>WAAF01010033.1:32522-118018 GCA_013400475.1 Tricholaema leucomelas | reverse complement strand
TGTCAGGCATGATTTGCCCTTGGTGAAGCCATGCTGGTTACCACCAGTCACCTCTGCCTGGTTTTCCATTTGCTTTTGCAGAGCCTTCAGGAGGATCTGCCCCATGATCTTTCCAGGCACAGAAGTGAGACTGACTGGTCTGTAGTTTCCAGGGTCATCCTTTTTCCCCTTCTTGAAGATGGGTGTTATGTTCGCCCTTTTCCAGTCAGCAGGAACTTCACCAGTCTGCCATGACCTTTCAAACACAATGGACAGTGGTTTAGCAACTTCATCTGTCACTTCCTTCAGGACCCATGGGTGGATCTCGTCAGGCCCCCCCCCAGAATGATCTTCAGGCAAATTAAACCTTCAGACAGATCAAAGAAGAAAATTCAAAATAGGGAGACACAGGCATGTAAATGCCTTTGCTACTGTGGTGACTTTTACAAAACCTTATAATGCCTTACTGACAAGACTCTCTCCTGTGAGGAGAGATGAAGGGAGTTAGGGCTGCTCCGTTTGCAGAGAAGAAGGCTCCCAGATGACCTTGTGGCCTTTCAGTATCTTAAGAGTGCCTACAAGAAAGCTGGGGAGGGACTCTTTAGGATATCAGGTAGTGATAGGACTTGGAGGAATGGAACAAAGCAAGAATGGGGAGATGCAGACTGGATGTGCTGCAGCATGAGGGTGGTGAGAGCCTGGAAGGGATTGCCCAGGGAGGTGGTGGAAGCCTCATTCCTGTGGGTGTTTAAGGCCAGGCTGGATGAGGCTCTGGACAGTCTGATGTAGTGTGAGGTGTCGCTGTCCATGGCAGGGGGGTTGGAACTGGATGATCCTTGTAGTCTTTTCCTACCCTGACTGATTCTATGATTCTAAGACAACATTTGCAACTCGGGGTACTTAAACAACACAGAAACACTCTGAAAACCTCTGTAAAATACTTAGCACCTGAACAACAGCACCTGATCATTTACTGGCCCAGTAAACTCTCTTGTATACAGTCTTGCATTCAGGAATAACAATTTGTGGTCTGTGAAACTTACTAAGGAACTTAAAGACAAGAGAGGCAGTGGAAAATAATAAGATGAAACAGATATCTTCATTCTTAATTGAATTTTTGAAGGTTTGTATTTCGTCTTGCATGCAAAAGAAAGCCAGGAATGTACAGACTGTACTAGATAGGTTCAAGAAACTCAAATGAGGCAAAAGCAAAAGATGGTTTAATGAATCAGAATCATACTGGTGTGACCATTGTAATATATGTAAATGAATATCATCGCCCTTCAACACAAGCTGCAGCCTTCAACAGCGGTAGGAATTTGCGTTTGACATGACCCTTGAGATTCTGTTTTCAGTTTATAGACTTGAAATTGTTCCTCCTACAAATTTCTGTGTAATGGAAAGCCTGCCTCCTACTTTGATTACTACATTACTGTGAGTGTTACAGGCTGGCTAACCTGATGGGGAAGGTTTGGTTCTGGTTAGGTTTGTCATTCTCCTTACTGGAACTTGTAGCAAAGATTCTCATCCAGTATAGTTCTATTTGTCTTTGCATTCGCAGCACCATGCAACTGTCTGCGCCTGCTGCTGACATTTACAACTTCCTCCTGATGTAAATAGCAATAAGAATTGACAGGCACACCCTTTTTGTTTAAATAGAATTGCCCACTCTGGCAGCTATATCCCGTAGGTATTCGATGAGCTTCATATTACGCAATGCAATATAGAATTCAAACTGCACATACCTCTGACCGTCTCCCTGGAGTCAGGAAATCCTAAGTGAATGGTCAAAGTTGGTAGAAGTTCATTAAGTAGGTGACTCATCAAAGAGTTGGCCTACCTGTAAATAAGCTCTGTTATTAACTTGTGGCAAATTGGAACAATATCACATTGCACCGATTTTTTATGTAACCTGGAACAAATCTGGAGAGAATATAGGAAATACAACTTATTAAATAGATACCAAAGTCTCAAACCATGGATTATTTTATACTTTCTGAGAGATGGCATATGGAGAGCACAATTTCCCATTGACTCAATCCAAAGTAAGGCTAGATCATACACCAAATCTGACCCAAATCAGAGCTCATATCCAGACATCTAGACCCCTTTGCTCTCATGAGACCCCACCTGGAGTACTGTGTTCCGTTCTGGAGCCCCCAACACAGGAAGGACAGTGAGCTGTTGGAATGAGTCCAGAGGAGGCCACGAAGATGCTCAGAGGGCTGGAGCACCTCTCCCATGAGGACAGGCTACAAGAGTTGGGGCTTTTCAGCCTGGAGAAGAGAAGGCTTCCAGGAGACCTTGTAGTGGCCTTCTAGTATCTGAAGGGGGCTGCAGGAGGTCTGGGGAGGGACTATTGACAAGGTCTTGTAATGACAGCATGAGGAGGAATGGGTTTAAACTGGTAGAGGGGGAGATCTAAACTGGATGTTAGGAGTACGTTCTTTACAGTGAAGGTGGTGAAGCACTGGAATAGGTTGCCCAGGGAGGTTGTGGATGTTCCTTCTCTGGAGGTGTTCAGGGCCAGATTGGATGAGGCCTTGAGTGACCTGTTCTAGTGGGAGGTGTCCCTGCCTATGGCAGGGGGTTGGACTTAGATGATCTTTGAGGTCCCTTCCAACCTAAACCATTCTATGATTCTACGACTCTGCGCTATTTCCTAACCACCAACTATTTGAAGATTTGGGGCAGGGCAAGGGGTCTAAACAAATAAAGCCAAGAACTTGTTTGCATTAGATGATTCCTTATTCTGTACATTAAAACTACCTCATTCCTTGTTGCTCCAGTCAAGAACAGTCTATACGGTACCTGGATATCACCTCCTAAACAAACCCATAACAGCAGCATTCCAGTAAAAAAAAGTTAAAAACATCATGTATAAATACTTATTAAATTATATAATGTGCAATAACGAGAGGAGGAAACATATATTCAACTATGTGACAGGTATTTCAAAGCACTACATAATTAGCTTTGTTTAGTTATTTTAATTTTGTTTTTATTGGCAAGATGCAGTATGAAAAAAATCTACTAATTAGATAGGAAGTTCCCCTGAAGACATCTATCAACTGTTTCTATTAATACAGGCAACTGTGAGTAAGTAGGTAGGAAGGAAAAACACTTGGAGACAACTTTTAGTTAATTAAATTGAGGTCTGGATGCAAAATACTTTTCTTCCATCAACAAATGTTCAGTCATATTTCCAAGAAAATTGGCTTAAAAGGTTTTAAGAGTGAAAAATAATTCTAAAGCTGAAGATTTTATCAGACTTTAATTTCCATTGACTTTGTTTCTCATAACTTCAGCACAGTAACTCTATAATCGCTCAGTAATTCTATTATCTCTATGGATTGCTGAAATCCATGGAGAAAGGTACTGTTGCTACTAGTAAGTGTGTATACACAATTATCGGCACTACAGATGTTTAGTAGCACCTGTTAATTGCACTCCTTGGCCAACTCCAACTCTCAAGTCTGACTTGCAGAATGAAAACTAGAATATTTCTTTTCCTTCCTCAACTCACAAGTTTAAAAAGACCTTTCCTGGTACTCAGGCTGTTTGTCATGTAGCCAACCAAGTTTCTATTGTGCAGGCCAGGCTGTCGGTCAGTTGAGGTTGAATGTAAGAATGCATTAAGTGCCTCTAAGGAAAACACTTAGATTTGACTGGTTTCAGCAATACATAGCCATAACTTGAAGGCAGTGTCCTCTGGTCTGAATAATGCTGCAGGAAGCAAGGCAATAGCATTTGACTTAATAAATGTTTGCTCCATATTTGTAGTCTGTGCTCTGTCCTGCCTGTGTAGCCCAGATTGGTACAACTGTAGGCTGAAGACAAGCAGCTCTTTCACATGGAGCCTACATCAGCACTTGACATTGCATTAAAGTGCACACTATAACATATCTGCTAAACTTATCTGGCATGTTTAACTTTATGTGCTGAATGTAGAAATCTGCCTGGCCTTGGAGAGAGCAGAAGAGGCAGCATGGACATCTAAGCAGCAGATGTGCTCTGGGACCACAAGATTCCATACAGCCTTGTGGCTGGCCTCTGGGAGAGCAGGCAGCCTAACATGGAACGTGGGTAAATGTGAAAATCTGAGGCAGTACCTCCTTCAAATCTGGAGGGGGGACCCCTGCAAGGCAGGTGGAATGCTGGCTGCCATGTGAAGGGAAGGATGCAGAGCCAGTTACAGAGGATTGGCAAGGCAAGGTCTATTAAAGAAGAATCAAAGAGAGCCTGTTCTCTCTTCAGACATGGTACTGAGAGGGGTAGGTGAATGTCCAAGATTTAATTCCTGATGCACACATGTATAATGCAGACAGAGGTAAAGAAACAGTGAATTTGCTAAACAGATACAGCACACAGTGCGCTGGGTAGCATTTCTCTTCACGTTTATAAAATAAGTAGATCTCAGGCTTATTTTGCTTCCCTCCTCTATATCTAAATTCATATTCTTTACCACCTGCGTGTGCAGAATGGAATAAATAATGATTACCACTGTGATAGAGAACTACTGCTAAAATCCCAGTAAGTCATCAAATGGTTGTTGCGTACAAAGATAATGCAGTCAATAGTGGGGCTTTTTCAGCAGGGTTAGGCAGCAACACTATATGTGCATGTTTTATTAGTTACAAAAATGGGTATTTCAGTATAAGCACCACATGTAGATCAAACTGACAGACTCCTTTGGGATTAAGCCCCATCACCTTCTGAATGCAAGACAAGCATAAAACCACTGCAGCAACGGGGAAAAAAAAAAATCAGCTTGAAAATAATTAAACAGCAAGGCAGCCACCCATAATGATATTCAGCAGAACACATTAGGGACAGTTTGCTGGGAATGCACAAGAGCACTCCAGTTGTTTAATTAACATTGAAACGGCGGTTCCACAAGAACTAAAAATCCTGTTAATTTATGTGTCTCTTAATGATGCTCATTTAAATACTGTCAACTTTTCTCCGGTTTAATATTCATGATTTCTAGTCATTAAAACACCAGGCTCAGCTCGTGGATTCACCGAGAAACACAAATTGTTTGATGATGATGTCAGTTCTCTAAAAGTTTGTTTGGTTTTTTTTTTTCCCCTTAAAGTGTAAAGCTCATCACTAGGGTCACTGTAGTCTGGTCTATAAATATCATTTTTATCATTCATATAACACAATAAACTAAAGGTGTTCTCTCTCACCTTCAAAGACAAGCCCTGCTTGCATAGGCAGGAGTTATTTATGCAAAGGTAGTTATCTTTTTATGACTGAGCATCTCACCTGGTTAATGTAATGGCTTCATATATTGGGATACTGGGCTCAAGTCCCATTTTAGATTATAAAAACTATTTTCAGCCAGGGGAGGAAACATTATATTAAATTTATTTTTTTTTAAATAGTGCTGAAAATACATTTGCAACTGGGTATTAAAAAGATACTGCCAACGTAGGCAGAAGTCAAATTTTGACCTCTCCAGAATTAGTATATTCGTGGTTTGAATGAACACTTGCTTCTTTTTTGCCTTGTCCTTTCCCTCCGCTTCCAAGATTCCACAGTCTCTGATGCTGTCTCTCTGGCAGAAGCTATAATGTAGTCTCCTGCAACTGGGACTTGTACAGAAAAATGTATTTACCTTACACTGTCAGAGAAAACCTCTAAACAGTTTTATTAATGAATTATAGAGTCAAACTTTTATCATGAGAATTAGATGTCAAGGAAAAGCTGAACATTTTCAGTAAGGCAGGGAGCAGGGTGACTTGCCATTGGAATGGGCTGCCCAGGGAGGTGGTGGAGTCACCATCTCTGGAGGTGTTCAAGAAAAGACTGGATGAGGCACTTAGTGCTATAGTCTAGTTGACTGGATAGGGCTGGGTGATAGGTTGGACTGGATGATCTTGGAGGTCTCTTCCAACCTGGTTGATTCTATTCTATTCTATTCTGATTGAGTGAGTGCAAGTTCACTTTGCAGGACATGTAAACGTCCCACTACAGATGGGCATTTAAATGATCTTTCTTTATTTCTTCCTAATTTTTTATTCTAAGTAGCAGATCACAGCATCTTTTCATTCTTTTTTGTTGATGTCTTCTTGCCTGGCCAAGATCTATTACTACTTTTACTCTTCTTCTAAATACCCAAACAATAGGAGGTTGCTCTTATTATTTTACTGTTTTTTCCTAAGCAGATTGTAAAATATACTAATAAAGGGCACAGGTTCAGACTTGAAAGAGGTTATATATAAAGGGCAACTGAAATCTGTTTAGCAGCCCAATTCCCTCTGCTTACCTTTAAGAACTAGCTGAGTTCCCTATCTGAGGGCTTTTTTTATTATTCCTGTCAGATTTCCAGTACACATTGAAATGCAACAGTGCCACATAATTTTTCTGAAAGACAGTTTGTTTGGCATTTTAGACAGACATCCTACACAACAAAATGTACTTTATTATACAGAGAGAAAAATATTCTGTGAACCAGGCAGCACAGAACTTACACTACCTGATTAGTAGCAAAGCCAATATTTATCACCTACTTCCACTCATTTCATTCTTTAGATTTTATTCTCTCCCTGTTGTTTCATATTTACAATCTGCACTTCAGAACTAAATAGCTTAATGCAGATTACCTCTGGAAAAAAAAAGAGTCATAACTAGATGGTCTAGACATAACCTTAATTACCAAGATGATATCCCATGTCTGAAATGCAGTTACTGTTGCTATTTTCTTCCAGAAGCATTTCAATTAGCAAGTGATCTGTATTAACTTCTTCTGCACACATTTTAATGTAATATACCTTATTTTCAGCATCATTCATGCCTGGTAGAATCTTTCTATTTATTTTAGTAGTCTAAATGATCTCTTTTTTTTTCAGCATAAAATTCTTTTTTCATCATATCTCTTAAGGGCCTAATTATTAAATGCATTTTCTTAGGGCCATAATTATAGCACATAGGCTAATACATGGGTCTATCATGACATACATGTCCACCTCTATGCTGCTTTAACTCATAGTGGATTCTCTCCAGCAGAAATGTGCTAGAGCTTTAAAATGATCTATGAATGATCTACGTGGTTCCAACGTCTCTGGTTTTTTTCCATGCTGATTTTGGGGGGGAAACAAGCAAGCAAACAAAACCACTTACTAATATCTTCATTTTCTTGGGGTGGGGGCAGTTGGAATCACTGAAAAAGGATGCAGGTCTTGCCTGGAAAAGGCAAAATGCATTAATTCCATCTGTGGTAATATCCATATGTTTACATCACTACAGATAAACTTGATAACATAAAGCTCACCTGGTAACTTATACAGCTCTTCTGTTTGGATATTTCTACCTACACGTCCAACCTTTTTGACCTTGCTTTCAGTAGGCAGTTAGCCCCTTCTGAAACTTGGGCATTGTCTGTGAACTGGTTCCCAAATGAAAGCTTCCATTATGTTAAATTGGTGTTTTGTATAGCCAACACGAAGTAATCAGCATATAATGTCTATTCCCAGTACATTTATTTACTAAACTTCTTCAGTGTCCCTAATCTTTGGCACTAATGGTTCAATAATTAAACAAATTATAATGAACAGTCTTGTCTTGTTCCCTGGTTTTGAGACACTTGAACCCCACGCAGGAGGAAAGTCATTTCACATGCTAATTCAACTCTGAAAGCATTTTTCATATTTCTCCAACATCCCAATTAAACACAGAGATTCTACCAAGAAAAACATTTTCTCTATACCAATGCATTGAGAATAAAGCTCTGGTTTAGACTCTGTAATGTGATAAATGTCACAGAGGAATTTTGTGCACTTACCTAAGGGACTTCTTTTCTAAAACACAGTTTGGTTTGCATCAGTGTAAGCTTTTTTGTCTCTAACTCCACCAGGACCCAGTGGAAAATACTGCTTTCTGTTGACTCAGGAGGAAAGTTGATTTGGTTCATCCTTATTTGGAAGGAGCTTCAAAACTATTTTAAGTGAGGTCTCTTCAGGGATGAGTGATGTTGAAAATAAGGTATATTACATTCAAATGTGTACAGAAAAAGTTAATACAGATCACTTGCTAACTGAAACACTTCTGGAAGAAAATAGCAACAGTAACTGCATGAAAGCATTTCAGACATAGGGTAGCATTTTGGTAATTCAGATTATGTCTAGGCCACCCAGTTATGACTCTCTTCCCTAACTTTAATGATAAAACTGTCATTTTCATACTTGTGTCACCAGACTTTGGACCTCTGTGACACAGCCAAACGTGTCGAAATTCTGCCATGTATCAGCAGATCTTCCACGGTTGTATCCTTATGAATATGCATTTTTGCAGAAATACAACACATTTTATGAATCCATTTATTTTGCTTGACCTTGTACCTGACCACTACTCGTTCTTATGTCTATCTCCGTTCGTCTATTAAAATTAACTCCGCTGATTTGTCTAAATTCTTCCCCATTGTGAAGGCAAAATAAATTGCCAAAGACCACTTCTTTGCAAAGAGGAGATCTTTCTGGGGTTTGGCTCTTGCTTTTGGCAGTAATGGCTCTCCATGAGAATAGACATTTCACTTTTTTTCTCTTATGAAAGTCTATCTTATCATCAGCCCTGCAAAGTCCAAACTTACTGCTCTAAGTCTATATGCTCGTCTTTGTCTCATGTTTGTCCTAAATTCACCATGCAAACTAATACACAGCCCTTTTATTTGCTTTAAAGGCCTCCTTCCTAGGATTCTGAAGATAGATTCTGGAAGGGATTGCCCAGCATGTGATTACTGTGTGATTTTCTGGTTTATTCACATTTCCTTTCAGTGCTACTTAATCTCCATCTTTTCACAGAATCACAGAATGGTAGGGGGTGGAAGGGACCTCTGGAGATCATCTAGCCTAATCCCTCTGCTAAACAAGTTCATCTAGAGCAAGTTGCACAGGATGACATCCAGGGTGGTTTATAATATCTCCAGGGAAGCAGGCTCCACAAACTCTCTGGGCATCCTGTTCCAGTGCTTTGTCATTCTCAAAGTATAGTTTTTCCTCATGTTCAGATGGAATTTTCTGTGTTCCAATTTGCATCCTTTGCCCCTTGTCCTGTTGCTGGACACTAATGAAAAGAAACTGGCCCCATTCTCTTAACTCCTGCCCCATAGCATTTATACAACCCCCTCTCAGTCTTCTGTTGTCCAGGCTGAACTGCTCCAGGTCTCTCAGTCTTTCCTCATATATTCTCCTGACATGGACCTCATTTTATGAGTACCAGTGCATAGTCAGAGATATTGTTGTTCTACTTAGAAAATTAAGAATTGCACATAACAGGCTGATTGATATCAAAATTAAATCACCTGGAGCATGTGTTTTGAAAGATTCACAAATACATTACGTTCCCTTAAAATATGGAAAATTTCCAATGTTCTTCAACTCTAGGTTTTATAAACTGATTCCAACATTCAAGGTTTTTGAGTTATGTTTCTGGGATACTTGTTTATGAGTCCTGCATTGGGCTGGGGCGGATGAGTCAGCCTTTATCTGTGAACCCAGGGCTGCTGGAAGCACTAACTAAAGACTGGGAGTGGCAAGATCTTCCTCATTTCAGTAAAAATTATATATGGGTAAATATCAGTGACAAAATCATCTTCCTTCTGGATCTGGTTTGATCCTTTTACAGTGCTGCACTACTTGTGTAGGCATTAATAAACACACAGTGTTTAGCAGGAACAAAACACTCCTAGTGAGAGCTCCCAGTGGCCTTCTGGTGCCTTTTTTTTTCCCCCTTCAGGAGAGTTTCCTGATGAATCAGTAGCCCATTTCCCTTTTTCAGTTTTGTTTGGGGTTTGTTGTTGTTGTTGTTAATTTAGTGGTTCATGTTCACTTTTTAATAAAGAGTATATTTTAATAACTTGGGTTTACTCTATATTTAAAATCTGGCATGTATTTTTTTAACTCTTTACATACTTAAAATTATATTCAGCTTCATCTTTATTTAGTAGTATCTCTCCCTTGCCCTTGTGAGGGTTTTATTTGGATCTCCATATCTGTTAATCAGGCTTCTGTTCACCATTGTGCTGGTTTAAGCTGGGACAGAGTTGATTTTCTTCATAACAACCATTATGGCACAGTGGTTTGGATTTGTGCTGGAAGCTGTGTTGATAACACAGGAATGTTTCCTCCTTGAGGAGTCTGGGGATGCACAAGAAGTTGTGAGGAGACACAACCGGGACAGCTGACCTCAACTGACTAAAGGGATATTCCATACTATATGACAGAGAATCATTGAATTGTTTCAGTTGGGGAAGACCTCTAAGGTCACTGAGTCCAACCATTGACCATTAAACCATGTCCTGAAGTGCCATGTCTACATAGTTTTTTAACACCTCCAGGGGTGGTGACTGCACCACCTCCCTTGGGCAGCCTGTTCCAATGCCTGACCACCATTTCAGTAAAGAAATGTTCCTAATATACATTCTAAACCCTCTCTGGCACAGCTTGGGGTCATTTCGTCCCATTTTTATCACTTGATATTGGGAGCCGTTATCTTCAGCACATAAAGCTAAGGGAAGAAGGAGGACTGGGGGACTTCAGAGTGCTGGCATTTGCCTTCTCAAATTCGCTGTTACAGGTGATGGAGCTCTGCTTTTCTGGAGATGGCTGAACACCTGCTGTCTGATGGGAATCAATGAATGAATCCCTCAACTTTGCTTGCTGATGTGCGTGACTTTTGCTTTACCTATTAAACTGACTTTATCTCAACCCACAAGTTTTTCACTTTCACTCTTCCAATTCTCTCCCCTGTCACAACCAGGCAGGTGAGAGCCAAAGGTCAGGTGGACCTTCATTGCCAGCTGGGGTTGAAGTACAACAAACATACTCAACAACAGCATAAGTTTAAACTACACACCGGAACTATGCGACACTTTTGCTTTGTACTACGTTTTCTGGTATCCATATTAGTAATTGCAAAATTTCTTAACATTAACTCTTGTAACTGTTACTTGTTGTTTGTTGGACATTTGTTCCTTGAACTGTTTCTTTATAATTTTAGCACAAAACTCATTATATACCTTTTTTGCCATCAAGGCAGTATTTTTTCATAGTACAAGCACTGTATTTTATTACATTCAAAAGGCATCCCAATTCCCTTTCTCTCACAGTTAATGAGCCCTCAGGTGAAATACACTTAACTTGAGCCTAATCAGTGCCTATTTGTTCTTGCTTCCAGCAATGAGGTCAGGAACTTTTGGACTTCCCCTGACACACAGAAAGCATAGGTTTGACTTACTTGATACATATTTTGGGTTGTTGAGAACTCTGGAGCACAGTCTTCCTATGGAGATGTTTGCAGATTTGTGTTAATAAAGTCCCCTTGGTTATGCTCCACTGTTGTCTCTTTTGATGTCCAGAAAACTAATCACTATAATAATATAACTCTACTATGCCTGGATGACTTAATTTATTGCATCTTTATACCCTGGTACTCATTGAATTTTATTTGACTACATAAGTGCAAAGCTCTAGTCATCTGTGTGTCAAATGGCACATAAGTTGTATGTCTATGGCCACCCTTTCAAACACTGATGTTGTCCTTGTGCCTATGCTCTTCAATTCTAAACACTAGGCCATAGAATTCCTCTTGCTTGTTCTCTCTCTGTCCCCACGACTCTTGCATAATTGGTTTTACATTGGCTCACTTTCAATCAGAAATGTAGAAGTTATTCCTTGCTCCCACTGTAAAACAGCCAATTTGCTGATAGGAAGAATATTCTCATTGAAGGTTGGAGGTGGATGTTTAAATCTCATCAGCTGGAGCAAAATTTAACCTAGATTCCCTCACTCTGAGAACATTCGCATCACAAGCCTTTTGCTGCTTTGTCCTGTTCCCTCCCATGTCCCTTGCACATTTTATGTGTAGGAAGTGTGACTGTCTTTGGATCCTTGATCACAGAGTTCACTGGCTACAGACCACAAAGATCTTCTTAAATACAAAAGAGCCAGGGGTTTGGATGCTTTCACTGGCACTGCATATTGCCTAGTTGAAGTTCCCTCTCATTACTGTGTTTGTTGTTTCAACTCTCTTTAGCTCACGTACTTGAGCACTTGCCTTTTATTTGGCGCTTGGTTCTCAGTGCTAAGTATCTAATCACAAGTAGTGCAACACCGAGCACCAAAATGTCTAGTCTCTTTTGGGATCTCTCCCATAAGTCTGGCATGTTATTATCCTCAGGTCCTAAATCTGCTTCCAGACACCTTGAGAACTGTTTCTTTCCTACTCCAGACATATTGGTAGTCCCAAAGAAGCATGTCCCTTCACACTCACATGGAGGCACCTAAGCCTGTAGAAGGGCTTGTCAGGTCACTGTTATAAATGTAAGTTTCTCTCACAAAATATACGGAAGACTTCTATTTTCTTTAAAACAGTTACTAAATAACTGTATCTCCTTCCTCTTCATAGCCTATCGAGGGGACATATAATTAGAACAGGGCCTCACCAGCCCCATGAGAAAGAATTTCTTCCTAATGTCTAATCTAAATCAAGCTTCTTCCAGTTGGAAGCCATTACCCCTCATCTATCACTGCATGTCTCTTTACAAAGTCCCTCTCCAGCTGTCCTATAGACCTCTTCAAACACTGGAAGGCTGCTAAAGAGCCTTCTCCAGGCTGAACAACCCCAGCTCTCTGTCTGGATCCATTGGAGAGATGCTTCAGCCCTCTGAACATCCTTGTAGCCCTCCTCTGGACTCATTCTAACAGTTCTATGTCCTTGTGTTGGGGGCTGCAGAGCTGGACGCAATACTCCAGGTGCTGTCTCACAAAAGAGGAGGAGGAGAACTAAATGACCTAAAGAGAAACCTCAGCAAAGTGCTTAAGCACACGTTTGAATCACACAGACTCCACAGTCAAAAAGTGTGGTGGCATGCTCCCTGCGTCTGCAGTTGAAAGTCTTGCAATTCTTGGCCTGTTCATTTGAATTTGCCTTAGTGAGTCAGAAACATTAATAAAAGAGAAGGGAACCTAAAAGATACAGTACACAGTAGACTGGCAGCTGGTTTTGGTTGTTGTTTTGTTTTCCTTAACTAAAAATCAAAAAGAATCATAGGCACAAAGCTAAGAAAAGCACTTCATCTTCAGAACCAGTAACCAACTCCACTAAGATTTCCTTGCAAGAAAGAATGGTTATTTGCAAGGCCTTCAGGAATTTCATGTACTGCCCCCTACTTAGCTGAACTGGACCTTTGTGCTCATCCCAGTACAAGGCTAAGCATGATTTGCCTCAGAAGGCATTTAAAATTGGTAACTATTCGTATAAAATATCATGCAGTCTCAGCACAGCCTCCTGCACTTGGTGTGAGGAGCTGGACTCACATTTTCAGGAGACATGCTGCTCCTGCTGACAAGCAGTCAGTGCCAAGGAACTGCCTGTCAAGAAAAATTTCTGTGTAGATACGGTGACAATTTGGAGATCAGGCTTTATAAAGTTTTTGCCATCTCCCTCTTGCCCTTCATGAAACAGCAAAGTTCTTTTAGAAAGGAAGATCTGAGTGAGAGGTACTGCCTTGCAGCACAGCACCTGGATAGTCGTAATCTGAACTATTCCCCTGATACGAAGGTATGGCCAGACACAGGAGGAATCTCAAAGTGCCTGAACAACCATTCTGGACAAGAAGCTGCAAATTACCTGAAAATGGCAATACTTTCTAGAGGAAGATCAGCAGCAAACAATGTGCTAACATTTCATTCCAGTTATTTATTTAGAAAAATTAAAGCAGAATGCTTATCCTTCTAATTGACCATAGGGAACAAAATACTTTGTGAACTGTAAATTATGACTGTGATTAAAATAGAAGCTGCACTTTCTTAATATTCAGAGCGATGTCTGCTACAAGTAGCATTAACATAAATTCATATATTTTCTTATCTCTCCTAAAACACGTTCCTATTAAAATGAGAAGTTTATTATTTGTGATTATCTTGGTGGGACTTGGAGTTTCTGTCTCTGTAAAGAATCTAAATTGTCAAATTTTTTTATCCCATATTTCCCAAATTGTCCGGTGTTTATTTGTTTGTTAAATATATTAACCTTCTCCAGCCACTATGCACTTCATAACCAACTGTGGACTAATTGGGAGTACTTTCTTGTGGTAGTCAAGTGATACAGTAAAGTTTATAGACAAAAATTTGAGTTCCAATACGTAAGAAAGATCAAGTTAAAATATGTTGCAAGAAATATTAAGTGAATGTTTATAATACATATTGTTCCGTTCTCTTAACAAAACAGGTAAAAGAACAAGAGAGTAAAGCATTACTGTTCAGATCAGTCATTCAAGAACTACATAATCCTTTCTCTAGCTATGTGCATGCATACAGCTTAACCCTTCCTTGAACTCCCTGCAACTCCTCAAAACAGCTTAGAACAACTTCTATTCACAAATAACACTGTCTAGCTCACTTAAAACTTGAATCCAGCTTGGATTGCTTGCCCCTGGAAGGCTGCTCAAGGCCAGTCCTGACACTGAACATATCCCTGCAAACCAAAAACATAGCTAAGGCTCAAGCTCTCAGCAAGAGCAGTCTATTATTAGTGGTTTTACATTAAAATGTTTCCAAGCAGCAGTTCCTAGTAGTCTTTGCCCAAGCCTGTGACTCTGACCAGCACAGGCAGTGAGTTACTTACTTGAATATATTGAGAGATCAAATTTACATTCTTTTATGAATATACTTCTTGCCTGGGGCCTGGCAGCATCACCAGGCAGCAGGAGCTATCAGTGGTAAACAGTCTCTCTTCAGGAGTACAGTGGCTGCACTTAAACCCCTGAAGTCACTTTATTTTGATCTTAACTTGTGCTCCGGTAAGTTGTTCATAAGACTGTCCAGCCTGAACCCCTCTGCTGCCAAAAGTTTTATTCTTTCTTCCCTAAAAACCAAAACCTTACAACCCCTTCAAACAGGTTAGATACAGCATTGTGTGGAGTACTGTGGCAATCATCTCCCTCCCCCTGGTGCAGCCGTTTGAGATGCCAAGATGAAGTCCAGTGACTTCTTGACTCACTTCTCAGTAGCAAGCAGAGGGTCTCTATTAAAGGGCAGGTCACCCATCTTTCAGATGTGGAGTGCTGAGTTTCCTGCATGTATCCATATTGATGTTTGCTCTTACCAGTAGTAAGCACAAACACAGTATAGGGTCATAAATTGCCTGTTGGCTGAGTTCAGTTTTGCTCATTGTCAGTTGTGCAGCTTTGAGCCGGTTGAAATTGCTACCAAAGGCTTTTGAACAAGTATCAAGCATCAACAAGTTTCCTGGCATATAAATAAACCTTCTGGCAACAAGGAAAATTTTATGTCTCTGTTGACTTCTACTTTAAAGGCAACTTCACTAAAATTTGAGAAGGAATAGTTGTCTTACTTTTGTTAACATGACAGAGCACATAGAGATACTCACTGTAATGGTCATCTCTATAATGTTATCCAAATTATCATCATACATAAAAGCCTTACTCACAGACTAAAACTACATTGCATTTTTGCCACACAAGCACAGAAAAGCAACCAAAAAAAATTCCCAGTTTATATTCTCTGTGTTCTACAAATGGTGAACCTACAACAGAAAAGCAAAAAAAAAAAAAAATGTACTTCAAGTTAAAAGTGATGTGTTTATTTTTACACCATGTCAGTTATGCATAAAATGCTGATCTTACAAATAAAATATTGAAGTACCAGTTTGCTGCCTTTTTGGTTTTCCTTTGGCTTAAAAACGTAGCTGATTAGAGAAATTCACCTTTGTTTGTACATAGTCAACACCACTTTAAGGTTTTCACAAACCAAAATAACGTCTGACATGTCCTTTCCTATAAAGGAATCTTTCTTCATCTGAGTGATTCCACAGAGATTTAAACAAAAGGCAACAATCAGAGTAATGTTACTTTCATTTTAGGACTGTAAGTACCTTATTAAAGCTGATGTCGCATCTGGAGTTTAAGCAAAGGTGAATGCTTCTGAAACTCAAGAGTTTTACCTGATTTGCAGGCGCTCTTCTGAACCTAGGACGGAGAATATATTTCATCATTTTCTTAGACTTTCAAGAAAACCCCACCAAAATAGTATTACTCTGTGCCACAGACTGTATTACTCCTCATCACCACTAATTGAAGTAGGGATGTTTCTTCATGCAACGGGGCCTGCAGCACACAAGAAATAACATTAAGAGGACTGAAACAAGCTACGGGTAGAGTTTAGACATGCTATACACAAAGAAAAGCATTGATTTTGACCAAGATTAGGTGTTTCATTTATAGCCAATACTAACATAGCCAGCTGATTCACAGCTGACTACAAGTTTTGCAGCTGAAATCCATTAACTGAAGGAACTATGACTCGGAGCCTCAAAAGTGTTGAGCTACCTAACTCCCACACAAATCAAGGCATCTAAATACCTACAAGGGTGATGTCCTTGTCACTTCTTAGTAAGAGGAAGGCTCATAAGGCTGCTGCAGGTTAAGAACAACCCAAAGTTGCAGAAAACATAGTCAACTAATTTATTGCACTTTTCTGCAGATATATCAGTAGTCCTCACACGTTTGCTCCAAGACCTGCTCTGATTGGTAGTTTCAATCATTGGTGCTCTCACAGTAAGGCTGCATTAGCAAAAGGTAGCTTGTGGGTAGGTCTTAGATTTTTGATTCCTCCAGGAGCATTAACACTCTCTGGGTGTCCTCTTTACATGTCTCAGAAGTGCAAGAGCCCTACTTCTTTCTAGTATATCTTTTTTTTTTGCAGTCAAAATTGCAGAAAGGTCTGTAATACACCTCCATGTGTTCCCAGAAGAGCAAGTGCAGAGACCAAGGCTACAAGCCTTTCACCACTTCGTATGTCTGAGATTTGTCTTGTATGACTTTAGGAAGTCATCCATTCCTTCATTTAGGGAGAGCCTAATTTATCTTTGTACTTCTCCTGTGCCTCGAGTAAAAAGACAGACACATTCATAATGCATGGCTTTGTGATATGTGCTCCATGACAGCTACAGTCTGTGAATCAGGCACCAAAACTCCTTGAGAAAAGCACTCGCTGAGAGATGAGTCCATAGCCAGTCAGACATGACATCCCTCTCCTTCACTGTACACGTTACAGTGGTGAAGGTACTCTTTTCTGCTCTCCATCCCACAGGTTTCACTGCTGACAAACTCTTCAGTATTCACATATTGAGAAACGATACACAAACACACACCTCTCTCCCAGTCCATCATTTCTTGTC
This sequence comes from Tricholaema leucomelas, assembly GCA_013400475.1. NCBI lineage: Eukaryota > Metazoa > Chordata > Aves > Piciformes > Lybiidae > Tricholaema lacrymosa > Tricholaema leucomelas. Next base: position 100,837 of record WAAF01010033.1, on the reverse strand, counting down.
CTCCAAAACATCATTTTTTGGCTTAAATATACATTTAAACAAAGGAGATTTGGAAAACTTCCAATTGTCTTCAGAATCAGTGAAAAAAACTAAGTGGCAACTCCATTACAAATGCATTTAATCCATTATTCTGTCTCATGTAACTGAGATTAAAAAAAGTGAAGCTTAGATCTGTTCCTCCAGTATCTAGCAGTACATGTTTTCTGACGAGTCATCTTGCTTTTCTGATTGCTTCCATTACAGGCTCAGGAAAGAGTGCAAGTGCAAGTCGCTTCTTAAAGGGTACCTACTTCCTGACACCCATTTCACCATAGCCAGAACAGCAGTCCTTTTGTGAGAGTGAGCTGCAGCTCCTCTGAAGGCCAGCTCAGCAGCTGGCTCAGGAATTGCATCAGAAACCCTCTTTCTGCTGCCTCAAAGGCTTTCTAGGGGAGGGACAGGTGTGTCCACCTGCCTGCTACTGGTGTGCTAATGGGAGCATTCGGGGCAAATGATCTGTGTTTTCCACTGCCTCTGTGTCCCTTTCCAGTCTGCTTGGAGGTTATAGCTCAGACAGGGTATTTTTTCCCAGCAGATCACAATGGCTGAAATCAATAGGAAATGTTACCGTAATGTAGTAATGGTCCATATAATGAGGCTCAGGCTGGAAAATTTCAAGTAAAGACTTGTGCCTGAAGAATTCTGTACCTCTGGTTTAAAAAAAAAGAAAAAAAGGGGGGGGGAAGAGAGATGGGGAGGGTAAGGTTTCATGCCTAGGGAGGAAGAGCTTCATATTTAAGTTTGTCATGGCTTAGTGTAATGTTTCTCTTAACTTAAATATTTCCTTACCAGCAGTGGCTACAGAATTTATCCATAATGTCACTCATAGAGGCAAAGGTTGTAAATAACCAGCCTAACGCTGTGACTTTAAAAAAGAAGGAATGTGAAGCCCTTTTGGGTAGAAGAGATGTCCTTCTGGATTATGTACATAGCACTCCAGCATTAAAATTAGGAGCTCTATTCAAAATATATTTTTCTCAGATCTTTCTCCTTCTCTTTGCCAAGGCTTTCAGAGAGGGTTTCATTTTTTCTTTTATGATACCCTGAGGAAATACCTCTCATGTTGGGTCAGCATCTTGAGCTGTCTACGGCATTTTCAAGACTAGCTTCCAAGGTTTTTCCCTTTGAGAAAATCGGGAGAAAGGAAGGCATGATATGAACATACTTTAGCTGGCCACAATCTCCCTGAGTGACTGATCTCAATGCATAGAGTGGCTCCACATTTGCCTGGCCAGCCCCAGTGGACCTGCCCTTCATGAGCAATAGGAAGAGTCACTATGCTGTGACTGATGCACCAGCTCTGCTGACCAAATTAATTACTCTATTAATTAAAATTACTACCTAAACACAGTGCCTCAGAGGCATAGTTCCTTCCCTGGCTTCCCATGAATATTTCTTTATTGCCGGCCCATATCAAGTTCAAGCTCCTGGTTGCTGTCCAATAGCACAAACTGGGAAAAGGTTTCTTCCAAGGTCCCCTCTAGTCCTTTGAGGTTGGTCTTAATGGCCCACATTATGCTTTGATGATGATGGTGTACATTACCTCATGTGGACGTGTAAGAAAGATTCTTGTTTGTCCCAATTCCTTTGTCACGGGGTATAGGCTGAGCGGCGACGATGCCTTACTAACACAGGTAAGGTCTCTCTCGCTTTCTTTCACTAATTTTTCATTTGTGGAATCTCCTGAGGACTGCTTGCAATGACTCCCCCCCAACAGATGTGCCCATGACTTCCTAGTGAGTGATCTGTGGAAGAAAATGAAAACCCAAACAGAACACACATTTCCCATGTGTATCTCACCCAGTAAGCAACCCTGCACAGGGATAGAAGATTTCCTTCCTCATGTCCACAAATTATTATCTCATGCCTTGGAGCGCTGGGCTGGATTTGATTACACTAATCATTATTTCAGTTCATGTAACTCCAGACTACTAGTGATACCCAATGACTTTGGCACACTGGGAATTCAGTCAAACATTTATACTAAGGGGGACTATTTACTTCAGCCCCTAGAGGTACCACTTTAAAAAAAAATCCCTGAATATCACTAAAATTAATATTAAGACTTTATACCCTCATGTATTTTTGAGGATTTATATATGTTGAGATATCATTTTTCCTACCACTTATCCTCTTACATACTCCCACAATATCTCATCTGTGGCATTTTCCCAGATGGGGCCCACAGCAACGTTCTTGTAGCTTTTGGCTCACTTCACATTCTTGCTTAACAAAATCCTTGCTTTGACAAGGTCTTCTCTGCTGTAACGCCCAGCTCTGTGGAGCACCAGACGCTGCCTTTTTCTGACACGTGTCCCTGTTCGCTGCACAACATCCTCTGCACACAGCACACCCCAAAAAGCAGCCGTGGGCCTCATTTTTATCTGTCCCATAGTCTCCTGAGCAAAAGGAAGCAGTGGGTGTACCCACGCAAGCCACCGCCAGAGAAACAGCAGAAATTTGGCATTCTGCATCTGTGTAGGCAACAAGACAAAGTGAAAGGCAGCAGATAACTGAGCTCTTTATTGCTTCCCTACCACAATTTTCCCATTTTCAATGGCATTCCAAATGGAAAGTCAGGGCTGACAGTCTGTGCACTGGCTTCGATGGGTTCTGACTTAGATTTCTATTTCTGGGTGTGAAGACCTAATTTTCAAAGGCAGATAATTTTTGAAACTGAGCCTATACCCCTTTCACTGCTCTTGATTTACATGCAATTTGTCAAACAATTAAAATGTGCATAGTGTCATTACCAGGCCAAAACATCTCTTCATCTCCTCTTCACATTCATTTTCCCACAGCACAAGTTTTCAACAAGTGAACTTGGCACTGAACAAAGCCTTCTTGCCACTCCTGACTGAATAAGGCTTCAGTCACCCTGCAAATGTTCACATGTGGCATTTCATCTGATTTCTTCTTTGTGTACTCAAGCACAGCTTTGCATTTTCTTCAGTTCCTTCCATCCATCATGAACCAGGTTTATTCATTAACAACCCCTTAACTTGTAGAGGCTCTTCTAGGGAAGCCATTTTCTTATTTATCTTTGAATTGAGCACCAGTCATGGAGTCTGCAACACACAGGGTTTTTTTATAGGTATCTCACAAGCTCTCAATATTTCTTATGTTGCTTAAGTCAACAAACAGGGCAAAACACCTGCCAATTACTTCCCTCAGCTAAGCCAGCTTTCTGAAGTCAATCAGTGTGTTCCCATCCAGATATGTAATCATCCTCTCCTTATCTCAACCTGCCAATTCATGCTGCACTTCTGGCAGACCAAATTGATATTTAGATATTGCTGAACATCTCTTCTCACAATTGTTTGCACACAGGTGTGGTGTGCAATGAGGTTCTCTTCACAAACGCATCAGGGACCTCAGCCACACATCTTACCCAGAACCTCTGGACAGCAGCAATAATAAATTATCTGCCACTCTCCCAAGAGGGACTGCATAAAAATGGCCACAATGAGTAAATTTGTATTTAATGCAGCCATACACCCTATAAACTCTATACCATAAGAGTATTTCAAATAGTGGGGTTTTAAGAAAAAAGGAGAGGAAAAAACAGGAAGAGAAATTGGGCAGTAGGAGAATACGTTAAAACCTTAGAGAATCACAAGTAGCTTTCTGCATATCAGACAATGTTCCTTTTTACACTGATTTTTCTAGGAAATGTCAACATGCAAGTGATTGCCATGTGTTCCCTGAAAATTGATACTATACTTAGGAACATAAGAATTTAGAGAAAAAAAAAAATCTGCTAATTAATGAGGAGCTTCCACTGCCAATTACTACAGCTGAGTTCATTACCTACAAAAATCTTCCAGGATTTTGAATGTAAAAATAATTAATATAATAATAATAATAATAATAATAACCCTATATAATATTAGACTTTTATAGTGTAACTAAACTAGGAGTCCTCAGATGTGCAAAGTAGCCGTTTGGTCCCAGACTTTACCTCAAAGGAAACTGCATTTCACACAGATTATACAAGACAAAGCTGGCTTCTCCAGCCTGAAAATTTTTCTGCAAGTCTATCTTCCATCTGTGCCTTGGCTTTGTCTACAAATCAGAGGCAGTACAAGGCACTGAACTTCAAAACTGCATTTTTTTTTTCTTATTTAGATGCTACATGTCTAATAAATAGCCCTTCCCTGTCCTTGAGTGATACTATGTGTGCCATTTCAGTACAGAAATGGATCATAGAGGACACTATCTAGACAGTGGCCTGTCAACACACCCACTTTACTGACACGTATTTAAAGAGTTTACAGAATACTTCACTAAACACCTAGTTCAGGCTTCTTATGAGGTGAATACACTGCCTGGGAGAGTTACAGCCAAGTCCCCTAAAAACAAGATCATAGCTGCAAGTGACTGTCCTGCACAGATGATGTCCCAGAAGATTTATAATACAGCCCACACAGCTCACATTGTCAAAATTTAAACTATTCCTACCTTTTTTACTTTGTTATAAATGACTGAGAAAAACACTTGCCCGGACATTGTTTTCCAAACATGGCTATTCTTCGTTACTGGCAAAGGTGTGTAATCTTTGTCGATCTCTGATTAGGGCGGGATTTGCTTACCCACTGAAAGATGTTTTGAATCCTTTTGCATTTCCACTCTGAAGTGAGCTATTCCAGGGGAGGTTGCCATACAGCCTTCTGGAGGTGCTTCTGTTTCAGTGGTGACTGATGCAGAAAGGCCAAATCCCTGGAGTATGCAACAAGACCACAAGCAAACAAGCTCCCAGTGATTTCAATGGGCATTTGCACAAAGGAAAATAAAAATCTAATGGACAAGCAAAGCAATTTGAAATATGTATCACAAGAGAGATGTTGAGGTACTCAAATGTGTCTAGAGAAGGGCGACAAAGCTGGTGAGGGGCCTGGAGCACAGCCCTGTGAGGAGAGGCTGAGGGAGCTGAGGGTGTGCAGCCTGGAGAAGAGGAGGCTCAGGGCTGACCTCATTGCTGTCTACATCTACCTGAAAGGAGACTGTAGCCAGGTGGGGGTCAACCAGCAACAGAAGAAGGGGACACACTCTCAAGTTGTGCCAAGGGTGGTATAGGCTGGATATTATGAGGAAGTTCTGCACAGGGAGAGTGATTTGCCATTGGAATGGGCTGTCCAGGGAGGTGGTGAAGTCACCATCCCTGGAGGGGTTCAAGAAAAGACTGGATGGGGCACTTAGTGCCATGGTCTAGTTGACTGGACAGGGCTGGGTGATAGGTTGGACTGGATGATCTTGGAGGTCTCTTCCCACCTGGCTGATTCTATAGTTCTATGAATATTTGTGTTTCACTTCTATATAACCACAGAGCACCATCATTGGCCTCATGTCATACCATTCTGTTTCAAAGATCTCTACTAAAAACTGAGCTTATGCCTTTGGTTACCACATGGCCACATCTGAGATAACACAGCTGCCTCTTCATCATCTAGAGCAGGATATTCCTTACAGTAATTCTGATGACAGATGTTAACCTTTTGGGATTCCCAGTGACATGTACAAAGAAAACATCAACAGTCTTATGCACTGATTAGTGCCTAACATGTCTTTGACAAACACTTAATGAAGCACATATTTGGTCTGCTGACCAGATTGCCAGTTTATTCTAAATGAATCCACACGCCAAAGGGTTTAGGTGCCAAAAGCTGGAAGAGCTTTCAAACTGACTTCTTTTTCAGTCCAGACCATGATAGCTGCACAGCAATGTGCCATCTGAAGCAATAACTGCTTGAAAACTCAGAATACCAGATAGCTCAAGATCATAGATTTCAGTTATTTCCCCTAAGAACACTCTTTGCTCAACCACAGCATGCAGAAAGGACAAGCCTACTAGATCCTTTTTTATTACAGAACAGAGGTATTAATTTTGTGTTGTAAGCATAACCTGTGACCAGTATCAGAGAATGGTAATTATATTATTTGTCTAGGTTTGTTTTGCTTCTGTCCCTCTTTTGCACAGCCCACCTATAGCTGAACTAGCAAAGCTTAGAAGGGAGCAAGGGTCCCAAAACAAAGGGGAAAATGTTCTGTTTCATTGACATCAGGTCCGTTTGAGGATCTTCCCGTTCCACTCCTGATCTTACACTCTTCTAGCTACTCAGTTATGTGGCACACCAAACTTGCCTCCCTGACCTCACTCTAACTGGAGGACAGTAATGGGGGTGAGGGCAGGGAAGAGCAGGAATGAACAAAGGCTGCCAGTAATGTGGGAGGCCAGGCTTTCTTAAGACAGAAATGGAAAGATAAGCTAATTATCAAGTGCAAAACTGATAAATGATAAAGCAGACACCATTTAACAGTCCTAGTGTTGAGCACAGACTATCTGTGTGCATGGATGAAGTGCCACTGCTGGGCTTTCTACTGCTGCTCCTGGCTTCTCTCGGATTATTTCTGCTGTAAGCAAGGATAAGGCATTTATCCCAGTCACTGTTTTGTCCTTTCTCATCGATTAAGGGAAACAAGGTCAGCCACCCCAATTTGGCCTTTAAAGCAGAACTGCCCATCACTCAAAGCCTCCAGAATCATAGGACAAAGGTTCTCTAAAGTCTTCTTTGATACAATCAGGAAGGAATTTGTACATCTCAGTGTGAATATATGGAGTGGAACCAGAATCTCCAAGCACCTTAACTGATCCCAGCAACTCCACTCTTAAGAATGCTGTCAGAGGGCCTTGGCCCACCCAGACATTAAGCAGTTGTGCGTGAAAGAAGATCTCCCTATGGACTATATCATGCTCAGTTTTGCAGCCGCTAAACAGAGTGGACTGCAAGGAGCTTTCACAGACTGAACATTGGAGAAGCTAACACTGAATAGGTCAAACCCAGCACGAAAAAGGAATCCTTCTAAAAATGTAATAAATACCTGCTCAAACGGCAGTGAAACCTCAGCTGCATTTTTAACACCAGCCCATGTTTATTCGACATCAGGGAAAGAATGGCCCCTCTGTAGCACTTAGGGCAGCTCATCAGAATGATGCTGAGAATTCAAATTCATAAACACATGGATATAATAAGCATGTAAAATAAAAAGCTTGCAAACTCATGAAAAAAAAATCTGAAAGAGAGAACTGGTTATAGGACAAACCTGCCAAAGGCACACTAAAAGACTTGTTTAAACTGAGTGAAACCAGGAAAACTCCAAAGTTGGGCCAAAATATCATCTTTCACTTCTCCTCTTGTACCTGTGCCGTGCAGATAATAGTGCCTCCTCTTAGACAAGACTCTGAACAGTGGGTGACCTTATGTACTAAGTGTGCTGCAATAAGTAACTACAGCAGGGGTGAATTGAAGATGACATTTCAGCCTTTAACTGAATCTCCCACATTTCTCCAATTTACGCCAGTCCCTTATGTTATTCCAACTTACCTTTTCTCTGACACCATGCAAAGATAGAGGTTCAGACACTGTTACTTGTAAAGACAGACATAAACACTCACACACATCAGCCAGCTACTGTATTACAAAATTATCTGCACCTTTTCTCATTAAATAATTGTATTCAGAAAGACCAGCAAGAACTGCTCTTTTCCATGCAGGACCCTTTGCAGCCATTGACCAAGGAATCTTGGCAGCAAACATGAAGTCAAAAGCCCTGAACTGGACTGAGGCTGCACCATTAAGAAGAGTCAATAATTTTGCAAATCCAGAGAGCCAACTGCAAGTCACTTAATTTATAAATAGCTTTTTGAGTTTGGGGGTTTTGGGGTTCTTTTAATTTTTAATACACTGTTTTCCAAGTAGCTCTGTTCAACAAACGTACAGAAAATATTGGCTGAATTGTATATGAACCTTTGCTGTACTTATGAGACTGACTCTCTCTAAGCACAGAAAAATAATAAAAGGGGAAAAAATAGAAATACTTACTTTACAGAAAACTGCTGGAGGAAAAAAGCTAATTTTTACAGAAATGGGTCAGCACCGTTAGCATGTTTGTACAGTGTACACCTTGGCTGCACATCAGCTGTTACTGGAGAGCAGAAGCTGTATCCATCTGTAACTTTCATTAAAAGAGAATACCACTGCATAATTGCATTTGGATCTTTCTAATCTAATTTTTCTTTTCTTTTTTTTTTTTTTCCATGGGATACCAATAAATCTTCCTTTCTCTGTCGGAATACAGGCTGTATGTGGAAATCTGCATTTACAGCTGAAAAATAGGTGCACAGCATCAAAGCCTAGCATGGAAATTAAGCATGATAAAAACAGAACAGGAAGAAACTGAAACATCAAATGGCTCTTACTTGATATGTCTGCCACTCACAGCATCTCCAAAGTAAAAAAAGAAGACTGCAAGAGCCATGCCTGTTTCAATAAAAATATCCAATTCAGGTATTTTTATATTCAAACTACATACACATCTAACTCCAAAGGAAATATGGATAATTCTGCCTTCCTCTTGTCACAAGGAACACAGACTTCTCTAGAAAGGCTGTAAGTGAGCAATTCAGAATAAAGCTCTCTCCATCAGGTAGTGCCTAGTTACTAAAAGAATTGCCTTGAGGTCTTAGCCTTGATGACCGAGGAGTAGCAGGCAGACAATACTTCACATTTTGAGCTTCAGTCACTCTCGGAGCTGGCTCAGTTACAAGGAATAATTCTGATTCTCAGCAAGCTTAACACATTTTCATGCAAGAAATAATTTACTCTGTTGCACCCCCTAGTGGAATTACTTCATAGTAATCAGAGGCTCCCCAGTTTGTTACTTTTCTATTCGTAGTACATATGTTAGCCAAGGAAAGTCACAAAACTATGTACCTCTGTTTCCAAATCAATTTATTCCAAGGTTAACTGACATTTCCCCTTTCTATCGGTGGGTTCCAATAAGGAATAGTAACGCGTGTGATACGTAGACGTTTGAAACAACCATCAAATTCAGTTTCTGCATTTTGAGCTCGGTTCTATTCTCAGTTTAAACTCTGAATAGAAAGATTTTCCATTCCAAGAGAAAATTACTCATTCTTTTTTTTAAGGTCAAGCCTTATGTGTAATAAGGAGAGATCCAACCCGAGGAGGAGAAAATGTGGGGTTTGTGCATTATTAATGCCAGCTATCTTTGATGTGTTCAGTAAGTTTTGCAAATTGGCAAATGGCAAAAAGTCACTGTATTATTAACATCATTATTTGACTTTGTGTCCATGTTGTTCCTACCTCATAGAACTTACCCTAGATAAAACCAGGCCCATAATAAATGGAGCAAAGGGTGAAGGAACAGAATTACTAGGACTCAAATCCTGGAAACATTTAACTTTCTCTCCTTTGGCTGTTGGGCTGATCATGTTCCCGTCGCAGAGAGGTACTTGTCAGTCACACTGGCAGGAGCCAGACACAGCTCACAGATTCAGTGTGACCACTGGTAACACTTCACACAAGCCATGTAGATAAAGCATTTAGGGAAATAGGCCCAAGTGTTACTTTCAGAGCAGCTACACCTTGATAGAATATAGGTCTGGTAACAACAGCTGAGCACTTTGTCCTTGTTCCAGCTTCCTCATAGCAAATACAGAAGCCATGGGGCACAAACGATTTCCCAAAACTCCAGATCTGAATGTTATTCCAGCACTGGAGCAGAAAGGCACAGACAACTTTCCCTTCATTGGAAGCACCTTCCCTGGCCTACACAATGTGTAAAGGGTAGGCTAGACAGCTGGTGTAGGTGTGCGACTAGAGACAGGTACCAAGGGCTTCTGGAAAGGCAGGCCACCCTTCCCACGGGCTGGAAGCTCAGTCCAGTCTAGCTAAATCTCTCATCCTCTAAGGTTTTTCAATACACTTATAAAGATGTATAGATGATCCCAAATTGCTTTCCTCACTGCATTATGATTTAAACGATCAAGACACTTCCAGCAAGTCTTGACATCAGATGGCAAGAAGGAGCAAACAAAGAGGTCCAGCTTATCTTTTGTGCCTAGATGTATTTTATAACAGAGTATAAAGGAAATCAATATTCCCATCATAAATCTTGCTTACTCTCCTTATAGGGGTGATGGCTGACTTCCACGTGAAAATGTCAAAATATAAGCACTTTGCTCTCCAAGAGACTTTGGTTCAATCAGGCATAATACAGCACAAGCAACCCTAATGTAAATAAATGCACTGAGAATGCAAACGTCTGCAGGAGACAGGGCTGGTAGAGCCCTCTTACTTCCACCGAGAATATATATCTGCTGCCTGAGCAGACACAGGAACATCTTCTGGTTGCTGCTCACCAGAGTGAGCACTGGCTTTGTAATCTGATAAGTGGTGATTTTCTCTCATTCAATAACATTCAAAATGGTTTCTTTCTACTTCCTTGCTTCCCCTTAGATGGTTCCCCAAAACGTAAACAAGAAAGGCCATTTGTATTAGACAGGAAAAGCTGACTCTGGCTCACTGCCCGTGTAACTATGATAATAAGCTGTTCTTAAAGCATTATCAGTGTAAGCCACATTGGGATCCTCACGCACCTTGGAAGACATGAATCTGTTCTGGCGAACCCTCATGACGCAGCTGTTGCTGTTCTGCTTCTCTGTGGCTGACACAGATCACATCGAATCTGCTGTGACCAAAGAGAACACAAAAAACTTTTGTGATTTACCTATAAATGTGCTAATGAAACTACATTTATTGTAGATTGGAGATTAAGAAAGAGACATCACTTACAAATAAGCCGAGAAGGTCATTACCATTTCACATTAATGAATTACCAATAAATTATATTGAGGAAATTGCTTCATTGTGGAACCAGGACACTGGAAAGAAGAATATTGTGTGTATAAAATGAAACTCTAGCAAATCTATCTGAGAGACAATGAACCTGGAAAGCATATATTTCCAATAATGGGCATTTGCAATGCAGGATAATTTTATCTGGGTCTATATCTGAAATAAGAAGAGAACACAAGTGAAGATTTTGTAGGGAAGTGTTGGTAACAGAGGTAACGGGATGAAAAGAATAAAAATAAAATTGCTTCCAGTAACCCAGCAGCAAAAACTAAACCACAATGTCATCAATATCTATGACATCTCTGAACAGAGTCATCACAATGCTGGAAAAAAAATCATATTTCATTTCCCCTGTTAAGGTAAGCCCTGTGATCTGACACCTCTGTTTCTTGTTATGATGTTGTCAGTAAGCGAAATTCACAGGACAAGGACTGGGTGTTATTTATGTCCTACTTAAGCCCACATTTACTTGGGGTGTGCACTATAATCTGTTACACATAAACAATTCTTTGGATAACCGGGGTTTTGTTAAACATTATTTCAGTCCAGCTCTTAGAGGCATTTTGCAGTGGTGCACATGTGAAAGTGAAACCTCACCAGGCCATAAATATGAATTTCATTCACAATACAGAGGGATTTCTTTTAGTGTTCTCCATTTCCTCACACTGGTGCTGGTGTTAACACCTGTACAAACTGAGCATATAACGCGATCAAATCGCAATTCCCCAATCACATCAGCGGTGGTATTTTGCACCCGCTTGGCACAGATGCAATTTATTATATGACATTAAACACAGTGGTGAATCAGGCCTGCTGCATTTAAAACAATAGCACACAATTCACCTGCAGATACCATCACCAGATCTAGGCAGGGATGGAAATAACATTTTGAGCTCATCTGAAATTCTCTTGGGTTCCTGTAACTATCATGAAGCAATCATGTGGCTGGAAGGCACTGCTTAGGAGCAACCCAAGAATAACGAAGCTGTTGTAAATCAGACTGGAAATGCACAGGCATGGCTGTGTCAGGAAGATGCCACAATGCACAGCTATTAAAGGTCTCCTGGTTTTGAAAATATTAAAGATAGGCAAAATGTAATGGAAAAAAAATATCAAAGTCACGATGCCGTAACCACATAACCCTGTAAGGAAATACTGTAACCCCAAGTTTTGCTGGCTTTTAAAGACTGCTAATTCAAAGAGGAAACAAGGTGAGTTTCCAACTCTGACAAAGACACTTCAGGTAAAGGTTCCCTGCATAATGTGAACCTTGTGTGTAACATGGAAACTGTACAATGGAAGACTAAATTATCAGCAAATTAATTGGACATGAATAGAACATTCTTATGTGTTTGGTTTTAGCTGTCAGCAGCTCAGCAGTCAGAGCTGATCACGGATGTTGTTTTATTCAATCAAATAAGACCCTTTATATTATATAGTGTTCTATATTCTGTAACTAGAACTATTATAATTTGAGCTGAAGCAGTTATCTTTACTACCTTGTGAATACAATCTGAAAGAGTTACAGAAAATGCTGATATACTTAAGATGACCTTCTTTGGTTCAGTGGTGTTACAGGCATACATCTTTTTTTTCTTTTTTTTTGTTACTAGGAAGGAGAAAATTACATTGGACTAAAATGAATACTAATGAAACTCCTTAGTTAGCTTTCTTTGTGAAAAGAATAAAAAATTGGAGCTATGTTCCTCCAGAATCTCAAGTAATTTTTGTCCTTTATTCTGATAGAAAGATTACTGACAGTGGAGAAGGAGAACAAAGTAATTTCATAAAATATCTGCATTTTTAAGAATGCTTTTGTTGCAAAAATGTTGGTGTGCAATTTCTTCAATCTACTTTTAAGGCTGTAAAGAAAAAGTACCTATTTGTTCTGCACTGCAACAATGCCAGCTGCATTCAATCAACTAAAAAGCTGCAAGCCATAAACCTTCCTCCACAGCTATAGAAGAAAAAAAGGCAGGGCCATAAAAATTCATCAGGATAATGTAGAGATGAGGCGCGTTTGAATCACCATCCCTGCAATCAACCAATCACTCATCCTGTGGCATTTACAGCACATCTCATTCCCCTGTTCCTTAAGGACAATTGATTTTCCTGATTCCATTAGCATAACGGCAAGGAAAATGACTGCAGTGCAATATTTCTGGAAACTTCCAACAAGTATGCTGTGTGCTGGAGTGTGACCATAATAATAAGCTACCTAGCTAGCAACTATGTGTGCTTCTGCTGCTGCTGCTATGGTATCGCATCCGAGGGAAAAGGACACAGACTAAGCAATTTTGGGCTTGCACACAGGAGGGAAAAAAAAAATAATGTTTTCACAGAATATAAACCAAAAACTCACTTAAGCAAATAAACATAATTTCAAGGCGGGCTGATCAGTAGGCAACATCTAGCGGGCCTTGAGCATTATTGTGTTATGGTTAATAACTCCATTTTCTGTAACATTAGTAATACTTCTGCATTCCTCAATGGCTTTTATACTCCTGGTTTTGCTTAGGCTTAAAACAGAAGAAAATGAAACTTTAATACCACAGTTTTCTTATAAATATCCAAGAAGAATGCATCAGTGGATTCCCCAAAGAATTTACAACCATTCACAGCATTACACAGTCATCAGCTCTAAGCAGGGGTCTCCACATTTTTCAGTTTTCTCTTTAGGTTCAATGATAATATCCACACTAGCTTAAATTATTCAAGATGATGAAACTTTATTGGTGAACATGCACTGCCTAAATTTAAAACTGTACATTATTATCTTCCCTTGTAAATGTATTTTAAGGACGTGTTCAGCTTTTTGAAGTGTAATTCAGAGACTACTGTATCTCAAACAACATAAAATACTTTTCATCTTGTGAAGGATCCTTTAGACTTCTAAGGTCCTATCTGTTGTACATTTTTAAGTCCCTTTATAGTTTCAAACCCAGTAGGTTACGCATGTTAAATTCAATCCCTAAATTGAATTCAAAGTTGATACGAGCCTGCCTGCAGAACTAAGAAAAGCCTTCCTATTGTAAGTACTAGGAGTCAATATTTTTAACCCCTCACTGACACGTGGGGGTTTTTTTCCTATATTATATTCCTAGAAATATTCCAGTACTACACACAACAATGAAAAAACCACACCCAAAACTTAATCTCAATTGCATCCTCTGACATAACTAGCAGTCCAGATTCATACAATTTTTACTGCTGCAGTTTCTAGCATTATTATTTTACATCCTTATAGTCCCTATTCATAACTGTGGATCCTTTCTTCCTAAGCATGGCAGGAACACAGAATTGTTACAGAGAACATAAAACTTACAAACAAAAAGGGATTGTAATAGACATAAACAGAAGATGGAGAGCTGTTGGCTCACAAGACTGAAAGTGTCCCAATAAAGTAGCTGGTAGGGATGACCTCTAGCATGAAATCACCTTGGATCTTATAATGGCACACACCTTGGATATTATAGTGGCTTGCACCACACACAGCCGGCAAAGTTGACTGGATGCAACAGAAGACAGCACACGGAAGTCTCCTGACACACAGCAATATGTCAGAACAAGGAACTCGAAAAGGAAATGCAGCAAGTAAAAACAAAAATACACAGCAAATTCAAACCTCGCTGGCAAGCCACATGGCCCACCAGAATCAGACAATGAGCACCTACCTGATAGCCCCACCTTGTGCCTTGGTAGGTTTGAACCCATAACAATGAGAAATATCCAGTAGTGATTCCACTCTCTGGATAGGGTGACCAACAGAAATCCTGGCTTCTGTGCAAGAGCATCCATCATCCAAGTGCCAGCTGGGGTATCCCTATCCGGATGCCTTATGGGTATGTCATGGACTCTCAGAAAACAAGCCTGGGACAAACAGGAAAGGAATCTGGTAAAGTACATGTCTCAGGACTGGACCCTAGTACCTGTGGGACTGATTGACGACAGCTGCTCCTGAACATAGTGAAATCTTATATGCTACTTCAGTTCCTACCCAAAAATTCAGCAAAACTATTGTGGGCTAACAAATGTACCCCTGAGGCATTCTATACCCAGTGTTTCCTACTGGACTGACTTCCACCCTCTGATTAATAGCATAGGCAAAGCAAGCACAATTGTAGATATGCTTGAAACAATTAGTTTTCAAAAAAGACTTTTGTCATCAATTCTGTCCATCTTACAAAGTCAGAAATTCCCATGGTGTGCTGTCCATGTCACTATGCTAAATAACAGCAACTACTCTTATTAAAAATGATCACTGGCTGTAGCTTTCCATCTTCACAACAGCCTACAAAGAACTGCACTATGAGGATCACAATGAGAGGAAGAAGCAAGCCCAAAGCTTTCTGAGTGTCTAGCCTCCTACAGACCCTGGTGCTCTTTATTATATATATATTATAAAAAGTCAGTGTTTCCAAAAAACAAGGGTTTGTTTTCGTTGCTTTCAGAGTGTTATTTTGCCCACCTAGATTTGCCCTTTTTGGCCCAGGGGTGTAGAGGTTGCTGGCATCTCAGCCTAATGTTTTACATATCGCTTTAAATCTGCCAGGAACCAAAGCATTTTACAAGCTGAATGCAAATGTCATATAACCTTTTCAACAGAAATGAAATGGTCTGAGCCAGGTCATGGGCTCCTACTCTCAGCAACTCTGAGTTCACACTCCTAGCTGATATTCACTTAAAGCACAGATTTAGGCAAATGACCTATCCTCTCTCTGCCTCAATTTTCCCATGTCTATAATGAGGATAATGATATACTGTTGCTTTTCAGAAGCCCAAAAGTGTGACACCATGGTCAGTCTCTTGATTGTCTGAAGCAGGAAGCAAAACTCCATCTGCTCAGTTTCTTTGACATGCACTTCTAAAAAGCAAGGTACTAAATAACTGCTGAGCACATATTTGTCACCACTGAAACAATCATTCCACAGTCTGCTTAACAGAAACCAACAAAATACCTACTGGATATAAAAAGAAAATTAAAAGCATGGGATCTGAATCTCTGTCACTCATAAATTTACTCCACAAAAATATCCCAAGATTACTGGTATTAGAGCCATGCAATGCTCTCAGTGATCATCAGTACAAGCGTTTCCTGGGCATGCTCTGCAACTACAACAGCGGGGGCAGACCCACGGGACAATCAGGAGTCCTTCACTTCCACTCCAGAAGAGTTGCTGGGGGCTGTAGAATTAGCACAGAACCTTTACATATGCTCCTCCCCTCAAGTACATTCGGCATGCTAAAGAGGGTGCATAATTTACAGTCTGCATAAATTAGAGTTGCTGGATGGATGTGACACCAGAGTCAACATCACACTATCCCTAGAGCAGGTCAAAGCACCACAAAAGCAGCTTAAAGCCATCCTTTCCACATCCTCTTGATCTGTGGCATGCACTTGTTGATCGGCACCCAGGATCAGGGGCGCAAGCACAGCGCAGATTGACTGATTTAAAATGTAGACATCCCAAACACAAATTTCATTCCAAATAGAAACAGGCCAAGATACAGAGGAAGAGGTATTTTGTGGGGGTTTACAGTTGGTCAGGAACTCAGTTTTATAGCTCCTCTGAAAAACAGCACTATCAGCAAAGGCACCCTGCAGCGTGAGGGCATCAGCTCTAAACTAACTCAGAGGGAAATGCAAATCTATTAAGTCAACACCAGTTGTCTCTGACCTATTTAGTCTTTATCTGCCCACAAGCTTATTCTGATTTACTTACAGCAGTTTATCTAGGATGAGCTAAGCCCCTGTTACTAATTGGCAAGCACCTTGTTTCGCATTGGCCTAAATGTCTAAAACTCAGCTAAAAAAGTATAGTTTAGAAAGATCAAAGTGTCTACACAGCTATTCACATTGCTTTAACTAAGGTCTTTTTAAATTGAATCTTAAATTAATCTACATTAATTGAACCCTTTTAATTAAGGCCCATGCTTGAGCCAAAGACATTGTCTATTTGTGTGTTGACCAAAGACCTGTTTAACCAGCACAATCCAAAGAAAATCCATTGAGCAAAAGATGCCTCACATCCCAAATGTGATTTTTTTCTTTCTTTTTTTTTGTTTCCCTCTCCTTTTTGCTTCCAGGCATCAGACCCATAAAGCTTCCAGGTCCACTGAAGTGTGCTGAACCTTGATCCATAAGTGCTGTCACACAGAGTGAAAATGAAGTACATGAGAGCATGAATAATATATATCACATTGCACTACATAGCTTCATGGCATGCAAATGTCAAGAACTGGATCGTCAGCACAATATTCAGTCCAGTTCACAGGCTGAATATAGTATTAGGGGCTGCTGTTTATTTTTTTAACTCAATATCCAAAAATGTTCTCCAGGCAAGTTAACAGTTACAGTCAAAACAGTAAGAAATACCTACTACCTTCAGGAACAAAGCCAGGGACAATCCCAGCTAGGCCAAGGAATTCTGGCTCATGTATAAAGTCTTCTGTCTGACCAAGACTGATCTTGAGACAAGCACATAGATGTATGTCTTCCTGACTCCTAGTTCATGTTTCCCGAAGCTGCTGCCAAAAGTTCCACAAACTTCTGCCTTGGCTTTTTTGTTACACACCACCCATTCCTAGATCCTCCCAAATCTCCCTGTAACGGCACTCCTGCCCACATGAGGGCTCAGGGAGGAAAGTAAGCAACAGAGCAGAAATTTTCAGGGGAAAAATGTAAGAGAGGGGGCAGAAGAGGTTCCACATTTTTTGCTGCTGCTTGTTTCTCTGATCTGATTCCGTCTGACTGGCAGCATGTTCTGTTCCTCATCTCAGCTCTCCCTGTAACTCTTAATTCTTTCTCACATGAGTACTCCCAGCTTGCAGGAAAAGCTGACTTTAGGGCCAAACAATATTAAGCTCCACACCATGAGAGGACCCAAATGATATATCTACACAATACAACAGGAGAAGGAAAAAAGACCCACATCCTTGACCCGTAGTAGTTAAATGATAGCTCTGCTCACAAGAAAAGACCTTTTCTCTTTCTCTGTCACCTCAGTCACTGTGAACAGACTCTTTTGTCAGGAACGCTCCCAAAAAAATAGGTCCCTATGCACCATGTTGATCAGGAATTCCAGTATCTGACACCTCCCTTTCAGATGTAGGACCAGACTCCATATTCAGGAACAAATTCCACCTGCTCCCCTGTGAGCACCAAGAGAATACAGAAAAAAAAGCCAGTGGGACACGATTAGTAAAGAAGCACGGCAAACTCAGCAGTCCCCAACCCTCTAGTACATGCCATATATGACAGCAGGGCTTGTAAAGCCAGTGTAGAAAGAGCAGACCAAGAGATGCTGCTGAGGTGGCCAGAATCACAGGATTACAGGATCACAGGATGTCAGCGGTTGGAAGGGACCCAAAGAGATCATCGAATCCAACCCCTCTGCTAGAACAGGACCATGCAATCTAGCTCAGGTCACACAGGAACTCATTCAGACAGGCCTTGAAAGGCTCCAGAGAGACTCCACAACCTCTCTGGGTAGCCTCTTTCAGTGCCCTGGAACCCTTACAGTAAAGAAGCTCCCCCTTGTGTTGAAGTGGACCCTCCTGTGCTGTGGCTTCCATCCATTGCTCCTTCTCCAAAATAAAAATAAAAAATATTTTTTTAAAAAATCAGTTCTTGAGAAGGTGAGGAGCAGTGGCTGCACTGAATGAGCCATGTTCCCCACTGCAGATGCTTTATTCCACTGTTCCACTTCCCCACTCCATTTGTCTTGCTTAAAAATAATCCAGGACTTTTAACTGTGGAGCGTGGGGGGAGGACACACCAAAAAAGGACTGAGGCTCCCATTTTCATCCCATTTCCTCTTGCAGCAGAACGTGCATCTCAAAACTGATGCTTAATGGTCCTCAGAAACATCACGGCTGCCGCACTTTCTTTGTCTGGGGGAAGCCGGCACTGGCCACCAGTTCCAATGAGAATGGCCAGTGCAGCATCTGAGCCGCACGCCCGGCAGCGCGGAGGGGAGCCCCGCTCTGACTGTATGTATGGAGCTCCCATACATACACTGACTTTACTCCTCCTGCTCTTTCCAGGCAGCAAGTGAGCAGAGCCTGCCTTCCCACTCCTGAACCCCAGCCCTCAGATATTTATAAACATTTATTAGATTCTCTCTCACTCTTCTCTTCTCCAGACTAAACAGTTCCAGGTCCCTCAGCCTCTCCTCATCAGGCAGTGCTACAATTCCGTAATCATCCTTCTAGCCCTCCACTGGACCTTCTGCAGCAGATCCCTGTCCCTCTTAAACCAGGGAGCCCAAATCTGAAGGCAGTACTCAAGATGAGGTCTCAACAGGGCAGAGTAGAGGCAGAGGAGAACCTCCCTTGATCTGCTGAGCACACTCTTCTTAAAGCACCCCAGGATCCCATTGGCCTTCTTGGCCACAAGGGCACATTGCTGTCCCATGGATGTTATCCAGCAGCACTCCCAGGTCCCACTCCACAGGGCTGCTCTCCAACAGATCACCTCTCAACCTGTAACCTGTACTGGTGCAGTTTATTATTCCTCCTCAGATGCACGACTGTGCACTTGTCCTTGTTGAACCTCATTTGGTTTCTCTTTGCTCAGCTCTCCAGTCCATCACCTCCTTGACTTAGTCAAAACTGTTTAGAGGAAGGTGGCTATCCCTGGAGAATAGAAGCATTCTTCAAGAAAAAGCCTCCTGTTTTCCATTTGTAATGTGCATTTTAACAGCTTTAAATTGCTCTGCACATTAGTCAGGTGCATAATTAATAAATAATAATAATAATAACTTGATGCTGGTTCCATCTGGCATCCACTAGAGAGCTCAGCCTTCAGTGTGGTTTGGTAATGCTCTCAGCACTTACTAGTCAGACATCATCAGGCCACTCTAGGGCTGGTGGTAAGAGACAGTCTGGGAAGCACAGGGGAGGGGTTTGTTGTTCAGAAGTCTGCTAGATTTATTTAGTATCATATAAAAGCCCTTTAGAAAAAAAAAAACTTCTTCCTTTCTCTTAACTGCCTGCCAAGAAATTACTTGGGGGAATGGGGAAAATGCTCTTTAAAAGGCTATTAAATGTTATTGTTAAAAGAAAAAGGTGCCCATAATGTAATGCCTTCCCCAGAGCAGTTCTTTCCTCTCCCCAGAATGGCATCTCAGCTTTCCCTTTGTTTTGCACTACCAAACTGAAGTTGACACTGTGGCTCTTGATGAATTGGTGCTTGATGTCATTGCCAACGCTAATAGTTTTCCAAAAGGAGACTATTTGGGTTTATAATTGCAGCAGCAGCTACATCAGGCAATCAAAAAAAAAAAAAATTGACCCTTTCAGCATGTCAGAGAAAGAGAACTTCATTTCTCCTTCAAGTATTTGGGTGAAAAACTCAGTTAAATAACACCAAACTCCTCTTCATTTATCACTGCACGTACACAGAGAGTGACCACATTGCTTCTAGGCAAGGGCTGACCTGTGAAGGTGGAAGTTTGCAAGAATGGTTCTTTATACTGTCCAGGGCTGACAAGGTCATGAGTGTTACAGGCTACCACAAGCCAAATCTTCAAAGCAAGCTTCCCTATTTTTAATCCCTCAGTCATCACATCTGGGGAAATCAGAGTCTGATCTGAGGGTTATAATCCTGGCCAAAGCCACTCAGCAACCTGTACACCAAGGAGATTATTCAAAATACTGCAAGCACAGTTAAGTTCACTAGGAAGAGGGCAACCCTACAATTAGTAACGTTTGGACATTTTTGGCCTCTGGTATGTTTGGAAATAAACATGCAAACAATACAGATATACCTAAAGTGTAAGGTTTCTTTCCTCCTACTCTCAGAGTCACAGGATCATAGAAGGACAGATTGGAAGGTACCTCAAGCCTTAGTTGGCCCACCCTTTCTAGGTAACAGTGTTTAAATAGTTTAAATGGCATGGCCCAGAACCCTGTCAAGCTGAGTCTTAAAACTGTCCATGTGTAGAGGAATCCACTACTGCAGAACTCAGTATCCATCCTACAGCAACTGGTCAGCTAGCACCAGCTCCGACATTTGACGCAGACTGGATCTGAATTCATCACACAAGTTTTAAGATGGCTAGAAATGATAGTTAAAAAAAAAAACCAAACTAGAAGGCCCTAATTCCATATCCTTGGCATTGATTTGACAACAGGCAGGTCTTTTACAGGATTGGTGTTGCTGTTTTACTGACAGAAAAGTAAGAAGGATCTGATTTTTCAATTATTTGGTTTCAAAAGCCTAGTAATGTTTAAGTCAGTGCTTGCTGTACATACAGCCCCCAGGTGACATCACAGCTTTGAGGTTGAGTGTTGAATGTGAAGTTATTACAGTGGGTGGGGGAGAAGGAAGCAGTCATTTTAAAAATCAGACTGACAGCCAGCACTGAGTGGCAGTTACCAGGGGCTGTCCTGGCTTTGAACTGTAACAGTTTTATTTAAAGTTAGATCAGGAGTATAAACTCCTCATCCCACTTTCAGCTTTTTTAATAAAAATTCAAAGTGAAGAGTTGTCATAGCCTTGAGTAAAAGCAATCTAAAGAGCTACAGTTGACTACAACTCCAAGGAAGGGAAATTTTCTTGTTAAATTTCCAGCAGCAGTGGGAAGAAAATGAGAAAAAGAGAAAAGCTAAAAAAAAAAATAAAAACCAAACCACTGAGAACCCAAACACCAGAGTGGGCAAAGAGTCAAGAACAAAAAAGAGAGGGACAGTGCAATTTGTTGTTAGAGGACAGACATAGTTACCAGCAGCACTGCCAACATCATCAGTACACTCAAGTGAGCAAATTCTGGAAACCCTTCTACCCTCCGAGGGTGTAAATGCATTGCCTCAGTTCCAGTGCCACAAGAAAGCCACAGAGATACCCTCTGGGGTGCCAACCAAAGGGGAAAATTCTATCCTGATTCCAGAAATCAGTGTTGCTTTTTCCTTCCTCACCCCTCACAGGCCCTCATTCAATGCAGAGCAGTGCAAGTTATCTGTGCTGTGCACTGCAGATGCCTGTAGGACTAGATGGAATTACCTGTTCTGGGAGTGGGGCTGTAGACTCTGAATGGCTATAATGTCTTCACTTTGAAATCCTGTATGTTAAAAAAAAGATAAATAACAAAACCCTAGGGTTATCCCTTTAACAACTCTTATTTTTTATTTGAAAAACTTAATCAGGAATTTTTATTACTCCCAAATAGTGTTTTAAAATAAAAACCGACCCTTCCAAACTGCCTTGGGCATACACTGCTGAAACTTGCAGATGGAAGGCATTCTTGCAGACAGTGCTTCCTAATCCTGTCAGGAGTTGGAGTAGGGGGCAAGGAAACCTCCAGGGTAAAATAACGGGAGCAGAGGTCCTGTAGGACATGAAGATGATGAATTCCAAGGGACCAAGAAGAGCAAAACATCAGAGGAAGAGATTCTGGGTTAAGGAAGCAGAACAGCAGCAGAGGGGAAAGTCTTCTGGGAAAACGGAATAGCAAGAGAGGTGAGGCATAGCAAAGCATAGAGTGGCAGAGCCATAGGGCCAAATCCGTAGAAGGCTCTTGAAATGCTAGAACAAAAACTGCAGTTCATGAAGAACAACATAAATGCAGCGATTCTGAGGGAAGGGTACCTCTAATAAATTACAGTATGAAGTTTGCAATCAGGAGCATTTTCTAAGAACGAAATTTTCTGAGAGCTGCACTGCCATTGCTAACTACTTGAGATTCATTCTTGGTATCAAGAGTCACAGTTTACTGTGTTTAGATATCCTTCAATGTCTATGTATAGGTTCTGGTACTTTGCCCGCCACTGGTATCTGGATCACCAGAAGTCAGAACTAAATTGAGCAGCAACTCCTCGATCAGCGCAGCAGAAGTTCCTATTTCACTCTCCATTTTCACCTACCCAGTTTTCTCAAACTTTTCTCCTTCAAGTTATTTGCTAAGATTTGTCTCTACGTAAAGGTCACTGGGTTTAGAAGCTTGAGCAGAAACGATTCTTCTGAGAAAAGGCAGGGAGAAATATATATATATGTGTCTATAAGAAAAAAACAATCCAAAACTCTAGCCTCTAGGGTTTTTTTATAACAGATGTGGAACCAAACTAATCACTAAAGAAAGATTAATTCTGACCTGAAAATTAACTTTGCTAGGGGAAAGTGTCTTTAAGTATTCAGGCCAGCACTGGCTTTGATTTGACCAAGTCATAATAAGCCTATTATACTATAAAGCACGTTTAGTCTGATTTTCTTCACTAACCCTTTAAAACTAGGTGTTCAGACAGAATCCATTTTACCACAATTGGCTACCCTAGGATAGCAGCCAAGGAGTGACATATGTCATCATCCTGAAACAGACCTAAATTAGCTGACATGAGTATTACTGACAGTGAAGTGTCAGCAACAAAGAGTGCAGCATAGGGTGCAGCAATCCACTGCATTGCCAGGCCTGACAATCCACTTGACTCCTTGGACGGGTCTCAGGCTAAGGTCTACACTGCCACTGATAAATCTTGTTGCATATCTAACACCTGGCTGAAGATCTGGAGTGACAGCACAGACGTGAAGCTTGCAATCGCACAAAGGCTACGCTGGACACACTAGCAGGTTCACTCAAGGGCAGAGCTAGGGTTACCTGAGCAGTCTAGCTCTTAAGCTCTGAGACTTTTGGATCTGGCGCTAACTTGACTTTGAGTTCAAGTCAAAGATTGCTTGTGCAGTGATCATTTGACCTTGTATTTTTGTCCAGTGTTAAACAATGTGCTCAAATGATAAACTCTCTGTCCCGTGTGTGTGAATATATAGTTATCTGTCTAGATACAAACCAAGACACAAGGCTAAGGAAGACACTAGCACGTGTACAGCAGATTATAGATAATTGCTGTTCATTTACTGATCCTTACCCCCCACAGAACTGTGTAAGTTAATGAGCTCTGAAATACGAGTTTCACAAAAACTTTCATTTCAATAATATCATGCACCCTCAGGCTCCTATTAAACTTTTTTTTGCAACAATAACACCATTCAAACTAACATTCATATGTGAATTACAGTGAATCTGGCTAGGGACATCAATGGGAACAAGAAGAACTTTTTCAGGTATATCAGTGAGAAAAGGAGGACCAGGGATAATGTGGGACCCTNGAACCAAACTAATCACTAAAGAAAGATTAATTCTGACCTGAAAATTAACTTTGCTAGGGGAAAGTGTCTTTAAGTATTCAGGCCAGCACTGGCTTTGATTTGACCAAGTCATAATAAGCCTATTATACTATAAAGCACGTTTAGTCTGATTTTCTTCACTAACCCTTTAAAACTAGGTGTTCAGACAGAATCCATTTTACCACAATTGGCTACCCTAGGATAGCAGCCAAGGAGTGACATATGTCATCATCCTGAAACAGACCTAAATTAGCTGACATGAGTATTACTGACAGTGAAGTGTCAGCAACAAAGAGTGCAGCATAGGGTGCAGCAATCCACTGCATTGCCAGGCCTGACAATCCACTTGACTCCTTGGACGGGTCTCAGGCTAAGGTCTACACTGCCACTGATAAATCTTGTTGCATATCTAACACCTGGCTGAAGATCTGGAGTGACAGCACAGACGTGAAGCTTGCAATCGCACAAAGGCTACGCTGGACACACTAGCAGGTTCACTCAAGGGCAGAGCTAGGGTTACCTGAGCAGTCTAGCTCTTAAGCTCTGAGACTTTTGGATCTGGCGCTAACTTGACTTTGAGTTCAAGTCAAAGATTGCTTGTGCAGTGATCATTTGACCTTGTATTTTTGTCCAGTGTTAAACAATGTGCTCAAATGATAAACTCTCTGTCCCGTGTGTGTGAATATATAGTTATCTGTCTAGATACAAACCAAGACACAAGGCTAAGGAAGACACTAGCACGTGTACAGCAGATTATAGATAATTGCTGTTCATTTACTGATCCTTACCCCCCACAGAACTGTGTAAGTTAATGAGCTCTGAAATACGAGTTTCACAAAAACTTTCATTTCAATAATATCATGCACCCTCAGGCTCCTATTAAACTTTTTTTTGCAACAATAACACCATTCAAACTAACATTCATATGTGAATTACAGTGATATTGCACCACAGGAAAATGCTGGGAGAATTAAATAGAAAAGAAAGCACAGTTTTTAGTCTGTTAGTTATCTTAGTCACATTCAAATTATTAGGCAACAGTTCCGAGGGATAGGTGAATTGTTTCCAATAAAATCAGAACCTGCCTGACCTTCTACCATATACTTGAAAGCAGCAACAGAAAAAGAGGAACATCCCAGGGATTTTTTTCTCCCCTTCTCTAAATCTAGCAATCACTAGCCTTCTTGAGTGCCTTTCTATCTGACTGTAGATCTCATCATACTCCTAAAGAGACACGCATGCACTTATACTCACACACACACACTGCTTATCATCAGCATTTGCACCAGTGATCCCAAGATCCCAGTGCTGGCCTTAACCCAAGCCCATATAGACCCAAAGAGTAGAGACTCATTCACTAAACTGTGCTGTTTCCATCTTCACTCTCACTTGCATTGAAGCCAGCTCCAGTGTTGCTACAAACGCTGTGCAGATATCTCTCTTGGGAAATCCCACGCATAAGATTTTCAGAAAAGATCTGACTTACAAATGTACGCCCAATGCAGATGGATGCAACTTGTCCTCCCAGCTCAAGCAGGGCTTGTTTGTTAACGTCTAGTAACTTGTTCAAGTTAGCTAATGCTTAATGAAATTCAAAATGCTCAGTGGGGAGCAGGCAGAAGAGGGTGGTCAGGTGCTTTTGCAGCTCTGGCGAGGCAGCTACTGCCATATTGACACCTTTCAAAACTAGAAAACATCCCTTTCGTATTTTCTATGTCATTACTGTACACACTGATTTCAATGCTTATCCAGAAAAGCTACAATTCAAGATTAGCTTCATAAACAAAGACTGAAAACTGCAACATGGGAGCCTGACATACTTCACCTCCGTGAAGTTTGAATTCTGATCCCCATCCACATGTAATGTGAATTCACCTCTATACTTCAACCTCTATGCTGGAGCTTTTGCTGAAGCCTTATACCACAATACTGTAAACAAAACCCAAGACTTCCAAAGGCAACAATGGTAAGCCAAGATCACATAAAGGAATTGAGAACTGGTCTCTAATTAGTGTCTTGAATTTTAAGCCTTCAGCTTACAGGTCTGGGTTTTGTCTCTGAGCTTGCAAGGAAGTCTGCGTGGTGACAGGAATTTGAGCTGTCTGGTACTCATCACAGGTTCTGGGTACTTCCTCCCCATTCTGATTATTTGGCCTTGGATCTCTGATTCATAGAATGAAGTAAATGAGATTGAAGTGAATTTGTAAAAGGCTCTGTTATTTCTGTCTAGGCTAATTGTGTAATCCAGTTCTGTGCGATAACAATCACATACGTTTTCTGTACTAGGTTCAGCCTTATACACAAAACCTTTTCAACATAGTGCTTTTAATATCCCTGTGCCTACACAATTCCAGTGCAATCCAACAGAGTGGGCTGGCCAACTCACAACTGGTGGCTGTTGATTTTTTTGTTTGTTTATTTGCAGATCATCAAGAGCATGTGAAGAGTGGGTATGTGTGAAAAGAACTGCAGACTGAGCAGCTTAAAATTGGATTGCTTGAGTAAAAAAACCACTCTTTTCCTGTTCAAAAGTATTCAGGCCTGAATCCTGACCTCAAAGTAAAGCAGAGAAAACTGAATTTGAAGAGGAGGTCTTGAGCTGATTATAGGAGCATGTTCTCCTTTTCCAAGTCAAAGGCCACCAGAAATATAGTTCTGCATTAAAGCCCTATAGCTGTTGGGGTATCCTTTGTATCTGCATTATTTGTAATCTGTCTAATATCCACTTGCTGAATTTCTTGCCCACCCTATATTCCACCAAATGCAGTAGAGACTGTACTGAAGCACAACTCTGCAGGAAGCACTGCAAGCCTCCTATCAGGGAAACATCTCTGAAGTAGACAGCCCAATGCAGCTGATCTGGTCTACTTCAGATGGCTTCTGCAAGCCCATGACTTTGAAAGCTTCTCATTTAATGCTTACCTGGAATAATGGATGGTCAGAGAAGTACTGTGGCTTGGAAAGAAATATCTAAAGAGTTTAAATGCCATTTCTTCCCAACAAAGACCTGTATTATCTTTAGAGTGAATAATAATTATGATATCTCAGAGAACAATTACAAGCAAAGAATCTCAAAACCGAAATGAGAGGAAGGCATTTTTAGTTCAGAAGTCCTGATCAGCCTCAGTGGCCTGCACCTCCACTGACAAGTGAGACATAGCATGGGGAGCCCACAAGATGAAAACTTTTACCATCTCCTATCCAAGCAACAGGCAATAGAGCAAGCCACAAGATGCAGTGGAGGATTTGCTAAAGAACATGTGCCAGAAGACTGGCAAATTCAGCCCAGCACTTTAGCTCAGCTGTCTCAGGCCAGCCACTTGGGTGACATTGCAAAGACCTTAGTAGGGCAGCACCACACCAAAACAAGGTCAAGCTGTTCCCCACCTCTCCTCCAATGGAGCTAAGGCAGCTTTCTTTGGTGCAGCTGTGGAGATTTAGCGTGGAGATTTAGCATGGAGATCAGGTGAGGCTGGAAAGTGGGCACAGACTACAAGTAACTGAGGGCCTGAGGGACTCTGTCTCAGTGAGAGCCTGTTAATACAGTTCTAAAGTGCAGGAGTGCTCTAGCACTGCTCTTTAATCAGTTTGAGATGACCTATCAGAAAATGTGAGATGACTGTGGATAGATGGTTCATATGCTGAACACCAAGGCATTTAATGAAAATTTTCCCTTAATAGAAAAATTTTCCATGCTCAATACTTTCCATTGACTATTTTTTTACAATTGTACCCACTTACTAGCAATTGTCATTATGTTATTTTCTACGTAACATCAACTGAAAATCATTTATTTCCTGTTCCAAGCAGCAATTAATGCCAATTATTTCACACAGCACCATGAACTGCTACAGATTTTTTCAATTTTCCACTCAGCTTTGTTATATAATTTTCAGGTATCTGAAACAAGAGACTGAAGTGGTGATTTCCTCTTTTCTGGCAAAAGATAACTGAGAAGGCCCAACTCTTAGAGCAGCAGGAACCACATAAACACAAGAATAAGGGGGTACACCATTGTCTTTGGGTTTGATTTTAACTTATGTCAATATTCATAACAGGAACAGGGCTGCATTATACCAAAACGGACTTAGGAGGGTTACAAACCTCTTACATTGTGCTCTTCCTGTAATACATGGCAAATCTGACACTCCAGGACTGCCTTCTCTCTTGATGGCAGTAAAATGCTGCAGCTTGAAGACTGCTTGATTGCAGAATCAAGGTCAGAACTCTGATGGGCATTGAAGACTGGATCCAAGAAGTGGATTAACACTTCAGAAAGAGTTAATCCTTTGCTTTGACCTAGCTCTGGTTTAACTTGCCTAAGGTTGAAAATTTTCTGAATGTTTGGATTTTTTTAATAAAATGGGTTTCTTTGCCACACTCAATGGAAAGAAACTTCTGGGATGTTGATCAGCAAATTGCTGATGAAAATGAAGACATCCTGTTTTTAATCAACTTTTTAGAGAAAAAAATTATTTTCCTGTTTGGCTACAGATGGATTTTGTGAATTCCTTTTCACAGCGGGGATTGGTTTCTGGCATTTTACAGCCATTAGCTCTACCTTTATCTACTCTTGCCTCCTCTAAGTCTACCAGACTTACACAAGGACCAGAAAAAAAATACTCCAGACAATGTCTTTTGGAGCAGGGCCTTTGAACTAAACACTTTTTCCCTAATCCTCATATTGCTTGCAGGATTTCACCCTCAGTCACTCAGATAACAGAAAATCTTTCTTCGGAGAGTTTTTTTACTCAAACAAAATTACAGACCCATTTTTTATTCTTGTGACTAAAGTCCAAAAACACAGACTCTGTCAATGGTGCTGAATTTAGCATTTTTGTGATAAAGCTCTTTGAGCTTCTTTCCAAATAAACATGTACAGCTTTAAATGAATAAATCATGCAAATACATGTTAATGTATACATAAATTAACACAACATAATAAGGAAAACGAAGAAAACAAGATTACAAATTTTTTGCACCTCCAAAATATGAGAGTGATATTTGCTTTAGAAAGAACAAACTCATTTAGAGGAAAAGCTTATATAGATCCAAACAAACCCAAATCACCAATGAAAGCTAATTTTATGTTCAAGCAAAGAAGGAAGATGTGCTTCCCACTACAATAGACAAAATCCAATTAAATTAGGCAAACTTAAAAAACACAGAAACAAAATTTAATTTAGAAAATAAAATCTCAGAGTCGAATTCTGTTGTCCATCCCATATGCATAACCCTTACGATTTAAATGAGTTAGAAACTCCAAGGAACAGTATTCAGTGTGTATGAAGAATGGGAGCAGTCAACAGGAGAATGTGCCTCAAAGATTCAAGTTTTTGGATAACTTTCCACGTAAAATATGCGTTTTCTTCTTCCTTTCTCAGTGTTTCCATTTCTCTTTTTCAAATCTGAATGTTTTTTAAATGAAGTCCAAAAAACCAGCTTTTTATGGGAATACTGCTCAAAAGGCATCATCTCGACATATGTTCTTCATACATATGCCCTACGCAGTGGGATGGATTTTTCAGGGCGCTCCCCCTTTTCCTAAGTCTCTTCCCACTAGAGTAAAGAGCATGTTTCATTGGAAACAGAACTATTCATTGATAAGTTCTTTGGAATATCCTGCCCCATACCACTTTTACCCACAAGCTGCTGTTACTGCAAGGACCGTAAGTCCTTGTAAAGTTACAAAGAACTTCTCACTGTCCAACAGCCACAGATGGTAGTTTTTTAGAGTAAACCCAAACTCCAGTGCAATACTGCCAAGTTTATAATGCTGCTTACTGCTGCATACTCAGGGGTTAGTTTACTAATATCAAGTACATTTTGAAAAATGGTATTCAGTTAGCAAAGCTTCTGCTGAATTCTGCTCTCTGTTCACAAGACTCAAACTGTATAATGAAGACACCTCACAGCTCAGAACTATTTAAGAGAAACATTTGCTTAAATCAACTGTCTTTCACCCTGAACAACCTTCCTGAGATGAGCAGAAAATTCAGCCTAAGACTGCTAAGCCTAAGTCATTTGAAGATGGAAGGTTTTATCATAGGCAAGCAGAGCATAAAGTAAGGACATATTCTGTGATTCTGTGACACCTATCTGATGCATCTCGTCTGTCTAATGCATTTGCTGGACCCTTATCACTGCACCTAGATGCCACAACTGACTCAATTTACTAGTTAGTTTTGATACATGGACTCATAACATGATTCTCTACATTACCACTTTAAATATCTGAATGCTTATCTTGAATGACAGCACTGTTAGAACCAATTCATTCTTTACAGTGTCCTGGATCACGGTCCTTTACTTAAGCTAGACTGAAGCAGAGCAGATTTTTGTATGCAGAAGTCTTATGCCCACTGATACACCACCGTTGCAGATCCGTCAGCCTTTACATAGATGCATATCATTAGCTCACAATTCAATTCAGCATCAAAATACAGTAAGTGGCAAAACACTTACTACATGAATTGCTGGCTGTTCAGCTTACAGTGTTTCCTTTTCACACAGTGGTTAAAAACAAGCAGACAAGAACATCCTACTGCTCTGTCCTCCAAATCACCCAGCTTCCAACCATTTCTTCTAACGTCCAATGCTAATACTGACCTGTCCGAAATGTTATGTTTCTCCTTCAGTATAAGGAATGTGTGACTTCCTGACAGACTTCGGTACTGAACTGTCAACAAAAGTATCAGTACAATAAAGCTGCAAAGTTAACAACCCATTCTGTGATTTCTGGAGATGTCAGTAGTTATTATAAATGACTTTCCAGTTAATTACCTGTTTTGAAAATTAAGGAGATTGGGGGTTCACAGCTGCTCCAATAAGCAGCTTCAGTGCCTGCCTCATCCCATTGAGTATGATAAATAATATATTCTCTACCACCCAGACTGCCAGACAGTGGCTGTGTCAAACTCCTCAGAGAGCACACTTTGTCTGCCATGTGTTACAGGCAACATTTATGACAAAAGTAGAAATTAGATGGTGGTTAATCTTGCTTCTCTGTGTCCCATGTGAGGCACATGCACAGTTGTAGTGTGGCTTGCTGGATGACAGTCAGAAAAAATTATCTCAGCAAATTGTGTGTACATCAGGATAGAGCATAAAGAATGGGCTTAGGAAATTATTTTTGTGAATTGGGCAATGAGATAGTCTCTTAAAAGAGAAACAAGGTGACGGAAGAGCAAATTTTATTTCCCCTTGAAAAAGAAAATAAAAGCAAGCTTTACATTAAAGCTAGATCACAGTGAGGAAGAATGAAATCATAGCGCTCTGGGGTTTTTAATTTGCTTCTTATTGCTGCTTAGACTATTTAGCTTGCAGATCATAATAAACTCTGTTATAATGACAGCACCAAAAGATGGATCCAGCTTATAAAAATACTACTAAAGTAATAGCACTAAGTTCTGCATCTTAGTTCCTGTGAAGAGCAAGAGGAATGATTCTCATTTCACTTACGTGGGTATAAACAAGATGAATTCAGTAGTATAGTCACAGAAGATTGGCAAATTAAGGCAAGTGAGGCTGAGGCTGGACTTACATGTAGGCTGTCATCACTCTGTAACAACACAGGACACAAATCAAAGTTTTGCCTGAAGAGAAACTCCGGGGTAGTCCCCAGTAAGTCTTACCTACTTCTAAATGAGATTTGATTCAGCTTGCAAAGTAACTTAGAGTCAACCCCCAGCTGTGATTTCCCTCTGAACATCTTTTCTTTTTTTTTTCATTTAATTATAGCACAAAGATGATAAGAGGTAGCATGAGTTAAGGGAATCTTAATTTTCTGAAGAAACTTGCTGGCTAAATGTACAGGTTCCTCATATCAAAGTACAAGGAGCGGCAATATTGGTACGCCTTCATTCCTTTGCATCTCCTGTCTAACATACCTCATGTCAAAAAGCGGTACCATTCATGACATTCCATTTATTGTTTAGACTCGGGCTTTCAAAAAAATCCACTCTTTCTATCAAGGAACTGGGAGCTGTGGGTGCACTTCATATTAGAACCATCCAAACTTCTCTATTTCTGTCCATGGTTGCTGCATTTTACTCAAGCAGATAAACACATTGATGGATCTGAACACCACATGGAGCATTCTGTGCATAACATGTTCTTTGTAAGACTGAAATAATGAATGGGCCAAGAAGCATTAACTCCTCTTGGGAGTTTCTGAGAACTCCTAGGAATTCTTTCAGGAGCAGGAGAATTTTCACTTTACTTTGATGAATCTTTTATTTTCTCTCTGATTTTTAATGAAATGCAGGAACTTTAGCTCCTAAAAGTTGATAACAGCTGGCATCCTTTTGCTTTCACGCTTCACATCTTTTCATTCTTAAGAGCCTTGCCAATCTTGTTTTGACCCTTCAGCTCTCTATTTCCTTGTCTGCTGATGCAGTGACTGGTTTACCACCACAGAAGAACAGTCATATAAAAAAATCACTTTTCATACAATGAACTTTAAACCTTAACATTTCTTTCCATTTCTGTATAGAACACAGTTATTCCCCAAACATGCAACTTCATATTGGCTAGGCTGGAATAAACAAACCAGCCTCTGCATTCTCCTCTGAAGATTTTCAAAGGTTCTACAGCACTCAAATCAGGAATCACATTGATTTTCAGTAAATCTTTTCTCCTAATTCCTCTAAAGCATTTCTGCAAGACTCCTGCCACAAGCCTCAGAGAACGTAAGTAGTGCAGTCTGAGGGGCATGAAACTGGAGATGATGTTAAAAAAATGTTAGCTATTTGCTATACCAACAGCATGCTGACATAAACACCCATGTAATGTTTTCAGCAGAAAGATATGGGGTTACAGAGCTATAGCTTAACTAGTATGGCCTGCTTGTTAGCATGAAATCCACTGATACATTTTCACCAAGTAGAGCTATCTTTGGCTTCATTGGAAAGATCCAGAAATCATTTTTTTTCCTTTAATTTTGCAATACAAGGGCTTTAGCTAGGATGACAATTTTGGTCTGTAAGACCGTAAATATTTGTCCATTCAAAGGCAGCATTTATCTTACAAAGGCACACATAGCGGTTTTGCCTCTGACAAGTTCCTTGTTTATTTATTACTCTAATAACAAATAGACTGTCATCCCTGCTGGGCCTCAAAGATGAACTAAATCTGCTGACACAACTGATTGGGAGAGGCTGCAAATTATTTTATTAAAACCTGTGCAATAGCAGATTCATAGTGGGGAGAATGTTTAAATCATAATTCTGTTAGTGGCCTATATATTCCATAGTAACAACATTCAAAGAAACTAGAAACAGTTTTGCAAACCTCATGTTTATACTGCAGCATTTGATTTTCATTTTGTCCAAACAGGAGAGAAGCAGTGAAGGGGAGACAGATTTCTTTTGTGTTGAGTGCTCTGTGTGCACACACACCAAGAGCAAAGCACAGCATCTTAATTAGATGAGTCCAGAGGCTCCAGCAGACACAGAAGAGTGACAGTCACTGGACATGCTTGATAGCTCTCTCTAAAGCAGTGCAGAGACTTTCTGGGAAAAGCAAGACAGATCCATACATCTCCAATTTTGGAGAGCTGAGCCAACCAGAACGTGATAGGAAAAGACTAGAAGGAGGTGAGTAAAAAATCCTTTGTGCAGCAAGCGATAACAAGGCCAAAGACACATTGTGTCTTGCTAGGTCATCAGCACTGCTGATCTTAAGGCTCTTCAGCCTCCTGGACAGAGTGGACTATGGGGAGGAATCATACACTACCTATCTCTGGAGATACAGGTCTGAGACAGGGCAACCCAGCAGAGACCAATCCTACTACTTACTGAGTACAAAGGCTCTGGCAATTACATACCAGCAACCGTAAGAACAAAAACTGCCAAAGAAACACCTCATGATAGTTCTACTTAGCAGTGTCCTTCAGAGACACTTCAAAGGGTGGGCAAGGATGTTTTGAATATATGAATAGTCAGGCTGGAAGAAACAGTATGTGGCACTCATTGTCTTGAATCCAAGTCTTATTGCCTTCTGGGCTGTTACAGAGGTCTTACTCAGAATGATATTTTGGAGCAATGGAGATTTAGGAGAGGCACAAGAGAAAGAGGACATTAAGAACACATAACCTTAACTCAGCCCTTCCGTAAATCACCTTCTTGTCCTGCAGTTGTCACTGCAGTTCACAAAGCTATGTGCTAGAATGAAACTCCTCTCCTTCCACATTAGTGAACAGGAGCTACACAAAATTCCACCTCTGTCCCTAGCTGGACTGCACACCTTTTCTAATGGGCTTAGCTCACAGCTGCTGCATGTCAACCCCTGCCAGACATTACTGCCTTCTCTAGTTTGTCAGCCTGTATATGCTCAGTACTGCTTCAGCTCAAAAAAGCC
This sequence comes from Tricholaema leucomelas, assembly GCA_013400475.1. Taxonomy (NCBI): domain Eukaryota; kingdom Metazoa; phylum Chordata; class Aves; order Piciformes; family Lybiidae; genus Tricholaema lacrymosa; species Tricholaema leucomelas. The sequence goes on along the minus strand of WAAF01010033.1, from coordinate 66,601 downwards.
AGACCTAGCAAAGATGTGCTATTTATGTACCCTGTTATACCAAGCTGGGCTGTAGGGTAAAGAGAAACTTTTGAAACTGGCACATGCCCAACAAGAAAAGCACATGTGAAAACAGGGAGGGTTTTGTTCACCTGGATGGGCAATCCAGAAGCTGGACCTGGAGGAACGATATGCCATATAAAGACTGCTCTGGTGCTTAGTGCCAGCTTGGTGGAGAGGGGAGAGAGACTGAGTGCACCACCACACTGAGCCAAGGATATCTGCCTGACAGAAACCCGACAACGTTACCAGCAAATATCTGTGCAGAACAAGGGAGGATGGCACATCACAAGGCTATCTCTGACCACACAGCCTTCCTAGGATAATCCATCCACAATCAGGGAGGTGCTTAAAGGCACAAACAGTCATTAACTTCACTGAAAATACTTTGTACATTCATGCCATTTATGTACTTGCAGAGAACTCAGCTGGAAATCTCCGTGTTGCTTAGTCTTCCTGAAATTCATAGTGATACCAGTGGTACCTAAACCTTATGTGTCCTATGCACAGAGGAGAATCACATGATACCAAGCTCCTGGTCACCTTCTCCTTCTCCATATTTATTGTCTCCTATGCCAGACAGATTCTTACCCTGCACTCTTTACTGTAATAGCTGTTATAGTCACTCAGTCATGTGGTTTGAGGCATTTCCAAGGAAACCTCTCAGCAATTATTTCTGGAGATGGAAAGCAGTCTTTTAGCATGTCTTCTATCTATTCTACGTACTTTATATTATAACAATTTATTCTGCAATGTGATTACATGTTGGCATAGACTCTGATTAGGGCTTTAAACAGGAACTAACAGCAGTTACGTTGAATATGTTTTTCATCTGATGATGCACAATACCATTGATTAGATGTAGATTATATTCAGCATTAACTCCAACTACACAAAAATATCACAAAGGAAAGTCTATCTCATGGCACAGAATACTCTTTAATTGCATGGATGATCAGTACATGTTGTGACTTCTGCTTTTTTTAAATATCCTGTACACAGGAAAAGTCATGCCTGTAAGAGAAACATTAATCCAAGTAATTACCAAGCATTGTTTAGTTTTTATCAGAAATTCTGCAGCTTCTTGATTTTTACCCAGGCTGTATCATAAAACTAAAATGACAGGAGGAAAGAAAAAGCTGGATGTGTCATTGTCCAAAGATAAGTTTAAAGTTCAGCATGTCAGGATTCAGGAAATGAATTCACTGTTTCTTGCTGACTGCAGATGCATTGCAAAGCTGTGATAATTTTTTTTTCCCATAATCTCCCTTGAACCTCATATCTTTGCTGCACCTTATACATTTGCTGTCCTACAGTCTCGAAGCATCTTCCACACTTCTGTACCTCTTGTCACTAATTGTCCAATTTATTTGCTCATGATCATGGAGCTTGCAGCAGAACAGAACTGAATGAGGACAGTTCTCTAAGCTCCTTTCTTAATCTCTGGAAACCTAACTGCTGTTGGCTTTCTAAAGCTGAGAAAGGAGGCTGAGAAGATAGATATTTCAGACTCTTAGTCCAGATTTGATAGGATGTACATGACACAAAAGGTGAAGAAACTAGCAGTGATATCACTATAAATTAAGGGGAAAAAAAGACTTGGAGATGCAGAGATTTCAGCAGAGTTCTTCACATAACCCAAGAGAAAGAAAATGCTGAAAAGGTAAGTACTTAAAAGTGGGGTCAAAATCAGTCCTCCTTCGTCATCAAAGACAGTGAGGATCTGCAGCTGTGGAATGAAAGAAGTGGAACCACATCTTTGGAAATCTTTTGAACCAACTTCTGCTTCCTTAATTCATCTACTAGAGAGTTTATGAAGGAGGCAAAAAGTTAGAGAAGGTCAGGAAGAGCTGAACTGGTAGAGGCAGGACTAAGGGAGAAGACACAGGGAGCACTTGAGTCAGCTTTCTGATAAATACAAATGGGAATTTCAGTTTCCATTGCAGCTTACTAGCAGCCAGTGATGAAGCCTGCATCTTCTTCAGGCCAGGCCTAGGACAGAAACTTGTGCTGTATCACATGTAGTGTCAGTTAAGGCCATGAGGCTTTTTTATTTATTTTTTACACTTTTTTAGCAAGTTAAAGCTCTAATATACTCTTGACTTATACTGGCACACCTGTGATTTTGCAAATTATATTATGGGCCATGTGTCCACCAGAAAGGTTTGGTACTACAGCTATATCAGCAAATGTTTTAATTTTAATTTAGGCCTTACAAGATACAGATTGGGAAGCACATCCTCAGTAGATAGAATCAACTGCAGACAATTGTTGGAATCAAAACTAAAATAATTTTCAACGCATTTAAATAACTACTATCCCACCTAAAATAAACATGTGCATGCATAGCTACAATGATAAATAGTATAGTCATCATACATGCAGCAATCAGTTAACTCTGAGACAATATCTGTACATTTCATCAACAAGGCTCACTGTACTCTGCTGAGAAGATGCCTACTTGTTTGCTAACTGTAGCTTCCTTTGCTAAGAAACATGGGTCCATCTCATACGTGGTTTCGGGTGGCAAATTTCCACTTTGCCTCCACTTACTTTGTTCCCATTTGTCATCCTGTTCACATTACTTTAGTTATCAATTACATAAACATTCCCCTGAGAATTTGCACACCAACAAAAGGCAACTCAAGCACACTAGCACAAATGAGATATGAGGCTATTGTACTTACCATTTCAGAGCCAAGGAGAATCTTACAGTCCACTAAGATGACAACTGGTTCTTCAGCTCTGGTTTTGCCTCGTTGCTAGGATCAGTAATTTAATTTTACATAAACCCAACTGTCAGGTAATTTTGATAATAATATCAATGTTACACTGATCCAGTATCAGAGCAACCAAAAAACTCCCACACATTAAAAGCATAGGTTAGCTTAAAACAGGTACTCCTTAAATAAAATGTCTTTCTTCACATTGGATTGAGAAGGCTTTTCATCCTCAGCTCCTGTAAAACTCTGATGATGCTATTTTCACATTTATAAGTGAATGTTCTCTCTCAAAAATCACACAAAGTGCAAAGATGGCAAAACCAAACAAATAAATGGGTGGAGAAAAAGAATAAGAAGATACAGTTGTAATACTAGAAAACAATTCTACTAATATACAGGAGGTTACAAGTAAGTCAGGTTTTAAGTTGATTTAGGTCATGGTTTCTACAGTGAAAATGACCAAATGAATATGCAGCAACAGAACAAGAGTAAGAGGGAGTCCAAGCCTTCAAAAATTATTCCTAATGTATCAGAAAAAACTAATAGTTGTGGAACAGATAGCTGAAAGGAAGACAACACCTTTTCAGACTGAGGAAGTTTAATGCTGAAGCATTAAAGGTTTCAATTTTCATTGGTGGCATTGTGTCCACTCATAGTAACATGGTCAATGGACCAGGAGGGAGCTATTTCAGTGAGTTTTAATGCAAGGCAAAAAATGTCTTTGAAATTTTTATATGCATCTCATTCAAGGTAATAAAAAGGCAAAAAAGTGGTAGAAGAATGGAAGACCTTGATGTACCTTATCAAGAATAGCTCAAGTGGGTTATTACGAATAGAGTTCTGCAAGGATTTTAACCATCATAAAGACAGTAAGCATGGATAGGCAATTGCAGAAATGTGCAGACACTACTAGGATACTATTAGAAAGAAAGGAGAAAAGAGCCTTAATACAATATACCACAGAAGAAATCAAAGTACCATCAAAATAACATGAGAATGTGCACTTACTCTGTTGATGCAAGCCCTTGTTTAGATGCTGAAAGCTGCCAGTTCACTGACAGCAGAATGAGTTCCTAATCACAGAGCAGGCGACACTGGCAGTTTTTCAAGTGACAACTGAGAGTATTCATCTACAGAAGTAAAAAGGTCAAAAGTCAGTGAGTTCTTTGCATACTTCAGCTCTTCAGCTGTATGTCTGCTTTGCTTTTTCCTATTTGAACTGCAATGAGCACTTCACTATGCAGACCACCTTCAAAAGCCATCCTCAGCATCACACTGACCCAAAATTTTTATAATACTATGTCTTTATATGAGCAATATTCAAAGCAGAACAGAGCACCAAAGACAACTTGATCTCTCTACTTCTTACAGTCACATTACTTAAAGGAAGTAATTTTTTCCCCCTAATAAAAACTTAGCTATGAATTGTGGCTACAATATATCACCTTATTATTTATACATCATGCCTAATACCGTAGTGGTTTGGGGCTATGTTCACAATGGTCCTAATCATCCACTGTGACAAGCAGACTTCTGTTTGGACTTGGATTTATTGCTGCAGTTTGTTGGTTACTTACACATTAAATTTCTCTCCTGTTTAAGTAAGGGGCCTCAAATAGATGATGCATGTTGCAGCAGAGAGCTAGCTGTTGGATCCCTTGTTCTTTGACACGTTCTCTTCATGTATAGCCACAGACTTTTTTGAATTTGTGTCAGTTTTCTACTTCTTTCTGAGTTTTAGGAGAGGTTTCTTCAACTGACTGCATGACCAAAATTTTTAACAGGACTCTGGATAATTTATATGCCAACTTTCAACAGCTGTCACAGGTACACTGAAACACGTATACCATGAAGAAGAATCAGTCCATAGACTATGAAGGCAGGCACCCATGGCTAATACATGTATTGAACACTGCACACTATCTGGAAAATAATCTGTATGACAGGCTACAAAAGAATCAGACCTAATAAATAGTCTAGTGGTGGGTGTCCCTGCCAATGGCAGGGGGGTTGGATAGAGATGATCTTTAAGGTCCCTTCCAATTCAAACCATTCTATGAATCTGTGAATACCATTTCACAAATGTACAATTACATTTCATTTGAAAGACATCCCCAAACTCTGAAGATTTTTAGAAAGCTGCAAGAGAAAACAGCCTAATGTATGAATTAATTACCTGACCTCTGCATTGAATGTGTCATATCTCAGTCATTTCATTTTATTAAAATACTGTATAATCATGAACATAATCACTAATTCAATATTTAAGAAAAACCTGATGTGAACTTTTGTACTTGTGTCACACATAATGTAATTCAGTTTTACTCTCTTCTTGATGTGATTCATGTACTAAATTATTACGCAAAAAATGTAAACCCTAGGGAAACCAACTGTTCCAGAGGGACAGCAACTTTTCAACCAAAGCATTTAAACTAAAATGGGTGAGATTAGTGCTCGCAACACAGCACCACATTACCTGATTGGACATAGAAATACTCATATTCGGTGGGACTAGGTTACGGTATTAGATTATAGCACACGTGATGCTATCATATCACTCTGGTGGCAATATTGAAGGCATTAAGTCTTTTATGTAACAGTTCATTATGTGTACTGAGATATCTTTGAAAGCATACGCTTGGCCCACTCCAGCAGACACGTAAGACAACCCTCAGAAGTAACTCTGACTTGATTGCTGGCCTTTGCTGTAATTTGCAATGAGCAAAGTAACTTTCCCATATATGTACTCAGATATCATTCATGTTTATTTGTGATTGCTTTAAGTATCCTGGGGTGAGACTAGATGACATTTAGAGGTCCCAAACCATTCTATGATTCTATGATCTTCACCATTTTGAAGCAGTAAATATCAGCCTGTGTTGTGTAAGAGTGAAAGCACTGCTAAGAATGTATTACACTGAATGAACAGGATTAATATTCATACTGGACTTTAGTGCTAATCATTGTCCTCTCCTTCCTTGCATGACTGCTTCTCTAAATCCTTTTGTTTAGAGGCATTGCTTATATAGTTTGTTTGCGCCTGTCAAAGTTTTGCATTGCACTCTGAAAATAGCTCTTCTCTCTACTCAGCATTTTGTATTTATAATCACACTTCACAGAGCTTTAGTTGAAGATTGCCTACACACCTCTTACAAGTCTATAGGAACACACTGCTTATGAACGTGAAACAGCAGAGACACACCAGGGTGGTTTCCATTCAGACAGCATATGGTAGCTACCTGGATACACTGCAGTGCTGTGGATCATTTTCTACACAACTAAAGGAGCTAGCCAAAGCAAAGAATGTACCACTGGCAAAAATATGTCTTTTAAGGTTTTGCTCCAAATCAAATTAAAATGAAGATTTGAGTCATTTTTAAAAATGTATTTTGAAAGAACTGAAACATGACATTTCCCATCTTAACTGAGCAACATTCCTAGGAATCAGCAACATGAAAGGGACAGGAATGGCCCTTGATTTTGTTCAGGGTCATTCTGCTTAGTGCTTTCATAGCCTTCTGTTTTGGGACAGGTTGCCTAGGCTCCTAAAGAGCCCTGAGCTATTTCTTTGCTTGGCTCCAAAGTAGAATTCAAGGTGAAATGATCTACATGAAAAAGCTGTTCTGAAACTGCAGTGAGAGTACCTCAAAGGACTCCATCCCCAGAGCTGTAGGTCATATCTCCAGTAGATTGCTTTCCTGAGTACAACTTCCATACTCTGTTGTAGGGCTCAGCTCAGGGTTAAGTAGGGGTCCTCATGACTTTCACATGTCTAACATTTCAGGAAGGAAACAAGAAACCCTGCAAGGCTACACTACAACTGCAATCTCCTCTGGAAACAATACCACCTCTAACCCTGCAATAGCCCCAGTCCTCTGCGACTAAACATTTTGGAAACAGGGACCTAAATGCCTACCTTAAGACATTAATGTTTCAAACATCACGACGAAAACTAGAAGCACTGTTACCTCCTGCAGAGATGAGACAGAAATAAATCAGGAAAATTACTTACTTCAAAGGTCTCTATGTTTACCTCTCCCTGTCTCCTAACTGAGATATCGTTCCTACTGAATGAAACCAAGAAGGTAGTCAAGGGAAAAACATACACAGAGTGCTCAAAATAGCCCAAATGAATGTAGAGTCTGATGGGTTTAGAACTGGTTCTGACAATTTTGTATTACATGACAGTTTGAGGTGTTAATTTTCCTTTTTGTTTGCATTTCTTGTCAGTTTAGACCAGATTCTCCCTAAACTAGAGCATTATTGGCACTTGCCTCTGATCTGTTGGAAATCAATGACAATTGGTGCTGGACAAGATGTTTCCCTTTTTCATGAAAAGGCACAACTCAGAGCACAGCACTTGCCACAGAACCAGATGGCACATTTCAAGCCAAAATCTCTACATAATCTGTACTGGGAAAGAAAACAATCATAATACACTGTGTGGATCTGCAAGCTGCCTTTGGGTAATGGACTGTACTTGTTCTGCCACTTCCCCTCTCTAAGTCCTACAGTCATTCATGCAAACTGCTGCATTTTGCCATGCCCAAAAAGCAACAGGCTATTTTATGTTGTTATATTTATTTCAGATTAAGAAAGCAGTACATGAAGAGAGTGGCAAGGGTTTTGTAAGTGAACACTCAATTGCCATGTAAGAGGAAAAGCCAGACAACTCTGAAATGCAATAAAAAGGACATAGAGAGGAGATTGCCTGTTGCTTGTTAAGCACAGCAAATGGTAGCTGTTTGCTTTTATCAAAATACACAATTTTTGAACTATGAAGTCTGACAGAACCATCCAAAAACATCCAGAAGTGTTATGCCCGCATTCCCTACTTATGTTCACTATAACAATTACTGTCTGGCTCTGCAAGACAGAATGTTTAAAGATTAAAAAGTGCAATGCACAGAAAAATGAGACTTAAGAATGACATCATCAAACACACCACAAAACGAGGCAGAAACGCTAAAGGATTCCCTGGAGCAACCACAAGTCCTGCTGAGAGTGTTCCTGCTGGGGCTCCCTAATTAATGTACCCATTTTCCACCTGTCACACAACAGAATTAAACTCACTGCATCTCTGCTTTAATTCGCCACTCAATCAATAATTCGGATAACGGATCCAAAGTCCTGTAGATTCTGTGTATTGATCTTCTCCCACCTTCAATTTGCCAGTTGTCTCCACTAACTTTGAGCAGTACGTCACTGAAAGTCCATTTCATTTAAAATGTAATCACTTTGCCGATGCTGAGCTGCTTGCCAGTTTCATTAGTCTTCAGAAAACTTTCCAAAATATGGAGCTGTGTGTAAACGCATGGAGTATTGCACAGAAGCAGAAATCAGTGCTGTGACTTCTGCTCTGGCATTAAAAAATGATCTACACACATATGCAGAATTAGGTTTAATTTCCAAATCTATTTAGAATCATAGAATGGTTTAAGTTGGAAGGGACCTCAAGGATCATCCAGCTCCAACCCCCTGCCATAGGCAGGGACACCTCCCACTAGAGCAGGTTGCTCAGGGCCTCATCCAGCCTGGCCTTAACCGCCTCAAGGGAGGAAGCATCCACAACCTCCCTGGGCAACCTGTGCCAGTATCTTACCACCCTCACTGTAAAGAACTTCCTCCTAACATCCAGTCTAAATCTCCCCTCTTCCAGTTTAAACCCATTCCCCCTCATCCTGACATTACTAGACCTTGTAAATAGTCCCTCCCCAGCCTTCCTGTAGGCTCACTTCAGATACTGGAAAGCCACTCTAAGGTCTCCTCGAAGCCTTCTCTTCTCCAGGCTGAAGAGCCCCAACTCTCTCAGCCTGTCCTCATAGCAGAGCTGCTGCAGCCCTCTGATCATCTTCATGGCTCTCCTCTGGACTCGCTCCAGCAGTTCCATGCCCTTCTTGTGTTGAGGGCTCCAGAACTGCACACACTACATTGTGTGTACAAGTATTTCTCTTTCTTTTTCCTTTTTGTCCCTTATTGCAACTTACTACCACTTTTGCTGATTGGAAAAAAAATTAGTATTTTAATAGAAAATATTTGCAACCAACAGAAAAAAATCTACCCTTATTCTGCTGAGACAACCTCTAGCTTTTGCAACCCTGTGAAGATAGATCTCCAAGTCTCATGAGGTTCCACAGTAATTAATGCAAAGCATTTAAATCTGATTCTGAAAGCTGAATGGACTAAACAATGGAAGGTAAATTACTTTTTGCTGTTTTACATCTTTTCAATTCCTCTGCAAGGGTCAGAGCTGACACTGGGAAGATTAAATAGCATACATCACAAAACGACCCTTATCACTGCCTTTCTGGAAAATTTGTTTTCTCTGTATGTAAAAGGTATATAATGCTCTTGACTAAGAAGATACATGGGCATCATTACTATGTTTATACCAAGTGAATAGAAATAGATCAGGAGATGCTCGATTATTGGCAGAGAGATAGCAGACAAAAGTTATTAAAATACAGAGAAAGTACTGGTAGGAGCATCCAATGCAAGACAGATCCCTGCATTGTCTTTCTGAAGATAAAATTCACTAAAAAAAGAGTAGTTAGAAAAGTTTCTGATAGCAGCAAAGTCAGGCATGAGTTAGGATACCAAACCATCTGTATTTGGTTCCTAAAGCTCAAAGTCTGACTCCAGCAGTGCCATGGGGATGCATTTTCCAGGAGGAAAAAACAAAAAAACACCAAACAAACAGAAAACACCACAGTGTTCAGCACTGTTCCCTCTCTACATGTAGTGGAGAGAACATTAATATGGTAAAGCTGAAAAAAATCTACTATTGTGTCACCTCCTTTCACTCCCCAAGCAAAGGCAAAGAGATTTTTTATCTGTGTACTAGATTTGAAGATAAAGTAGGTAATAACTTTTTGCTTTGGTCTACCAAGTACACCAGCAGCTACCTACTAGCTTAGAAAAACCATGGGAGTAAATTTGGGCACTTCTGTATCGGAAGTAGAAAATATTCAGAGAGGCTTACGAGCCTTATGAGTCAAAGTTCATCCAGATAGCCTGACTGCCAGTTGTAACCAAGATTTCAGGAGTAATTTTTTTAATAACTAAAAAAAAGAAGAAGAAGATTATGCTAACCACATGGGTTGGTTTCTGCTTGCAGGTAAGTTAAAAGTTTTCAAGTTCATGTCTCCTGATCTCTTAGGCTGCTTAAACCTGTATTAGAAGTGATCTTAGAGCTATTAATGATTGGTTATGGAAATGAATGCTAGGGCTGCAGAAGAAGAAAGGACTAGATTTTTACTGTATTTTCCATTCTTCGAAAAGGAGCTGGAAAATTAATAATTATCTTCATTTCCTGGAAAAAATCTGGAATTAAATAATCAAACATATTATAAGTGCTTGCAAGATAATAAGGATATGGGTTACACCCACAAAGATTTTGTTAGGAAGTAATCTTGCCAAGAAAACATCATTTATTTGTTAATTGAGGCAACAGGCTTTGTGGATAAGGGAGGGACAATTAACACTGTACTTTGTATCTAATAATGTTTGCCATATGATCATATATGATAGTTGTTTTTTAGGGCTAGGAAAATATGGCACAAATTAAAAGGCTGCAGGTTAGATACACAACTGTTTGGATCATCATATGCAAAGAAAACTTACCACACTCAGGCAAATTCACTGCACAGTCTCTGCAAAAGATTCATCCTGAGCATTGCTGTGCTCAATACTTGCTCTAACAGCATTATCATAGGATATGTAGCTATCAACCTCAGAGATTCAGTGTTTCATTGAGTAGTTTTGGTTGGAAGGGGCCTTAAAGATCATATAGTTCCAAACCCCTGGTATTGACAGGGTGACCCTTCACTAGACCAAGTGGTTCAAGGCCTCATCCAGCCTGGTCTTCAACACCTTCAGGGAGGAGCCACCTACAACCTCCCTGAGCAACCTGTTCCAGTACCTCACCACCCTCACTGTAAAGAATTTCTTCCTAATATTTCATCTAAATCTACCTTCCTCAAGCTTAACACCATTCCCTCTCATCCTGTCACTACAAGCGCTTGTAAAAAGTCCCTGACATTTTTTTTGTGGGCTACCTTCAGGTACTAGAAGGCTGCAGTGACATCTTCCCAGAGCCTTCTTTTCTCCAGGCTGAACAGCCACAACTCTCGTAGCCTGTCCCCATAGGGGAGGTGCTCCAGCCCTCTGACAATCTTCATGACCCTCCTCTGGACCCACTCCAGCAGTTCTATGCTCTTCTTATGGTGGGAGCACCAAAACTGGACTCGGTACTTCACGTTGGATGTCACAAGAGCAGAGATGACAAGATGACAAGAAACTTGGAAGAACAGAAGGAGATTTCTACATTTTTGTGACAAACTAGACCAAGGCTCAGAAAAGAATGGATTAATAATGTGATACTAAAGAATAACCAGCTGTAGATGTGTATGGTGAAATATCATAGAATCACAGAATGTTAGGGGCTGGAAGGGACCTCCAAAGCTCATCCAGTTCACCCCTACTGCCAGAGTAGGATCTTCTAGACCAGATCACACAGGAATGTGCCCAGGTAGGTTTTGAATATCTCCAGAGAGGAAGACTCCACAACCCTGCTGGGCAGCCAGTTCCAGGGTTCTGTCAGCCTCACAGGGAAAAAATTCCTCCTCATGCTTAAATAAAACTTCCTACGCCTCAGCTTCTGTCACAGAGGGGCTGTAGGCCCAAAAAATAGGCTTATTTTTCTTTCACTTTGCCTGGCATGCCCAAACATGTTCCTCCCCAAACCTGAGGTAAACAAGCCTGAACCTGGGGTAAACACATTAAAGGCACATTGGGGGGACAAAGAGCCCAGCGTCAAGGTGTCTGGCCCTGCTCAGGCCTGTGTAGTAAACAAGTTACACAAGCTTACTTAGTCAATGTGCGTGTGGCCCAGCCTATGCTCTCTCCATTTATGGAGGTATAAGGCATAGTGAATTCGCCTATTTTGGTGGTGTTTGGCTGTCTGCCAAGCCGATTGGTCAATAGTGGCCAATTAGGGCAATTGGTCTCGGCCCCATAGTTTATAAATGAGAGCGCACATGTGTTCCAGAGCTAGCTTCTCTCCAGCTCGCCAGAGCGTGCTTCTCTCCAGCTCACCAGAGCTCGCTTCTCTCCTCTCTCACACTCACACTAAGGTCCCGTCCTCAGGCCCTCTTGCTCACGATCGCTTATACTTGGGCACAACCTTGATATTATTTTGTTTCACCGGCCTATTTGCTCATGCTGTTATAGAGATGGAATCTCCCAGCCAGCCAGCCGTGGACATTCCATCCTGCATTGTCTATATATTTGAGGAGCACAGACTCCAGCTAGCCGTATATGCCCATTGCTTCAGCCTGGTAAGAGCCAAAGCTGCCAAGCCACCAAGAGCAGACCAGAGACACGATCGACCTGACAGCCAGGGTGAGAACCGTGCTGCACAGCACCCATTCTCCAGCAACAGAGGTCCTGCCACCGGACCCACAGCAGTTCCCCCACCAACCTTCCAGGAGGAACCAGGAGACAAGGCAGGAGGTATCCTCACCAGGAGAAGGAGGTAGAGACTGTATTGATTTCCCCCAGATAGCTGGGAAGACCACATCCTTTCCCCCAGAAGCCAGGAGGATCATTAATATCCCTAGAAACGGGAAGAATCATTAATATCCCTAGAAACGGGAAGATTCCTATTTCCCCTCAAACCGGGAAGATTTCCAGCCTCACAGGTCCACAGGCATAGTCCCCAGAGATTTGGACCCTAGACAAATAGGCAGTTGATATAACCCCGGAGGGTGATTGATAATTATTGATAAGTAACCAGAATTGTTAGTAAATACTTTAAAGCCTCTTTAATATTTGTAATCTCTTGCCAAAGGGCAGAAAGTGTCTCAGCCCACCCTGCTGAGCAAATGGTATATTGACCCCAAGCAGAACTGAGCCACAGGGAAAACTCTCTCTGTTAATAGTCTGTTAATAGTTCTGTGCTAGTCATTGTATGATAGTTATTAATAAGCCATTTGTGATATTTCCCATAAGGTCTTTCATAACCGTGAATGAATCCATTTTAATATTAATTATAGTGGTTGGGGGGGTGTTGAGAGTTGAGAATATTGAGTTTAATAAATACATATTTTTATACAACTATCTCGCACCGATTGATTTCTCCTCTTCGCCACAAACGGGCGATAAGGGCAGAATTCCCCTCCGCAACAGCTTCCACCCATTGCCCCTTGTCCTGTCATCGGGAATCACCCAGCAGAGCCTGGCTCCAGCCTCCTGCCACTCATCTTTACATATTTATAACCACTGATGAGGTCACCTCTCAGTCTCCTCCAAGCAGCACAGCCCCAGCTCCCTCAGTCTCTCCTTGTAAATGAGATGTTCCATTCCCTTCACCATCTTTGTGGCCCTGCACTGGACTCTCTCAAGCAGTTCTATGTCCCTCTTGAAGTGGGGCGCCCAGAACTGAACAAAAATCCCTGGTTAGGTGAGAGAAGTTGAGCCCTATTTCAGAAGATATTTAGAAGCACGAACGAATTTTGAAGCTGAAGATGAATTAGCAGCATCATGCTGCTCCAAAAAAAGCAGTCACAGTATTAACACATACAAAGTCATGCCACAATAGCTCTGCTCTCTCAGATGGTATTTGTCACTACTCACTGCAGAAAGATGCACACAAACAGGAATCCACAGCAGAGCTCACTGGATCTCAACGTCAAAGAGCAACTCCAAAATGTGACCACTTTAAGAAGACAGAAAGAATTCTGATTTTTTTTTTTTAAGCATTAATACTAAAGATACCTGAGTTGCAAGTGCTTAAAAGCCGTTTGGGGGGGGGAAAGGGGGGGGGAGCCACACAAATGAAAACCATGCAAGCAGGAAAGAAACAATTTATGCCCCATGACCTTGAGAACAGAACAAAACTTACTCAGCTATCGTAGCGGGAAATACTCAAGTTAGACCAAGAAAAAGCACACTATCAAAAAGGTCATCAGAAAGGGCAACGCAGGTTTGGAATACAGTTTTTAGGACGGACTGCAACTTTCCCTTAGAAGAGGTTTTTAAGAACAAGCTTGACAAAAACCTGCCAGGAATGACAAAATGGGGTGGGCTGAAGCCCATTTCAGCCCCCACCTTGCTGTACTGGTAGAGAAGTGCAGCTAGAAACCCCTGTACAGTTGCATCTCAGCTAGATGCTCTGCAGTAAAGAGAAATGGACATGCACACAAGATGCCTGTTGCTTATACAAGATTCGGTTAAGATGTCACCGACCAGTAACAGAAAGAGACTATGCAGACTCATAAAATATATGACTGGTCTTTCTCTGCCTTGAACAGATGCTTTCAAATTTCTGCCTTCCTGAATTTGGAACATATGTATTCACACTGGAGTTTGAGTGAGTGATTCCAGCTCAGCTATCATTGAGATGACAAAAATGCATGGGATTATTGCTTGTAGATACACAGCTACGAACAAATTGCAAGACCTGGCGGGACCCTCCCAGTTCCTCAGTCCAACTTGGTGTTTCATTCACCTCCTGAATCAATGCAAATCAGATGGCATTTTTTTTGTTCAGCTTAGGTTTGTAGAGTTCTTTGTGGGGAAGGAATACAGGTGTTCAAGTCACAGAGAAACTGGGTCTCCCTCCCAGCAACAGGTTAAGCACGTAGCTAGCCAACATAAAACAAATAGTGCCCAACTTCTCAAACTGGGCTTACTCTCCAAGATCAGCCTATAATGTTTTTGCAGAAGGCTTTGAAAATGTTTTTTTTTCTCATTTACCTTTTCTTTGCATTAACCATATTATACCTTGCTCAGATGGTCTCCACACCTGAGGTATCAGTGATTAGCTTCAATTAAACTAAATCAATCAGCAGTTTGATTCCATTCGGTTGCCACTACAGGGGGAAAAAGAGGGAAGGAAGGAAAACAGAACAGAAGAAATAAAAGACAGCTGACTAAAGAACCGTGCTGTTCTACTAAGCACTGGACCTACAGAAAATAATTGACTTGATCTTGAGGAGAACTTATTACACTGAGGTGAAACATATCCTCCTCTGGTTTGTATTAAAACAAAAAAACAAAACCTTGAGAGTATTTATTAGTAATGAGACCAGTAACACTAGCAGGGAAGAAGCCCTACAGAAGTTATGTCTATTCCACAGCTGGACTGAAGAAAAGAACATTTCACTCACAAAAATTGTCAGTCATTTACTATTCAAACAGAAAAATCTCATAATATATTAACTATATTTGTAAAGCCTGCAAAGTCTCAGTTGCACTGATTTATACCAACAAGTGCACTGTTAAAGTCATTTATTCAAACGTGAGAACATTTCATTCCTGGAATTAATGCACAGGATGTGACAAATATTTGAAATTCTTCAGTTCCTGTCAAACAGCAGACTTAGCTTTTGGGATGAAACTGCTACAATAAAATTCATGCAATCTATTTTGTGGTACTCATTTAATAAAGCGTTTAGAGAGGTGAACAGGGGACTCCATGGGAGGTGTTGACTCAACAGTCCTTGACAATGCAATGATGTTACTTCGGATGTGGCACTCTAAAAACTTCAGTAGCGTAGACTTCCCTCAAGCTCCTGCTGCTATGTACTAAATAGCTATCGGTGCAAGAGCAGCTCACTCAACAGCTTCTGTATTAAGTTTGGTTTGTCTTGATGAGGAGACTTTTGTCATGTAACCATTTCTTATCGAATATAAGGATGAAAAAAAAAAATCACAGTACAAGAATTTTAGACTGTAGTCTATCCTGCAATAACACGAGACTCCCCAGTAAGGCATTCTAGTTGCAGACTATATCAAAACAAACCTTGAAAACAATACCTTCAAGCAGTACTAGCAGTAAGTTCTTTCCATTTCAATAAAAGCTTTCCATCTCTAGATCCTAAAGAGCTTTTTAAATATTAATCACGCCTCTAAGCAGCCCTGGAGATGGTAAAATACTGCAGTCAGTGATCAATTAAGCCATACACAGTTTATCCGGTTTATAGATAAGGCATGGCACAAGAGCAGAAATACCCAAATTTGCTCTGCACAGAGTCAGATCAGGTTCTCCTAAGTGGATAGGAGGCACTTTAGCATCTGAAACATCCTCTTTAGTGTGTCCCATGATAACTGCACTATCCAGGTTTGTCCATTTATCCTAGGCATCCAAAGCCCTATTAGGGGAAATGTGACTCCTATTTTATCATAGATGAATGACTGAGATACAGAGAGATAAATGATTTGCCCAAGGTCACACAAGAAGCCTGTGGCAGAGAACAGGGCATGGCTCAGTATTCCTGTTTCTTCTCAATATTTCTACTTGTCCTCATTCTNGCCTCGTTCTTTTTTTTTTTTTTTTTTTTTTTTTTTTTTTTTTTCCAAACCTTTTTAGCATAGTCCAGAGGCTGAGGTCAGTCAGAACGATGGGTTAACCTGTCAGCACAGGGATTTTGGTTTGGGTTGATTTTGGAGGGTTGGTTGGTTGGTTGTTCATTTGTTGACAGGGGTGGGCAGGGAGTTGGGGGTTTGTTTCATAGTTTTGACATACACCATGAGTAAAACATTCTGTGCTTGTAGGATTATTTATCTTCTAACCTTAACTGCAGTGCTCAGAAACTAACAGCGACTGCCCCTTTCAGAGCGCACACAAGGGTAGCGTGTTATTTGTCACAGCTCACAAAGGCATTGCTGAGAGTGCAAGCTTTGTTCGCGAGACAGAAGCACTCTTCCCCCTTTTACACTGTGAATTTCTGGGCAATGTCAATACCAGTTTAAGAGGTCTCCCACTCTCTAGGCTCTTTCTGTCATGTTGACATCTTCTAGGAATCAGCAGATTTTATGCCTCTATTCAATTCACTTGACCTGCCTCTAAATATGTTCCTGGCATCTGAAAAAGCCATTCTGCACACAAACATATCATGAAGTCCAGATCAATAACACAGGATAAAAACAAACAAGCTAACTAAGGCAAGTCTGAAGTCTTAAGAGCTATCCACAGATGCTGCTATCTGGACTGTTCAATATGATGTTCTGAATTGCACACAGCAGGATTTCATTTGCTACAAATAGCTTTGCACCAGCAGCATCTTCAATAATTTTATCATGCAGTGTTCCCTAGATAAAGCAATTTTTCATTTAATAAACAGCAAATTAAAATAGCAAATACAGTGAAAGACAAAGCACAAATAGATTTGTTTCAGAGTTTTAAAGAGAACATTGATTTTTTTATTTTATTTTTCATATTTCTGTAGTCACTCTCATAAGGTCACCTTCATGACAATTCCAACAGGGGTTTATCTTGTAGTGCTCACTCTGACATACAGCCTGATGATTTATTATTGCTTAGTTCTTGATACTGTTCACTGCACAATCCAATCTAAGAGAGACACATATTTCTCAATTCAGGGACTTCTTTTATTTTATGAAAAATCAGCTTGGTGCTTTGCGGTAAAAACTAGGCTTGGCATTTGATCTTAATTTTTTCAAGTATTTCTCTCTATTTTGTGTTTCTCTGCTATATCATTGATGTATACCAGGATCATTTTTGTTTTCTTTTCCCTTACTTTTCTTCTCTCATTCTATATTAGTGTGGCTACACCCAAAAGGAGAATTTGCCACAGTGGCAGTTTCCTCCAGCCACTCTTATCTAGATTTCTGTTTCATACTAGTAGGTGACACGGTGATAGATTTCGTAGGGTTTTTCTCCTCATTTGGGAGAGGGAATATAATTATGCAAAGGAGGGTTAGATGGACAGTAGAAATACATCACTATTAACCCACCAGCACACATGCAGATTCACTGCAGTTATGTGCTTAGAGGGGAAAAAACACCCTTCATATACTAGATGACTTGGGTTTTTTTTCTCCTCTTGCATTAATATCAATTCAAGGGTAAGTCAACAATTCTCATCATGTCTCTCCTGTGTCTATGGCCTTAATATGGTGCTGTTTAAACTCGGCTCTACTGCAAAGCTGTCTCCCACTATTGCCATAGACTCTCTGAGCCGTTTGGTATCATCAACCCTCATGGACCAGGCTGCCCGCTATCCAGCTACATTCCTTTAAGTCTGACAGTCATTAGCTGGTACGTTAAGTAGCTAATGGTGCTCTGACAATATCTGCTGCATCATGCAGGTGCAACAGAATAAACATTTCTTTTTTTCCCACTGGCACTTTGTCCTAAATCATTAAGGATCTCAATCCTGGAAAGATTTATGTATGTGAATAAGTTTACTCACATGAGCAGTCCTGTTTCAACCCTCTTAAACACATGATGGTAGGGTCAGAATCTTGAGGATCAAACTGACTCTCAGGTGTTTGCCTGAAAGCCTTTTAAAGGAAACACAAAACAGCCTCAGAAAACACCAAAACCCACTTTTGGTTCTGTATTGCTTCTTACTGACATATATTTACAGAAGTATATTTTTCAAAAAGAAAAAAATATTCATAATCCCACCTGCTCTTCTATGACCTCATTACTTTCCCACTAATTGATCCGTACATAAAAAATGTATATCAAGGCAATATGAATATTCCCCAACTAATTGGCTGATGGTAAGGGAGATTAACTGAGGATATGTAAATTATTAAAGCTATAAACGGCTTCTGGAGCCTCCCCAATCTCCTGGGTCATGTTGGGGGGATCAGCTGGCTGTCCCCAGTGGGGCTAAGCTAGAGCAGGGTTAAGTAAGCAACCCACATCTCCGTGTCTGCATCTATTAGACACCTTTGCTGACGCGCTGGCGCCAAGAAGTCAGGCACCACCCTCTACTCTCAGAGAAGCACAGGAGGTTGCAAATGGTAAATTTAATACCGCAGCAGGAGGTGCCATTTGCAGTCCCAAAGGATAAGTCTCCCTCTCTCCTCTTTCATGCTCGTATAAACAAATTGAGGCTGATGCAATTTTGAATCCTGTTGTCCTGTTTTATTTTTAAATATGTAATTTCCTCTTTATTTCAGCATCTAGAAGGGGTAAAATTAAAGGATTTTTGTACACATGACTGATGGTTAAACTGCAGTGAGGATTTATACTTTATGAACCGTTACAGCATTGACGAGTAAAAGCATAAAAACAATCAGCAAAAATTTGAGACTTATTAGTGATAGTCAGGGCAAAAGGAAGACAGATTAAGTTGCCTGCAGAAGCAATATAGCCCTTATCTTATTTTAAAACAAAAGCAAATTTCACCTCAGAAAAGATTATCAAATATTTGTATGATGCCTGCCTGCTTTGCTATACTTATTGTGACACGCCCTGGTTTGTTTCCTTCTTAGAACAATGTGTTAGAAAAGGCAAAAAAGCACCTCATGTTTTGATTTTTTTTTAAAGTGACTTTGCTAGAAACTGTTTGGAAGAGTAAAATAAAAATCTAGTGCATACTGCTGCCTGTATTCGAGTTATTCTATCTCTATGTTGCCAGATTGACACAAGAAGGCACCTTCTGTACAATTAGAAACAGAAAAAAATATACATTTACAGTCTGTATTAGAAAGAAATTGCAAATCAATATTTTTACAAAGGCTGTTTAAGATCAATGCAAATCACAACAATGCAAGGTGAGGGAAATGCACAGCTTCTAATACCAGATACAGAGAACAAAAATTATCACATCGGAGGACAAAACTGACTCATATTTGTAGTTTTTTGGGTATTCTTAGACCATACCAATTCCTCAGTCCAGTTCCCAACATAATGTCAGACAGAGTTTCACTCTGTGACTTCTGGACCATGCATAGTCATAGGAGGTTAGACCATATAGTATAGTTTCTTTCAGAAGGACACCAGTGCTAGCTTTAAGGAATTAGAGAATCTATTTTATTTCCAGGCAAACTCTTGCAGTCATTCAGTTACTCTCACTGTTAAAATAAAAAGGGCAGCAGAGGCAAAAGAAGAGCCCTGGCAGCTGAGTGACAAGGTAGATGGCAGGAATGGGAAAGGAGAGAGATGGAAGAAAGTAGGCCAAAAATGCATCTAGAATTAGTAAACCAGAGGAGTGGGCCAGGACGTTAGCAGGAAACATCAAGTATTTCTCTTGTCAGCATAAATATCTGAGACATTTCAGTCATAAATTAGACGGTCCATGACAGGCCACAGAGTCCTAGCTTCTGTTCCATATTGTATTACAGCACATCCATTAGCATCGAGTTAGATTTATCAGTGAAACTGTTAAGCCTACAAGATGCGACAGACCGTCTGACCACTGCTGCTGCGGAAGGCAGAAAATGGGATCCGGTGCGGTTTCAGCGCAGTAGCTTACAAAAAGCAGACTCAGGGCTGTGCACTTCAAATGGAGGCATTCAAACACTAAATAATTAAATACAACATTGATTCAAATAAGGAAGAAGGGAGAATCTAAGGACACAAGAAATGTTTAGCTCTCATATCTGGCACTCCAGCTTCTCGGCAGATGGGAATTGAATGGTAAAGGCATGCAGCCTTCCAGTTAGCTTGGTATTGCAGAGCGTACACACCCTGGGCACAGGCTATAACAGCAATTGTACAGCCTTGCTACCTTCACCTGCCTCCATCTATAGTTTAGGCATGTCAAGCCCTATCTTTATGCGTGAATGGCAAATTTAAACCCCCCCCCCCCTTTTTTTCCCTTTTCATTTTGGTCCCCAGTTAAAATGCAAGATGTGTCTCTGCTTCCCTTTTAGTGTACAGGAAGAAGATCTGCATTTGACTGTCTTTGACACATCACAAAAACATGGAATGTTCATTAAAGATTTATGGCAACATCAAACATTCTGTTTTACTTTCAATTTTGTCACATAATCCAAATAAAAAAGTGATTTAGCTATATCTTTTAAAGTTATTTGTCACTGCTTACTCCTTCCTGTATCACGACTGATGTGCAAATACATAAGCCAGTGAAGTCAGTCTCGATGGGCCTGTCTCTTCTGGGAGAGTTTTAAGCATGCCTCTGCAGGAATCCATAGCTGCTCCTCAGACTGGGTTCTATATTATTTAATCTTTCCAGTGGAAGAAAAAAAAATAAATAAAAAGAACTCTTAAGTAATGCATAAGTGTAATTCTTATCTAGAGAAGACTTGCGGGACTAAGTGAGAAGATAAAGGAAATAACAGAGATGTGTGGCAGCACTAATGTTAATATTTGATTAGAAATACTCCAAACAACATGTCAGGACAAATTCAGTTCTTGTTATCAGCACAGATCCAGCTCGTCAAGGCTGACGTGGTGTATTCAGAAACACAGTTTAGAAGACAAGTAATGTAAAAACAGTTTGTGTTCATAAAAAGAAGTCTTGAAAAAAAAAATGGACAAAACAACACACTAACCCTCCTAATGTAATGCTCAGAATTAATTCACAAGGACAAGAACTACTGGAATCAAATTTGTACCTGTTCTTCCATTATTACATGCTGCTTAATTTAGAACAACACTGTGTTCAGCATCAAACGATTCAACTTCACCTTCCCAAAGTCTTAAATAATTAAAGTGTCTGAAGTCCTCATACTTAACACATTTGCAGTTCTCTCTTTGACCACAGTTGCCACAGGCATAAACTCCTGAAATTTAAGTGGTATGATGGCACCATTCTCTGCTAGACCGCATCAACTTGCTCCCCTCTTTGTAGAGTTTTATGTATTCATTTATTACTTATAATTCTTTCTATATAGGACTTGCCTATTTGCAGCACAGAAGAAAACAGAAGCTAAAAAAACAACCTGCCTCAGGTTGTAAGTCACCAGGATGGTGTCAATATTGTCATTGTCGACAATGACATGCAAGGAGAAGATGGAGAAAGAAAGGCACACAATTAAGTTTAAGCTGATGGCATGATACCCAGAAGCAATTGTCAGGGAGAGAAACAAGAAGATGGAATTGGATGCAGACCAGTCAGAAGCAGAGAAATAGAACTGCATCTCACTTCTATAAAGACAGCAGGTGAAATTATACAACTAGACAAGATCATCCAGAGAGAAAGTAAACAAAATAAAAGAAGTGGAAAAATAATTCCAAAAGTAAAACAAGAAGAAGGAAGTAACTCTCTCCTTCTTTATTTCTGAGTTGGGTGAGGAAAAACATATATTAACGAAGTGCCAAGGGAAGCTGCACTGTTGAGAAAACTCAAAAACTGATCAAAAAGACCATGAAGACTTGGATGTGGAAGTCTGGCCAAGAAATGCTTGCTTGAGACCTTGATTAAAATCCACCAGAACTCAACCCTGGACTAGGATATAGCTGCAGAAAAGGAATTGAGAACAGGTGTCCCTGGATCTGCCATGACCTTCTCAAAAGATATATTTGTGGGAGTTAGCTTGCTGGATATATTGAAGATTCACCTCTTCTCTCTGAACTCACCAGTTACATGACTGAAATAATGATTTCCTTCATGGTAGTTCTGGACAAATGAGGAGGGAAGGTGACTGATAATGGAACCATGTAAAGATATAAGACCTGTGAAAGCATTTCTGAAGATGGAAGGGTCAATTATATGTTTCTTGATGATGGGCACAGAAGTCGGCAGCATCCCAAGACTGGGTAGAAAGGGAAGGAAATCCAAACCCAAAGCAGTAAGCACAAAGGCTGGAAAGAGTTGTCAGGAGAATCTAGAATGAACAAGGTGTGTTGGCGGCTGAAACAAGCCATGCTAGTATGCATCTGTTAAGATTATCTATGTAGCCCTTTTTCGTTTGTATTTCCTGTGCTCTTTAAGATATCTTCCACTGAAATTACTCTTACTGACTTTTCAAGTATCTGTCCTTATTTCAGGATGTCTGCATGCTGCCTTTAACTCCTCTATCAAAGGTGTTTCACAGCAGAGTCTTAAGGCAAAAAAAAAAGAGGGATCAGAAGAGGGAATCAAAAGCCACTGTGACTGATAAAGCTTAATTAGACAGTATCCAATTATTTTATGATCCATGAAGTTGCCTGTAAGAATTTGTTCAGTGAAACAAAGTGCATGTTAGAGTATTTCTCCCCATGAGAAAGCAATTCTCCTATAATATTTAAACAGCATTATGGCACAACAGTAATAAAGAATTGAACACAAGACTTTCAAATACAGCCGTAGAGGAATCCAACATGTAAAACACAGAATGGCTTGTGATCTATCTGCTTCAGCTTGCCTCAAAGCAGGAGCAGCTTTTTTTTAAGAAAGAAAAAGAAGGGGGGGGGGGATAAAAAGAAAAAAAACAACAACAACAACAAAAAAAAAAAAACCCTGACCTTGGTTTTGCTGAGGGAGATCATTGACAAGATTTTGTGGGGAAAAGATAGGCTGGTGAAATACAAATTCTTTTTATATTAAGACATGTCAAGTTACATCAGGCATAGTTTTGGACTGTGCAACTGCATTTTGTCTCAGGCACTTGCTAAGCTTAACAGCCTGAAATAGACAACAGTACAGTTGTTAAGATTTATTTATTATTTTATTCCAAATGTGTGTGTTTGAGCACGGGGAGGATTTTGCCATCCTGAGAAACAGTGAAAAAGAGAGTATTTTTCAATGCAAGCTAAGAGACAGAAATTAATGAAAGATACTTGTAAATCATTCATCAGCCTTGGCAGTGCCAGACATTTTGCATTTCAATACCTCCACGGTTATAAGAACAGCATAAGGTAAGTTTATAAAAACCAGACTATTTCCTCATCAAATGTATCCTGGGTTTACTGAGAGAAGAATATTCATCCTTTCCCTCTCCTGATTAGCAAAGAGCCAACCATTGTAGCAGTTCTCTGAAATGTTTCTGGCATGCTGACAAGTTTTTTTTTCATCCCTATTGCATCCTAACGAGCAAGACTCCAGCCTGCTGTAAGAGCTGTTTCTCTTGCTTACCAGGCAAGGCTTTGTGCACATGTATGTGACTCTTCTGAGAATAAATTGTGAATGCTGGGTTTTCCATGTAAAAGTACTTCTTTTTTGAGGCACTGCCTCTTCTCAGCAGAGACATTCAGCTCCTTCCTAAGGCGGCGGGCCACTGGTTGTCACATTATGTTTCAATCTTAGATGACAGCATATTGTTCAAGTGTCCCTGCATTTACCTTAAAGTTTTCTGTCTTGACAAAGTTGCTCCTAAACAAGCATGAAAATGTCAACTAGGGGATGATAGCTTCTTTCGAAAGCCCTTTACTGAGACTTGGCTTGCTCTCATCTTTTCTTTTCCTTTTTCCTCTTCTATGAGGAAAGAGGAGGAGTGAGGAGGTGGTGTGTGTTAATCTGGTCCCACAAGCCCATGATATGTGCTCTGCTTCACATCTTGATGAAGTGGGCTCCTTCTCCCTACTTGCTTTTCCTCATACTTCTCTGGTTATTTAATAAAGAAACTGTCCTAACTCTGCAGATGTTATTTATGTTTAAACAGAGGAAACTGAAAAGGGATAGTGGACAAACTGAATAGAGGGCATCATCATGTCTTTAAACAAGATGGATTTGAGGCCGGCAAAGAGAACAAGAATGCTACTTCAAAGCAGAAACCCTCAACTAACAAAATTCTACTCAGTTTGTGGCAGCTTCATCTAACTGACTGACTGATAGATCTTCGCTCTTACAGCAGGAAGATGATGAGAAGCAACAACAAAGCAGACCTAATTGATAACTACAGCTGTGTCCAGGTGTAAACCAGAAGTTACTACGCTTTCTGATGTATAACAGTGTATATTTCTAAAACAAAATGTCTCTTACAGTTCAGCTGCCACATGGTTTATTTACTTGGAGCCTAAGCAAGATCTCACTTTAAAGTCTCTCTTCAACTCAGGTCTTTACTTTGCATTTCACTGCCACTGGTTTGCATTTTTTCTGGGCCATTGGAAGTGTCACTTGCCCAAGAACTACATTTCTGAAGTGCTGATGCTACTGCATTTCATATTTTTAACTACTCTACTGTAAACATCAACCCATACCTGTTGGAACATCAAAACAAGGGAAGGTGCTCCTCAGCATCATTTCTCAGACTTTTCCAGATAGGAAATAGACTCATGAGAAACACCTACAGATGAGTTCAGGACCTACTCTTCATGTCTTCCTCAAACTTGGGTAAACCTGCAAACTCCAGAATTTGGACCTTAAGCTTGCAAACCAAAGTATTTTGGAGGGCAGGTTTTGTGTGTTTGACACATTATTTTTCTGTTAATTTTCCTCCAACCATATTAAGTAATTGGAGTATCACTTTCCTATTGATTACCATAACTATTATCAATACCTCTTGTAACAGTGAGATGTAGGCATTGTTTCAATAGAGTAGCCTTCAAAGTTTTCTTTTGAGAGTGCTGAGGAATGCATCCTATGAAGAGAGATTGAAATGTGATATGGAAAAGGAATGTGAATCACTATTTCAGAACCCCCTCATGCTGCTTGCCAGTATCAACATTTAGAAAGTGTAAATTATATTTTTCCAAAAAAAACCCAGATCTATTTTGATAGAACTGTAACAAAAAATGTGAAGCAGCAGAAATACTCCTCCTTCAGCTATAAGCTCTGTGGTAGAAGGCTGAGGACTCACTTATCTTAGTTGCAGCATATTCCATAAACATGATTGTGCCCTAATGATAGCACTGTCCTTTAGCAAAGCCCTGGGGCCACACAAAGTATTCAGTGCCGTGGACAGCAGCTAATGTTTTGCACACTGCCTAAGGCCTAAATAGGCCTTTCATATACAGGCCAGATGTTCACTCTTTTTTAGGCCAGCTTAAGGCTAGAACAAACCTTTTCAACCAGGGTTTATCAGAGTTCCTAAATTACATACTGGGAAGGAATTTAATTGGTTTAATTAAGAAAGTTTATTTCATGGTAATTCAGTTTTGTTATGCTGCAAGACTTAATGTGTCCTCTGGTAGGAGTGATTTGTTATAAATATTCATAGCAAGCCTCTTCCCACCCAAGCCAAAAAAAAATAATGATGTTAAAGTATAAAGTATAAACTTACAGATAAAAAAATAACCTGTAATATGACTGATAAAATCTCCTCACAGTAGCATCCACGCTTGTCTAAGTCAGGATAGTTGTCATCTCTCTGTTTAGTTCACCCAGTACTGAGATCCTCTTTGTTTCCAAGAGAAATGTCAAAGGCAACAAGGTGCCACCTTGACGGCTTTCTCACCCTGAAGTTTTAGTCAATTATTTTCTTGACCAGTTTCAATAAGTTGCTGTGTTCTTAAGTTGGGATGTGCTTCTCTGGGGGTCTGGTTTGTTTTTTTTCCTAAGAGTATCATAAGAAACAATTTTATTTAATATTACTCATAACAAATATCTTAAAGTTGATTTAATGTGTTTTGAAGAGGACTCTGCTCGATTGAGATACCTAACAACGTGCATTACTGCACCACACATCCAGGATTAGCTATAAACTTGCGATGGTTTGGGTGTCCCCCGCCCCCTCACACTTTAGAAATCACCCAGACTAGACTCAGTTGGCTCTGGAAATTTGAATGAAGCTTATATTTACAGCTGGCACAATTTACAAGCAGATATTTACAGTATATACAGTTATAGACAGAAATATACAAGTAGTACAGAAACACAACTCCCCTCCCAGAAACCTGAGTCCCCAGGAGGGGCTCTCAACCACTCCCTCACCTTCCCCCTACCCCTCTCAACCTTACCCCAGTCCCAAGGAAGAATGGAGGTTCGGCCAAAAGGGTTAAGAAAGCAAAGGTGAAATCAGCCACAAGAGCAAATGGAGGTGAGGTTAGAAAGCAAGTTGGAGTTCAGCCAGCAGCCACGAGCTCCCCAGCAGGCAAAAACTCCCAGCGAAGAGAAGAAGCAAGTGACCTAATCTTTGTTTTGTCTTTCTTCTTTATACATCTCAGCAAGACTGTAAGTGAAGTAGACCTCACCATTGTTTCCATTTCTCAGCCTATCATCTAGTTCTTCTCACCAAAACATTCTAGCTAGCTTCAAACCAGCACAAAACTAGAGGCCATTCTACCTGTTAAGGTCATGATTTAATCCTTTACTCTTGAAAGGCACCATGACTTCACTAAAATCCAAGTTCACAGGCATCAGTCACTACCACAATAGGACTACAGGTCAGGTGAGACAATAAGAGAAGAACTGATGCTGATTCAGTTAGGTTCTTCTTAGACACAGACATCCTTCACACTGTTCTTTTTTTGCTCCTCATCACTACTCATTACCAAAGTGAGGAAACTGTGAGGAAAGTTCATATGTTGAATGTATAGCTCTCCAGTTGCAGCACAGATCTATACAAATCAATAGTGGGTTCATTCTTTCAGAGCAGTAAAATCAGCACAAGCAAAATGGTGCCCACTAACAGCACCGTTGTCCTCTGCCTAACAGGTGCTGCACTGGGAGACCAGAACAATTCCTGCCTATCTTGTCTGATTATCCCCAAGCCTACCCAAACTGTTTATATGAGGCCATAGTTTAGCCCTGTAAAACACAATTAGAGAGAAGCCTGCAAGAACACAGGTCACAGGACAAATCCTTCAACCTTTGCTATCATCTAAAATGATTAAGGAGGCTGAATACCTTCCTTATGAGACTGAAGGATCTGTGGCTTTTTAGCTTGGAGAGGAGGAGAATGAGGGGTGACCTCATCCATGTTTATAAATATGTAAGGGGCAAGTGGCAGGAGGATGGAGCCAGGCTCTGCCCAGTGACAGACTCAGTTGGCTCTGGAAATAGGAATGAAGCTTATCTTTACAGCTTAGCTCAATATACAAGCAGATATTTACAGTATATACAGTTATAGACAAAAATAATCACGGTAGAAGGTAACACAGAAACACAACAGCCCTCCCAGAAACCTGAGTCCCCAGGAGGGGCTCCCAGCTGCCCTTCCACCTTCTCCCACACTTCTCAACCTTACCTCAGTCCCAAGGAAGAATGGAGGTTTAGCCAGGGGCTTAGGAAGCAAAGTGGATTAATCAGAGAGACAGCAGATAGGCTAGAGAGAAGTGTAGCTCAGGCAATGACCCAAGAAGAAGTGCCTTATCTGTGTTTGGATTCTTGTTCTTATATATCTCAGCAAGCCTATGAGGGAAGTAGACATCACCACTGTTTCCCTTTCACAGCCTGTAATCTAGTTCTTCTCACCAAAACATTCTAGCTAGCTTCACACTAGCACACTGAGAAAGATTTTTTTATCCTGTGAGGGTGACAGAGCACTGGAACAGGCTGCCCAGAGATGTTGTGGAGTCTGCCTCTCTAGAGATATTCAAGAACCCTCTCAATGTGTTCAAATGTGATCTGCTATAGATGATCCTACTCTGGCATGGAGGCTGGACCAGACGAGCTTTTGAGGTCCCTTCCAGCCCCTGACATTCTATGATTCTATGATCTTTGTCAGTTTTTCTGTTAGACTAATCCACCAACACCACATTCAGGAATCTGACTCCATTTTACTTGCCCCTGTTCAAGCACAGATAGAAACAGCATTTCACAAAGAAATTGGTACTTTAAAACAAAAACACAAGAAAAAGTAGGGAGAGAGTCATGTCAGTGTTATACACTAAAGTGACAGGATAAATATTTTCAGTTGGAACAACCCAGAATACTCAGTTCTTCTTATTATGTTTAATTTTATTTACTAATGCTTTTTCATAAAAAATAACTGAGTAGTGTTCAAGAATAGAATAGAATCAACTAGGTTGGAAGAGACCTCCAAGATCATCCAGTCCAACCTATCACCCAGCCCTATCCAGTCAACTAGACCATGGCACTAAGTGCCTTATCCAGTCTGTTCCTGAACGCCCCCAGGGACGGTGTCTCCACCACCGCCCTGGGCAGCCCATTCCAATGCCAATCACTCTCTCTGGCAAGAAC
Organism: Tricholaema leucomelas; assembly: GCA_013400475.1. Lineage (NCBI taxonomy): Eukaryota > Metazoa > Chordata > Aves > Piciformes > Lybiidae > Tricholaema lacrymosa > Tricholaema leucomelas. Next base: position 38,109 of record WAAF01010033.1, on the reverse strand, counting down.
TTCCTCCTAACATCCAGCCTAGACCTCCCTCGGCACAACTTGAGACTGTGGCCCCTTGTTCTGTTGCTGGTTGCCTGGGAGAAGAGACCAACCCCACCTGGCTACAACCTCCCTTCAGGTAGTTGTAGCCAGCAATGATGTCTGCCCTGAGCCTCCTCTTCTGCAGGCTGCACACCCCCAGCTCCCTCAGCCTCTCCTCATAGGGTTTGTGTTCCAGGATTTCTAAAAATCTGCACCAGTCACAGAGTGACTTTGAAAGCCATTTACTCTGTGAGTCTCAGGGTGGCCCTGAGATGGAGGGATTCCTTTTTTTTTAAACACATACTACACAGATTTACATGATTTCCTCCAGGCTTGTCAAAACCGTAGCTCTCAGATAGGGCAAAACACACAGGTATCTTTTCAAATATTTCATTTCAAATACTTCCACAAAATAAAAGCAATCAGGATTATTCTCTAGGATCCAAATAGATAATTGAATTTAGGAGTTACAGTGAACAGACAAAACCAGAAAGCACCTTGTGCTCCAAATCTGTTTTGGCTTTACGAATTGCAGGAGCCCAAGCACGCTCTTGATTCTGTATCTGAGGTGAGGGATGATGTAGCATCTGACAACACAAAGAGGCACTTTCACACTATTTTTTTAATTCATTTTCTTCCGCTTTCTCATGTTAAAACAAACAAACGAAAAACCCCAAACAACAACACTGTAGAATTAGAGCACCATCATCTATTACCACCTTTCCAGGAAAAGCCTTGGGCTGGCCTCACTCATACGTACGGCCAAGAGAGAATGAAACCAAAGAACAATTGCATTTTGAAGGATGTGTGCATTTCTTTGCTTCCCTGTTAATACTGTACTGTGCAGAACAGTTTATCACCTAGTCCCTAGAAAAGCTGCAATGCTTTCAGGAATCCATGGTGGCGGGGGGGAGGGGGAAACCAAAACACAATCAAACAGCCACCACTCTTTAGCAAGCAGATCAACTTTTTCCTCAGTTGGTTAAATTAGGAAAAGTGATAAGTCTTCTCTAGGTTACTAAAATCCATAAGCCAGGTACCTCTGCCAAATCATAGCAAGAAAAGCAAATCCGCTTACAGAAAGATCAGATTGATACAAACCATATTTACTTTTCAGGTCCCATGGCTTCACAGGTATTTAAGGCAATGAGAAGTCAGAATTAATACCATTTAATACTGCAAGGGACACATTCTGGAATAAACAGTATTATCCCTCTATTCCTTTATAGCAAAACAAAAAGCAACGAAGCTGAGTCTTATTGTCACAGACTGGAGGAATCAGAAATATACATCTGACGCTACTGCTGGAGAAGAAATAATCTGCCCTCTTAGCTGGCCTGCCAGCATCTTGAGGTCAGGTAAGCACAGCGAAGTTTAGAACAGCATAGTTTCCTTCCACAAACAAAATGTGCCAGCCTGTCATAGCATTGCAGACAATAGATGGCTGTGTAACTACTTACTCTCCATCTGATCTTTTCCAGTTCATGATGACTGCTCTTTCTCTCAAGTTTACCATATCCATATTGCCATAATGGCTTATGACAACTCAGTAATCCACAACTATCTGCAGAGACTCACATTTATGCCTTCTGTTGACAGAAACTGAATTCATTTTTCAGAATCCACAGTATAGTTCCCTACAACCTGAGCTAGTGGAGAGCTGTCAAACTACAGTGAATTGAGTAGTTTTGAGAACAAACCACTAGAAGAAGACACTATGTAACAAATGCATCTCAAATCCAAATATCCTCTCTCAGAAAATAAAAAGAGGTCAGTGTTGTCTGACATATGGACACCAAAAAATGTTTGCATACTGAGTTCCCATTCTGCATTTGAATGTATTTTTTTTAATCATTTGTTTGCATTTGTAAGACTCTCCAATATGGAACTCTAATGAGAACCTGATTGTTAAAATTCTCATTGTCATGGACCAAGTTGAATCTGCTGCTGATATTCCATACCACACAGAATCATAGAATGGTCTAGGTTGGAAGGGACCTCAAGGATCACCCAGTTCCAACCCCCCCACCCTAGGCAGGGACACCTCCCACTAGAGCAGCTTGCTCAAGGCCTCACGTTGCCATCATGCCAGCTTCAAAATGAAAGTGTTGACTGGAGCAAAGAATTGTGGGGCTTGAAGTTCAGATTATATCATGAGATGCTTCTTGCTCTGGTTGCTGCTTTTGGTATCAGGGTCTGGGGTGGTGGTGGTCTTTTCCACTGGGCTGGCTTCTGCATGCCTGGGGGGAAAGTTTTATCGCTGCCTTCTGCTGCTGCTTCTGCATTTTGCTGCACTTTGCTGCAAATAGGCTGAGGTAATTGCATATTGTATAATTTCCAGTAAAATACTTTCTCTCAATCCAGATCTTGAGGGGTATTTTGTGTCCTTTCCCTCCCATCTGTGTGGTGGGAGAGGGACTTGTGAGAGCAGGCTCTCTTAACACAAGCCACTAATATTTTTGGATGAAATAAGAAATCCACTAAAGGGCAATGTAATAAAGGAAGTGTGAGGATGTGGTGGGGGGGAGAGGAAAATTGGACCACAAAGCTGTGGGACCGTTAGATAAATTTTAAAAATGGCCTGATAGAGGCAGAGCTAGCAGAGGTGACAGGAGAAGTAAGAGGTTTAAACTTCAGTATCATGTGCAAAGAGGAAAAGTCCATCAGGAGCAAAGTATTCCAGATGATGGAGAACATCATTTCTGCTATAAATTTTTTAATACATCAGAGATAAATGAGCTATGTGCCAAAACAGCCAGAAATAAAAACCTCACAGAAGTCTAGGCAAAGACGCCAATATATGTCGCACTAAGATGGATGGCTGGGCTGCAAAAATCTGAGTTTTTATTTTAGACAAGCTTAGTTGTCCCTCAGTAATTTCTACAGTTTCATTCACTTAATTCACCTCTCCCACCATTAAGACACTACATTAAAAAATTTACTGATAATACTTTCTGTTCTTCCAGACTGTGCAACTTCCTTATGAATCACTGCAAGTGTGCTATATGTTACCTTTAATTCATCTGCAGATTCATCTGGGAACAAAGAGACTACTTAAACCAAGTTATTTTAACATTTTCCCCACACTACTTAATTTCTTTCAGGGGAATTTGGTATAATACATAGTTTTGGCTATGTGTTCTGTCACTCTGAGTACAGACGCACTGTTCAACCACAAATTATCTCTGCTTCTCATTACTAATATTCGTTCACCACGTGCATTCCATGCGGGTACTACACCTTAAAGCAACATCAGTTCTCTGTGAAATTAGAAACTGAGGACTGTTTCATTAGCCACTTTTTTATTTGATGCCGATAGTGCACGGGTTTTAGACTTAAGTTCATAACCTGTTCATAAGCAGTATTTTTTCAGTTCGCTTGCTCCCATGGAAAAAGAACCAAACCAATTAAGAATGCTAAAATTGCCATTTCATTTTCACTAAGGAAAGAGAGAGATTCTGTTAAACTGACAATAAAGAAAAAATATCTCACTAAGGGAATTATCCAATTTCACTAGATAGGTCATTTCATTAACTAAAAAGTAACAACATCTCTGATCAGTCTTTCTCACCTATAAATTACCATTTTTATCTCTTCAAATCTTTAATTCACTGTTGCTTTTCTCCCCATTTGCTACCAGCTGCTGCTTTTGAAACACTACCATCAACCACATCAGAAGCAATTTCATATAGGTGAGAGTTCATTTTGAAATTAGCTGTGCTTGGACCATTTTCTTCCCTTTTCCTCCACTGTTACATTTTACTACAAATCTGCTTAAACCAGACTGACAATACATCATTCATAACATCATGGTGTCATGGAAAACTGTCTCAAGGTCAAGTAAATCTAGTCCAGTGGACTCCACGCAAAAGGAACAACACGAGAAGATTTTCACTGTGCAGAGAGCAAGGTGAACACAGCCCCAGAAGGATCTTGCCACAAGAAATGGTGAAAAAGACCAGACACATCACCAAGGAAAGCACAATGCCCAGAAAGAGACATTAAGAACAAATCTACATCTCTCTGTATATGTATATGCATATTTAGGTGAATGAATATGCATATGTATTTAGATGCAGTTATACATATGGATAAAAGGCAAACAGGCAAGATAAAGCAGCTTCTAGAAAATCTGAACTTATAGAACTGATAACTCATTCAGACAGTGACCTTGATAGCACTGGGATCCTGGCACCATATACCAGACACAGGTCACCACTGTCATCTCTTCTGTTTCTATCCTGTTAGTTTTCTCAAAGGAAATTAAGATTGGTTAAGTTAAAGCTGAGAGCAGGGACTTGCCACCTGAGGTCCTGTCTATGAAATTCCATGTGCTCAGCAGAGCTCCTTCTTTGATTGCCTTGAAAGCTCAGACTGAGACCTTTCTATTGAAAGGTTTCATATTTGACTATTTTGCCTGCCCTCTCTTTTCTATGTCTCTTTTTGGCTATTTCCCCCTTATTCTCTTTGCTAAGAAAGGCTGCTCTCACTGAAGAATTGAGTCCTCCTCCTTCCTGAGGTATTACTTTTATATCTGTGCAGTGTCCCAGATACAGACAACCAGCACTCTAGACATCAGCAGAACAGCTAAGGAACTTCAAACTTTCACCAAGGAAAGTATCTCACAGAAGCATCCAACAGAACACAGACACAGCAAGATACCCCAGTTATCCTTTAACAACATTTATAAAATAACCCAGAAAGAAGTCAGAGTCAATTACAACCTTGTAAGACCATCAACAGAGATATTAACTATTGCTTTCATATTACTGTCAAGGTTTTGCTTCTGTTTATACTCACTGTAGAAAGCAAGTCCACCAGTACTCTGTCCTCCAATTCTTAACAATTTAGTTCAGCAAAACGCCCCCACCAGAGGCCTCAGCATCTGCTTCTTTGGCACAAGAAGCACAGTCAAGCAATTAAAAAAACAACCAAACAAAAACCCACAACAAAAAACCCCACACCACAAATTTCTCTTGAAAGGTGAGAAAAGTCTTTTTTTCCACCCAGAAACTCATCAGGCAGAGGATCACCAAAATTTACCTCTCTATTACAACAAATTGATTCTTGTACATAAATTAATATCATTTTCAACTTTTCAAAGTACTATAGAAAGAACATGTCATGTGATTTATGCAGTACCTTTAAAAGACCAAGAGTAGACCTATGTACTAATGATCTACATTCAAAGCAAAGAAGATTTGGGCATGCAGATTTCCCTGTGTTAACTAATTTGTGCACATTTGTGTTTGGAGATTATTTTGTTGTTGTTGGGGGTTTGGGTTTTTTGTTTGATGGATTGGTTTTGTTTGCTTGTTCAGGGCTTTTTGGTTGGTTGGTTGTTTTTTTGTGCAATGTGATCATTATATGCCCCAGAAGAGCCAGAGACCCAAAGAGCACCCTTATTGTGTAGATCCTAGCATGACACTGAACTGACCTGAATGTCAGTCCCATTCCCAGGTCCTGTTCTCCTATATCTTCCAGAAGTATCAGCGTGCTGATTGGTTTGATCACTAGTGCAATAGGTTGCACATAGGGCACAGTCCATCAAGTGGGAATGAGTTTT
>WAAF01010033.1:0-30778 GCA_013400475.1 Tricholaema leucomelas | reverse complement strand
TATTCTGTTAAAGGAAGTGTTCCTTCACCCAGCTTACAGCACTTGCTACCTATATCCAAGGAATTTAAATAAAAGCTAAATAATACTACCTGACACTGGTTTCAGATTTTTTTTCCATGTAATTCAAACACACCAAGACACTGGGTAACTACTATTAACTGCAGGTTTTAGCAAAGACAGAAAAAATTTACTTCCACAGAACTGAACTGCCAACAGCATTATAAAGAGTAAAACACTGAATCCCAGCCGCCAAAATCAACGTTTAATCCATGGTGAGACTGTAAAAGCTCATTTGCCTATGTGATGGTTTGGGTGTTCCCCGCCCCACCACACTTTGGAAATCACCCAGACTAGACTCAGTCGGCTCTGGAAATAGGAATGAAGCTTATATTTACAGCTTAGCTCAATATACAAGCAGATATTTACAGTATATACAGTTATAGACAGAAATAATCACGGTAAAAGGTAAGACAGAAACACAACAGCCCTCCCAGAAACCTGAGTCCCCAGGAGGGGCTCCCAGCTGCCCTTCCACCTTCTCCCACACCTCTCAACCTTACCCAAGTCCCAAGGAAGGATGGAGGTTCAGCCAGGGGGTTAAGAAGCAAAGTGGGTTAATCAGAGAGATGGCAGAGAGGCCAGAGAGAAGTGCAGCTCAGGCAATGCCCCAAGAAGTGCCTTATCTATGTTTGGATTCTTGTTCTTATACATCTCAGCAAGCCTATAAGTAGACATAACCACTGTTTTCCTTTCACAGCCTGTAATCTAGTTCTTCTCACCAAAACATTCTAGCTAGCTTCAAACTAGCACAGCCTATCATAACTATTATGGAAAGCTACATGTATCCATTTGCTGAGGAAACATTAGGAGATTTGAGTTCTTGGCCTTTGGGGCTAACTTACTATGATCTTCAGCAAATAATCACTATATGCCTTGGTTTCTCAGCCTATAAAATATGGATATCCTCTGCATTCACATTCTCACCACAGGACTGAAACTGGTGTTTTCTCTTGGGTACATTGTGTTAGTTTTACATTTCTTCTGACTGCAGTGTGAAACTGTTTAATTCACATGGGATCTAGCAGGATTTGAGTTATTGAGCTGAATTATCTTTCAAATATCATTCAGTATTACAAACAACAGCACGAGGCTGCTGAAAATCATTGCATTTAAACAATGTCAATGAAAACAAGGAGCCAGAGTTTGTCTTCTAGCTTGGATGCAGTACATGACTCAGTGCAATCATACCTGACATTGCAGGTCAAACTGGAAACAAATTTGCTGATAGAGCCATAATTTGCAGGAGATTTAAAACAAGTTTTAGAACTTCAATTGCATAAACATTTTAAATCAGGTGAAGGAAGAAGCAAATTTTGAAGTCACTAATAAATATCAGCCGACATCTTTGAAATCTGGTAGAAATGTATCTTCTCTACTTCTGTGCTTCAACAGGACTTTCAAAAGATACCTGGTCTTTGAACAAATGAATTTTATTTTGCAGTCATGGCATCCATCAGACATACCATTATATCATTTACCATTTTTACTTCCTGTTGTAGCAGTGAAACATAAATCAGAGAGTGCTACCTCGATAAAACCTCTATGCACAGGTAACAGGTAAAACATCAACTTTTTCTGAGGTTACCAGACTAGCACTAGGAACCTATAACTCATCTAGTGAGCTACTTAAATGGCATATTCCTCCCCTGCCTTTAAGTGGAGCAGTTTGTTCCAAGTGTGAAAGGACTGAACCCGCAGTTCCGCTTGTTCTATTCCCAGTTCTGTCACTGCTTGCGTGAGTTATGTGACTTTGTCCTTAATAGTCAGTCTTCTGTGCCCTTGTTTACAGATCTGTGTTAACAATCTATAGAAAGCCTACACATCTGATTTCCAGATAAAATATAAATTGTCTTTCATATGTAGATCATTGTTACATGATTTTAAATACAAAAAAAATTCAATATGTTACTTAACAATAGAATCCAGAGATTTCAGCGTTGCCTCCTGTGATCAAATGGATAAAAGTAATACGGGGGAAAATGTAAATTTGTAGGTGTTTGATCCTGCTCTGGAGGCAACCAAAAAAAAAAAAAGAATTTTCAGGAGTCCAAGGTGGTTTCTCATAAGCTCATGTTAGGTTTCTATTTTTAAATAATAATTATTATTAATAACAATAAATGATAATAATTAATAATAAATAATGTTGTCTTGTGTGTGATATCAGAAGTCAGTGTCAGATTGTAATTTGCTTTCTGTTTGCTTCCTTTATGTTGGAATATTCAGAGATAACTTGTTTAATTTCCTGTTTGTTGTCAAATTCAGTTTGGAACATTCATAAAAAGCAGTGACACTTTGGGGGAAAAGGAAAAAGAAAACCTCATACACATTGAACCCACAGGCATCTTACCTTGTGTTTTTTTGTTTTGCTCAGATCTTGGTATCTTTGCTTAGGACTCTGGACTGACCCCATGTCATCAGTCATGTAATTAGAAACAGTTTTCTATAGAAAGATTTGAAATGTTATGCCTTTGTATTCTAGATATCTAGTCTTTTGATTCAGTAATACTACAGCCAAGAAGAAATTTTAATGTAGAATATTTTAGCCTGTATTGCTATGTTTTTGATTCATTCTGTTTGTGAAAATCTAGTCTGCTCTGTGATTTAGCGCCCACAATGACACCTTCTGTACTCCTCATTTGCTGAAGGCTACTATGATGTTTCATTTGTGGCAGAATCACTCTTTCTTTCAAGTCCTCTTGTGCTTTCTGAATTTTCTTAAGCATCATGGAATAAATGAAAATGAAGCTCTAATGTACAGCCTACCAAAAAATCTACCTAAGTTCCTTTTCAGAAGAACCATAGCGAGATTGTCAGTCGAGCAGCAAAAGTCTATCATTCAAAGTGCATTTGTATCCATTTCCAACAGGCAGATTGCAAATACGTCCAAGTGCAATACATTTCTTGTGCCCCGATGTATTTATGGAAGTGGGTAATCAGCATGCAATTTGAAACAAGCTCTTTTTAATTTCATGTCTTCCCCAATTTCATTCTAGCCTTTGCCAAAGAGGGAGCCACCCTAAACAGCATCATCTTGTCACATTGCAGCTGCCAGCTAGTCAGCTGTTTAAAATGTTGCTGATGGAGGGACAGGTGAGGAATAGTACAGATACAAATTTTTTTTTAGGCTGTATTTTTAAATACCACAGGGAAATTATTAAAATTACAGTAGAAGAAAAAGACTAGAAGATATGTCTAGACTAGCTACAGTAGCTCCTTGTCCCATCACAGTCTGTTTCACTCAATGCCCTACAATCATGAAATAAAGCTTTGCCTTTCTCACACAGGCAGAGCTGAGTTTGCTGGAAGCTACTGCAGATTAACGGCAACCAGACCCAGTTACACACTCGAAACCTTCTCTCTCTACATTTCATGGTCTTGACCAACCATGTAGTAGAAAAACCTTGCCCCCCAACAAGTGGAGAGCTCTTGAGGCACAGCAAAACGCAACAACTCTGCTACACAAAATAACCAGTATACACAGAAGAGAGCTCTGTATCAATGAAGCAAAGGGGAAGGATGTATAGAAAGGCAACTGCAAGTGTCTTTGGAAAGAGGAAGTAAAGGAGAAGGGGGGGGGGGGGGGGGAGGGGGGGGAGGGCGAGGGGGCGGGGAGAGGGGGGGGGGCGGGAGAAAGTTGAAGCTTCTTCAGGAAATTATGAACTATGATACAGAAATGCCCTGGAACAAACACTCTTTCCTTCTCCACCCACATACTCAAGGTCTGCATGAATCCAGCTCACTATTCCACATGGCCAACAAGGGCTTTCTCCCTTAGCCTCAGGTTTCAAATTCATTGCAAACAACATGAATATTGCCACGGAGTTCTGTGTACTTTGGCTCAGACCCATCATGCACAGGGAATGACTTTCAGGGGGACATGACTGGGTCTGTAAAGGAAAACATGCATCAAATATAGATTACTGTGAAGCAATAGGACTAGAAGCAATTGACCAAAACAAGAAATCCGTATTAAATGGAAAAATTATGCAGCATGCAGTCAAAGGAAAGGACTTAAGGACAATTCCTAAAAGCCATAATCTGAGCTTGTGGCTGCAATTAAAGAAGGAAGGAAAATAAAAATAAAGTGGTGGGAGATGGGAGACAGAAGTTAATTCAGAGTTTAGAAGAACACAAATCCTGTAAGGATGTTGTTGCCTTACAAAGTGGTAGCTGGACCCTCAGTAGGACAGTCACCATTTGTCAGTAACTCAGATAGTAGCTTCTCGCAGCAACTGCCCTAGAAGTGGTGCAGAGCACCCAGACAAGACAATGCAAATGTGGGGAGGCTGAATTTAGTGCCATGTTCTCTCATATTACTAGCACGAGCAGAGACAGCTACATGTCTGCTTATGCAGCAGATGAGCTTTACTTTTTCCTCCCAATTCTTTCAGCATCTAAAGTAATCAGGATTCTATCTAGGATAGAGAAAACAGGGCTAGGACCTCTCAGGCTCTTTCAATGCCTGACTGAGATAAAAATAAAAGGAGCAACTGCGTTGGGCTAAGTGGCTTTTCCATTCTAACAATCTTCATGCCCTTGAAATTTAGTATGAAATGGAGTAGCCTGCTATTTCCACATCAAAAATCAATACAATCAACAGGTTAAAACATTCTCAGTTACAGTGAAAAAGTATCTGGGGAAATAATACATGATACGTTAACAAACATCTGAGAACTTAAAGGCCATCAGAAAATAGAAAATCTCTTTGTTTGCCCAAGGCAATGACATGGCACTATTGATGAGCACCACACAGAAACTTGAGGAGATAGGGTGTCTATTCCAAGCAATGCCAAATATCTGCTCTGTGACCTTGGGAAAGTCACTTAACTCTCCTCTGCCAGAATGATTATAAAAGGGTTCCTTACCTAAAATGTCTCAATATTTGTATGCAGAAATTTTCTTTCCCTTACATGCAGTAATTATAACCTAGTTAAGAATCCTCTAAACATCAGATGCATACATGCAGTATAACAAAGAATACTTTTTAACACAGGGCTGTTGCAGAGCAGCTGATCTTCCACAGACTCTGACTTGCCCTACCTCATCCAAACTATAGTCCAGAAAATATTGCAAAACCATGGTAAAATCTAATTTTCATTCACATGAAGCAAAAAGGAAGCAGCTTAGTATGAATACAATTAGACACATCAGAATGTACCTGTCCCCAGTCAATTTAAGAAGGAAAAAAAAAAAAAAGGAAAAAGAAAAAAAAGGGAGACAGAGTTGATTTTATAACTCTCCTGCTAAAATATTGACAGTAGCCTGGTTTTAACTTCTTAATGAATATACTCCCAAATCTTCCAGCTTCCTTAGAGGCTAGAAGTTGGATCTAACACACAGCTCACTGCATTCTTTCAGCTGAGTATCAACTCCTGACTGCAGGATGGAGGGATATATTCTTTTCCCTCCCCTTGCCTTGTGATAATAAGTACAAGAGAATCCATTTTCAGGACTGTTTTTGAACATTCATTCTTCTGACCCCTCTTTTCATGAAACGTCTGTCACGAAGATATGAGAATGAGCCTTTTTAAACAGTCTGCTACAGTATAGATTATAAGGTCTAGGAATCACATATACACCTCTAAGAGGCTGAGTGGGTGTATACGTTTGCATAAATAAAGTGGCCTAGTTTCAAATGTCTTTAATAACCAATATTTGGCCAGTTGAAGCAAGTGGATGTGAGCTCCCCCTGCTGACTGTCGAGCTAAGTGTATTCTTCAGATGCTTTTGCAAACAGTTTTGATATTGGCTCAAGGTCAAATGAGTGGACCAGAACAAGGGTGTTGGTTTGACCAGCGTTGGCCACATGGACCAAAAGCTAGCAATAAGAACATTCCCTGTTTTATTTTCATCCCACTGGGGTACTTCTGCAGTGGATCAAATTTCAGTGATTCTACTCTTGATTTACAGACTAATAGAATAAAACCATTTTGTACAATCATGCTTCTGAAAAGAAGAGATTAAAAATTACAAGGATATTTGATGTTGTCTTTTATGTTTCTTCACGTTGCTCTCACCAATAACTAGGAGGCAACTGTCCATCCTCTGTTGGCTATATTTTAATGCAGTTCTGATTTGGCGGGGGGCGGGAGGGGGGGGAATGTTTTTATATCACAGATGTTTGGCTGCAAAGTCACTTCATTTACTGCTGCATTTCCAGGCCCATTTCTAATGGAACTGCTGACATCTACTGGCTTGTATTATAAAATACTCAACTGGCAGATTTTCTCATAAAATCTAATGGCTCTGCCTCCGTTTCCTAGCGATGGCAGAAGAGGCAATTCTACTCAAATTAGCAGAAATAAACTTATTCTTTCCTATTTAGCAGTTCATCTCTTTTCTATTCGTTCTTGCAGGCACAGAAGACTAAAATTATATCTGCTAGGCACCAACAACTTTTTTCCACACACGAAACACAGGCAGCATTTGCCTATCATGAGGCCACTCCACCCAGCACAACAAAAAACCCCTATGTCTTCAATCAAAGATTATCCAACAACCCTGCAAATCTGACATAGTGCAAGACTAGCATCTTCACCCTCTCCCTTCTCAGAGTGCTGAGTGGCAACTGTCTCTCTTCTATTTCTGAATCTCGGTGCTGCTACTTAGAAGCTCCAGTGCCAAGATAGGCACTTGGGCTGCTCTCTGTGCAATGCATGTGATGCCAAGGGTTCCAGGAAAGGTGCAGAAAAGAGGACTGGGGCTGAAATACTTCAGTGAGTGATTTGATATTCCAGACTGATGGGCTATAAACAGACCCATCTTCCCTGCCCCTTGCATCAAGCAGCCACTCTTCCACAGTCCAATACTTGAGCCAGGTCAGCAGCTCCAGGTGACTCTATCCTAGCACACACAATGCAGATCCTTATCCCAACTCTGTATTTACACATGCCTCTTCATTTCTGTCCTTTCACTTTGTACTCTGCCCTTGCTCTTTCCAATGAAAGGAACAGCAGGTTCCAGGTGTGCTCCGAACACACTTAGGAGGTTAAAAACACATTCACAAGACAGGCACTGTCATGTGGTGTTCCAGAGACCTACTTTAGGAGCTCTGGGGCTTTGGCTTGAATAGGAACAGCACATAGCTTGATAGTGGTAACATAGGATTACTACACAAGCAGCTTTGCAAATGCCATCCCAGGAAACTGCAGTCACCCACAAGGCCAGGAAGCAACTCTGACTACTTTGAAAACATTTCTTAAATGGAAGACTGTGGTAATTAGAGAGACAGGTACACGAGGGTGTTTGGAGACAGAGGTCAAAATAGTTCATTTATCTTGCAGTAAAGGTAGAAGACACAACTTCCTACACCAAGTCCTGAAGTTTTATCTCAAAATAAGCCTTCTCTTTTTATACTCTGAAAGGAAGCAAACCCATTTTTTTATTTCTTCTCCAGATATATAGAATTCTACTGTTGTCAGCTGCATTACTACTGGCAAGCCAGTACCTTTCACTCTCCTTGCCAATACCTGGCCAAAGCATCAGACAAGAAGGAGAGCAATTAAAATATCACTCTGCTCCAAGAAACGTTATCAGAAGCACACAGGCTTTAGTGATAACATTTAACTAGGCTAACATCAAAATACTGGAGCAGATCTAGCTAACAAAAAAGTATCAGGCAGCTAAATTTTATTTCCCTTCCTGTGTTTCTTCTTCACAAATCAAAACATAGATCTACTCTGCATAATGCAATTATTGTTTCAGATTCATAAGATCTGTATTTCTGTGTAGTCTTTTAAAAATGCATTCAAGACACAAGAAAAATAGTTTCCACTACTTTAGTTTTCAACACTTGGAACTGACTCTTGAAACAGTACATTAATATATCAGAATAGGAAAGCATCTAACAACACTAGGAGTGCAGCAGGGTTTGAGATAACTGGATAACACAAACAGAATAACCAAAACCCCACACAGAGAAAGATGTGAAAACAGATGCCAGACAGAAGGAATAAAGCTTTGGCAGACCAGAGGCTGATCACAGCTAGCAGAAGTACAGGGCAGAGCCTTCACAATTCAGTTCTGCAACACCTGTACCATGGGCAGGAATGTAAGAGGTTGTGACTAGCAGCCTCAACTCATTTTTTTCCAGCGGAAATCCTTCAAGAGATGATCCATATGATAGAAACAGTCGCTATAGAAAGTTACTACAAATAAGAGAAGCTAGCACAAGAATTCATTCTTTTCCCTTACACCCACAAGCAGATAAAGAAATGGTAAGGTATCAGTGTCTTTCTAGGCAGCTAAACTGTTGAGGAGGGGAATGTAAAAGTGTCTCCAAATGTTTTGTTGCAGAAGTGAATTAGGAAGTTGTCGCCAGGTAAAGAGGAACGAAAATTGATGGAAAATGAGAGTGTCAAGGAGAACCAAAGGAAAAAACAGTAAGAGAAGAGATAGTTTGATAGATAGACAATGAATGCACTTTAATGACCACACAGAGACTCATTTCAAACAGTGCTTTATAACCTTCCTACAGCTCATCAGGTCTCAGACAGCCAGTAGAGGATGTACTTGACATGCTGCAGTGAATAGAAAGGTTCAAACATTAATTAATACACAGTGAGATGTGCCCTGCCCTGAGGGCATTCAGTTTAAATTGGACAAATCCAGAATATGAGAACAGATAAACAGAGGACAAAAAAAAGTGGAGTGCTATAAACTAAGTCATGCACCTTTTGTTGGAATTTGTTTCTTAATATTAGTATGTGTGGTAGAGCAAGAATAAAGAGCTAGACAACACTGAACTAATAGAAACAAAAAGAGACACCACGGATGCCTGAGCTCACTCTATGACTCAAGGTGCTTTTGATCAGGAAAGTGAGTTAGCCACAGAAGTGGCAAAGGCAGAGAAGTAGTCATTTTAGATGGTAAAATGGCATTTTATTTCTTGACAGTGGTTCAATAGCATCATATTTGTTTACCTATGAATTTGACTAATGCAGAGACACACAGCCATTCTGAGTGAGATGTTAGTCATTTGTGCCCACTTTGAGCAGAAAAAGAGTCCAAGATGAAGTAGACACAAACTTTTCCAAAGTCAAGAACAATTCAGAAATTCTGGGTGAAAAAAAAGGAGCATACAGATAAAAGACCAGCTGTACCTTTCATTGCCCAAGACTTAGATTCAATCTTGTTCCATATTCCAGGGTATTTGCAGTATGTTTCTGTGATGGTAGTAAGAGAATATGCTTTAAGATCAGCCCTCAATTAGATAGATGTCCTCTCTTCAGAGGCCCATTAAGCGTAGATGTTTTTGCCAAAGATTTGATATCCAAACAGCAAAACAGTTACAAAGTTTGGAAAGAGATTTAGTGGGAGGCCTTAAAGAATAAATAATATTTTGGAGCCCTGTGCTTGGGTTTAGTTTAAACACAAGCATATCTCCTTAGGTTCAGTGTATAAAACCTTGAGAGATTGTGGTGTGTGTGTGGCAGGGTTCTACAGATAATGTAAGGCAGGTGCTGTTATTAATTGGCCATTTCAGTCTTTTATTCAGTTACTTTTGTAGACAAGTGTTCTTATGCCATTTGGCTGCATCCATGGCAAGGACAGAAGATTGTCATCATTTCATCACACTAACAAGGCAGTAATAAAAAAGAACTGGCAGTCTGGAAAGAAACTGTAGAAAATGTTAATGGTGGAGCCACAGCATCAATGCCAAAGATTTTCAGTAAAAGGATATAATTATTTTCAGGTACTTACTCTATGACAGGAAAGAAATGGCTAAGAGCTTTCCTTTCTGGATCTTTGCTCCTAAAGCAGCAGTGGCAGGATGTACCCTACGCACACAGCAATGAGCCAGTCTTGGAGCTTCTGCTTCTGGCATCTGTAGTTGGAGTGACATTAGAGACCAGGAGATTATAAAGCTGCTGAGCTTTTCAATTTGAATCACCTGATACTTAACACATCCTTTAAGGCCAAGCATATGGCTAGGAAATTCTGAGTAACTCAAAGTTTTCTCTTTTAATCCTTTGGCTGACTCATGACAAGTGTCTCAGGATTAATATAACAGGACATTCAGGGAGAATCCACTGAATACAAATTACCTAAGAGAAGCTACATGGCATTTCTCCCAACTTTCGAACAAAGAGCTCAGCACTAGTGGTCTGAAATTTGCCTGTCACTTTCCCAATTCACCAAGATGTCCACCTTCTACAAGTATTTAAAAAAGCAGGTGTCCACTGGTGACACCTCTACAGGAGGCAAGTAAGCTTGGTGCCAAGTAGGCATTCAGTAGCCACCCCAAGAGATGGTATATTCTCAGAGCACAAAGAAAAGCAGCTTCTTGAGAATTCTGCATTCATTGGGGAGGGGGGAGGAGAAAACACTGAACATCAAAATATATGACAAAAAAGAAAGGAGATCTACTATGAGAAAGTAATCCTTAACCAGATACTGTAGATTCTTTTGGGGAGCATGTAGTACACAGATGAGAATTTGTGTTTCCACTATGAAGGGTCTTCTATGCTAGTTTTCTACATTCTTTTGCTAGGTCTATATTCTTTTGCTACAGTAAAGAAGTAGTACATTTTTGGAACACAGGAGCAAACAGCCAAGTGAGACTGCAAATCGCTACAGCAGACCTAACAAACCTTACTAGCCTCAGGCTTAGAAATAGAATAAAGCAGATCTCACCCCAAAGCACTCCCTGGAAATGCTCTGCTGGTGACAAGGCTGAGTTGATCCTATTTTTAGGTTTGTTGGTCTTTCTGAAGTACTAGGCAAACCACTTGAAGGCTACATCTTCACTTCTTAGCAGTAAAATGGGCACACTTGCCCTTTGCACATAGTATTTCAAGGCCTGATTGACACATTCACACATACAGTTACAAATACTAGTGCCCCATTCTTTCAGAATATTGTTGTGTCTTAAAACTGCCAAGTTTCCACTTCTTTTCAGGCCATCTGCAAAAGTATACACAGATATAAAATTTACTCCTCAACAGTGTGAGAATGGCTGTGTTCAGAAATTCATCTGGAGTCCTTTACTTTCTCTCCTTCCTCTACAACTTCCTGGAATAAGTATAGACTATGCCTCAGGAAAACAAAGCTATTTGAAAAGAGAACATCTGCCATGGTGCTGAGTCAATACAGACAGACAAAATAAAATAAACTACACTGCATCTGTGGCAATGTGTTTTTTCCCTTCCATCACAATATCCCCAATGCATAATGCCTTGGCAACAGTTTAGTAAACAACAGTTCGAGCGTGTGTTTCAAAGAAATGCATCCAAACACCAAAGTCATTAAAACAATACACTAATTCCTGCAATGGGGCATCCAGGCAGCTGGCGTTGTAGTACTTCACTTTGGAACTATCTCCTCTGCCTCCATCAGGTTCCTCTTAGTCATCTGCCTCTAAGCACTTCCAGAGTTGGACTGTGAAGAAGTGCAATAGATATTTATTCCTCTTAGCAGCAAGAGTAAGGGAAAAATGCCCCCAGAGCCCTACCATCTTTTGCTAGACATTAGTAGAGAGGTATTGTTGACACTGGAAAAGATGAACAAGAGGTTTATAGAGAATAGTCATTGTTGTTTTCACAAGAGAAGTTTCTCTCCATCCCAAGTACGTTCACAGCATGGTGGAGGGCTATCTACACTTGGAATTTGTGCTGGCAAATCATAAGCAACTAAAAGAATGCAAGCCAGCATTTAATTCTTGGTCTACACAGAGATCATCATACTTGTCACTAATGTAAGCTCAAGGAAGACACTCAAAATGCTTGTTCAGTGCTGGGATGTTAACTGTGACACCTCTCACTCACTCTGTTAACTGCATTAGAGCATGCACTGACATAGACAATACAAAGTTACCGTAAATGCAGCCTCGGGAACATCCAGAAACACCAAATAAACCAAAAACAACCCTGGCATGCTAACCAAGAATTGGAGCATTTGGATAACCCCTTCAAACTTCTGCTTCATTTGAGGCTGGAGAGTGTTCTGTTTATCTAAAAGACACCTGCAGGGGGGGGGAATCATCCACTCCCTGCTTTTTAAAGTGAGAATACCATGCCATGTGCTCAGAAGCAAAGTTTAAAACTGGCAGCTTTGTGAATGTTCTGAACCATAAACTGGTTTTGTGAATATTCTGAAAAGCAAAATGTACATTAGCAAATTGCAGCATTCAGACTGTGTGAAAGAGAATTTCTACAGCTGTAGACCGGTACTTTTGATCTGCAAAACTTCAGTAGAACAGTTTTTCTCAGGAACAAGTCAAATTCTTTTAAATTCTTTGCTTTGGGATAGGGCCTTTAGAAACTAATAAGCAGCTCATTTTTATTGTTCTCCTCTTACTCTGAAACACATTCTCATGGATGTAAAGGACTTTTCACTGGGGCATAAAGCAGAACTCCAAACATGGCTGAGTTAGCACCTAATAACACTAACTCCTGTACAGATTTTCTTATGACTTTGTACGCTGTCTTTTGTTCTCTTCACCACTGAAAAGAGGGCAGGGCACTGTTTCAGCCTGTTCCCTGTAAACCTGCTGGAGGCTGAGTCCTTTGTTTTAAGTTTTACACTTTATTTCTCTGCTCTGCATCTCATGGCAAAGGGAAGGGTGGATGAGACCCTCCTCTCTGCTATCTCTGCTTGTAATAAATAAATAAATATCAAACTGAGGAAAAAAGGACAGACAAAATAAAAGAAACCATATAGTAGGGACACGGATTACAAATCTTGACAGTAGCAGTTGACACAATGGGGTAGAATACAATTCAGATGTCAAAAATATATTTGCACCAAAATAGAGTAATTTTTTAAGTAAATCTTTCCTATCCATAAACAACTTCTTCTGACGTGCAAAGAGCTTCTCTAATAAAAAATAAGAAACTATATTAGACTTGCATTACCATTTAGATCAGTTTCTTTGCACTTCTCTACCAGCATAATCTATACTGATCCTTGTGGTCCCTTCGAATCCTGACTGATTCTGTGATTCTAAACCGGGTACAAGTAACTCACATTTAAGCCTTATCTGTTGATGTTACAGAAGTGGTAAAAAAAGACATTGCAGTAAAGATCATACCTGGCATCTTCACAAGAGTTTTATATAGGAATTAACTTTATTAATGACACAAAACTGTATAATAGGCATTATAACAAGAGGAAATCACAGAAAGATGTTTCAATATGCCTTTGTATGCATGTAGATCAAGCATCTTTGAATTTTTATCACAGTATGTGTGTCAACTACTGCCTCCTAGGAGGTATTCAGTGCCAAACAGTATGGGACCTGCATTCTCAGATCTAAGCACAAAACCAAAAATCTTCATACTAATGAAATAAAAGCTCTCTGACAGAAAACTATAAGGTACTTACATAACTGTATCATGTAGCAATCCTTTGTAAAAAGGGCTTACAAATAAAACTATGGATTACAGCCTTCAAGCTTTGATTTCCAAAAACCACCAGTTACCATCATGGCTATTTCCAAGAGGGCTGTATTTAAAAATTTACTTAAAACTTTTTGTCATTGACCACTTAAAACTGAAAAGTATCCTTGCTTCTTACTGTTCTGTTAGAGAAAGATTTTCTTTGCATACTAAACAGCTATCTCTGCAATGGGCTTGTTATAAACAGACATTTCTATCCTATGTTCCTTTAACATTGCAAGTATACAAGCACAAGGAACTTACAAGCAGTGCCAACAGTCAAACTAAGCTGCTCATCAAATATATATACTGCACATCTAATGCTTGTAAGATTGAAAAGCTGATCTACAGTATTGACTAACAGCAGCACACATTTCTTCTGTTGTGAAACACAAACAAATAATTGATGACAAATCATTTGGCTATTTTGTATATGGTTTTTATAAAAAAAAAATTAGTTGGATTAAATGGCATATCCATTATGAAAGTTTCCAGAACTGTATGAAATTTCTGGCTAGCAATGTATTTCCAAAAAGCCAAGGAACAAAAAGCCTCACTGAATGTAACAAACCTTTAATTAAACTCGACCTTGAAAGCTGTAAGAAAAATACACTGCTGAGAAGCCATGTCATCATCACAAGAGAAGTAGATTTGGTGTTTCATATACCTGCTCAGATGGCCAGACCAGTGTTCTTTATGCACTCTCCATAGTAATTGCAAACTATTCCTATCACTATCAAGAGCCCACAGAAGCAAAAAAAAAAAAGGTACCTCTCTGTTTTAAGGAGAGGAGAAGTTTCAGCCATTTCCTTTGCAGTAACTAAATGCCAGCTTGTAAATACCACAACTTTTGTTTTTAAAGAAGTGTTACTTGAAAAGGTGTGGTAACAATAGAAGTGCATTATTTACCTGCACTGCCACCACAGAAGCCATGCCAATAAAAATCTGAAAAATTTAGGCTCATCAATAAGGACAGAATGGAGTTCTACCTATCGGTTCTGGGCCTGTTGAAAGGTTAGGCTCAATTCACAGTCAGTTTGTTTAAAAACCCATCAACAAATGGAGTTTGTTGCCCTTGCAGCTGGGGTAGCTAAACAAGGAGAAAGAATAGATCAGAGCAGTTCTTCAGCTATCTTAATTTAGTTTGAATGAATGTCTATATTCTTATCCATACAAACCATAGCAACTTCTTTTTCCTCTTTTTCTATAGTGAGGAGGTGCACAAGAGCAGGATAGGTTTCTATTTTCAGATAGGACTCTGTGCCACTTACAGTGAAGCTAAATGAAGGACTTCAATCATGAAAGTGTTAGGTCACTCCAAAAAAAAAAACCACAAAACACAAAAACCAAAAAATCATCATTATAACGTTTTAGAGCTTCACACACTAAAAAAACACCACAATCTACTGCTATTTATTTTTCTACCTTTCTTTCTTTATTGTTTTGCATTCTCAAGAGCACAAAATCTTGCTAGCAGATGCCAAGGCAAGGCAGAGGCAAAGCTGTAAGTCATTCTCTCTCTTAAATTGAAGTAGTGGAGTAAGAGGCATCATTAGCATAAGTGGAAGAGTCAACAACTTAAAGTGGCTTAAAAACCTTCTAAGTTTACCAAAAAATATTTCACAGGGAAATGAAAAAGGCACATAAAATACTGAAAGCCATAACAATGTCTGCCAGAATCTAGATGCAAATATATTTAGGATTGGTTCCACTTTATGTTTGTTTTAGTTCCGCTATAATGCTTATATTTGCCTGGAGCTGACTCACACTGCTTCTGAAAGGAAACAAAGTTTAACATCTCAATTGAAGAGTGCAATCTGCCCAGAGACTGGATCTCCACGGCTTTTACTGACCAAGGAAAATTATCTGATTTATAAAATACTTGACATCTCTAAGAGCTTCTCCACAGGCTTTGCCTGGGCTGAATTAGCTGTAGCAGATAATCCTGCAGAAATGTTTAGCGAGCTTTTAAGGTCTCTGCATATTAACATGGGGAGTGGGGGGGAAGTAAAATATAAAGGAGAAAACCCCAACCACAACACTATTGTCACAACTATTGGATCATGCATGTAAAACATATCTCAGTGAAAAGATGACAGCAGAGTGCTTTATTGCTTTTTGAATCTGTCACCAGCCTCAGTTTAATTCAAAGTTTATTAAATAGGAGTCAGAAATTTAATAAACTCATAAAACTCAACTATTTTATACATTCTCTTGAAAGACTGCTTAAGGACAAGGGATAGCTTCTCAAGAGAACGTAAGGGCTGCTGTATTGCTTCACTATAAAACATGACTCATTCTAAAAGTCTCTGAAAAAGAAAAATATTAATTGAAAAAAAAAATTAAAAAAAAAATAAAAGCAAGAAACTAACAAAAAAAAATTATCTGGCTTACAGTCTAAAGTTGAGCCAGATAAGTGCTTTCCTGCTATTTAGTTACAGTGATCTCAGCAAGATTCACAGCTGGGCTCAGCTGCATATGTCACGTCCCAGCAGAAATGCTCCTGGTCTCTGGCATCTCTTTTCAAGTTTCCAAAGACCAGCACCCTCACCAATGCTTAGCTCTTAGCTGTAGGCACCCAAACTCAAGCACACATTCAAGCTGTCAGAAGTTATGCCTTAAACTGCTGTATTATTAGGACAGGTGGGAAGAAGTTCTGCTCTACATAAGGGTTCCAAAAGCAACATGAGATTTTTTTCACAGGCCACCTCTTCCAGCCACAAATCTTTGCTCATTTTTGTCCACACAAAAAAAAATTAGGACTACTCCAACTTAAGTGAAAACATCTGAAGGTGCAGATGGGTGTCTGCCATCGCCACTCCAAGGTTTCTTCTCCTGCTGAGGATCCCATTAATATGTAAATCTTCCCTATCCTTGCCTGACATCTGAATTTTTCAAAATAATTTAGCGTCCCTTTTTCTCACCTGCAAGGAAACTCCCTTTTAAATGTTAATTAGGCATTTGGTGGCTTAGCCTAAAGTGTTAGATGCAGAACAATTTACCAGTTTCCCTCACCTCCCTGCACCCTCATTTACCTCTCAATCATCATTTTAGGGAAGACTGAACTGTCTTTGGTTCTCTTCCACTGAGCTATCTAATCAAAACCCAAGGCTATCAAGCAATATAAAATACTCCTTAGGCAGGTGACAGGGAGGTTTTGCTGGTGCTTTTTGCAGATGGACAGCACAGTTTCACTTCTGGGTTTACCATTCACAGCCATGAGAAAACTTGAATTCTGCCCTACTCTTGTAAAAGAGCAGCAGTCACGAAGCTTCACATCCAAGCAAGTGCCACCTCCTGCAGATCAGGTTGTCAGATATTCTTTGCATACTCTTGGTGATATCTTGGTTCTACTGCTTAGCAAATGCCTATCGGCTTTGACGGAGTGAGAATTTCATCCTGCATAGTTTGCACATTGCCTGTAATATGGCAATGACTCACACTGCTTCAGAGCTTGAATAGTTCCATTTAATAGATTAATGTATATTTACTATGTTTACACTTTGAACGAAGAGATGCCAGGAGCTCTTACAATCTTGTAAAATCTGACAGCTTGAATGTGAGTAGTGACAAGCCTACACATAACTGCTGAAAAGCCTTGAGTAAGGTTTCCTTCAGTTTCAGAACTCTTACTGCACCACAAGGAGATTCAGACAGCACAACACTGGCTAACCAAAGTCAGTGCCATCCAGCTGCTCCTGCCTGGCAGGGGCTCAACCACAGAAAACAGTACAAATTGAACAGGAAAACTAATGTTTGTTCTGTCAGCTGCACCTGCCTATCAAATCATGCTGCCCATTAAAGGTTATTTTCCAAAATCTCTTAACCTAATAAACTGAACAGACACAATGATATTTATGCTGCTGTGAAATACTGCAGCCTGTCACTGCTGGAATACTTAACTATCAAATCTACTAGTTAGTTCCCATCTCCAAAGGATTTTAACTCATGACAGAAGTGAATTGGAAAGGCAGATGTTTTTATGGTGGTTTTCAGAGAGAAACAGATCCCACATCAGAGCACAGGGTTTGAAAATAACATCCCCTCTCCCGCAGTTACATAAGAATTAAGTGTCCCCATTAAGTGCTTACAAACCACATGATCCAACAGGCACAGAGCAATTGGTTTAAATAAACAAAAGCAAGGGTTTGAGTAATTTGGTATCAGCATACACACACACACAAACCAGGTTTGTTTTAGTCTATTACACAAAATAACTGCCTCAGATGCTGTTCTGGGCACTCATCTCTGACATGGGACATTTAATTCCCCATCAGAATCAATTAACTCATGGTTGAGACTACAACTGCAGGGAATACTAATTAATAACTATTAATTAGTCAATTAAAGGTTGGGACAGCCTGTCAGCCTCTGTCTCAGGTGAGTGTTATACAATACAAGGCTCACTGGAACAGCCAGTTTGAAACTAAGCACATTTTCCTTTTGAGGAAAGTAATTAATCTGCTGCTTGTAATTCTGTTCAGTTTCTTCATTAAAAGCAGCATTTATCCTCCTTTGCTGAGGACTCTGCCCAGCAGATAACCTTCCTTGCTGTGCTCACCTGCATCACGCCACCTCAAGATGCACAACTCCGGTCATGGTCCATTACAACATTATCAGATACTGCAACAAGGGCAAGTATTACCTAACCAGCTGCCATAACTAAATGCTGGGCTGTAATGCTGCAGTGCTACTGGAAGCTCAGACTGCACGCTGAGAGGAGGGTATAGCTACATGAGAAGACACTGGTTTGTGTGTGTAGAAGCTTGGAAGGGCAATTTGCTTGCCCTCCAAGAACCAGCACTTGACAGACCAGGAATTTCTAGCCTCTGAGCTGAAGGTTCAAAACCCAGATGATGCCATCAGCTCTTAGAGCTTCTAAAAAAAAAAAAAAAAAAAAAAAAATTAGAAGCCACCTTCCAAAAATCTGGAAGGGTGTTTTCTGCACAACCTTGCTCACTGAGCTGCTGCACACCTGCAGAGCAACAAGAATGGCTCTTTCAACAAGAACATTAAAAGGATGCCAACAAGGATGGTTGTCAACATCTCAAAATAGAGTAAAGCTGCAAGGACAGAAGTCCAAAGACTGCCAAAGTTTACAAAAACTTTGGAAGAAAAGGGAATGGAACAAAAATAATCCACAACTCAAGAACATATTCTCCACATTTTTCCTATAATATTTCATTAAAGCAGTCTTTAAAATAGAATGCATGAAACTCAACTGGAAAGCACATGAATGAGAGCAACTACCATATACTGCTACTGCTGAAATTGTCTGTATGCTGTGCAAAGAAGTTAAAGAATAGAAACTAATGAGTTCTACTTATTCTTTGAGGACATAATCCTAATAAATTCACTGGAGAAAACCATGTTGAGAACAGACAAAGAGGCCAAAACCTCTGACCCAGGATCAATCCATGTAAATACTCATTGCACCACTGCACAGTTATGCAATTACAGCACAGAGGAAAAAAGCAGACACCAAAACCACTCCAACACAACAGCACTTATGAAGCCTTCCTCCTTTATGAAGGCACTTGTGCAGTTCCTGCCAAGGAAACCTAGCATGGAATAGGTACCTCTATTTCCTTCTGTGCAAGGACAACAAATCAACTTCAAAATATTTTTTGCTGTGCTTTATTAGCCTGTCCAATGTTAACAATACAGAAAATGAGGGTGACCAAGTCATATATGCTACATCACTCCCTTGGGCTTTTCCATATACTCTCCCAATGATCCTGCTCAATTCTATTGTCTAAGTGAAGAGTACGCATTCCTGATCCTTCCTTATTCAGGTCTGGGACTTTCTGTCAAAACTGTATCAGAAGTTTCTTCCCAGAAGCACATAATGCACACCTTGATAGATTCAAAATGCTTGATCTCTATTTAGTGTAACAAAAAAATCACACCTCCTCCAAGCTAACAACTTTGAAAATTTCAGACACACTTAAGTGTGTGACCCACTGGATTGGGAGCATTATGATTGTCTACCACAGAGAAATGGGTCATGGTTATCTGGATACAAAATAGCTAGGACTTCTCAAAATTTCTGGAAGCAATAAAAGTCTTTATTTAAAGCACAGAGGCAAAAGAACAAAGGGAAGAGGAAATTAAAGTAAATCTTGCACCACTGGGCTGGCACAGACCACTAGATCAATGCCAGCACACAGCTCCACTGTATGGGAGCTCTGCATTCTGATCACTAGCAGTCTGCATGCAAATGCATTGCTAAAGGAAGAGCAAAGAACAAAGAGAAACCAAATACAAATGCATATGCACAATCATTCCATTCGGGTTTATTCATAAAAGGAATTACATTCCTTGCTTCCTCCTCTGAAAGGTTGCTCCCAATGTGATGGCTCTTTCTGCATTTGCAATACAGCAGATTTCAATGATCCGCAATTACCCATTCACACACATGCAGTAAGGATGCTGCATCCACCTCTACTTACAAACAACAAAAAAATAATTTTATTAGTTCAAAGGCATCACACTTTTCTCTAAACATGCATTCAAAGAAAACAATTTCTAATTGTAAGCTTTTCTCTTGTCAGCATCACAGTATGCATAGGTGTCTGGGCTGGGGTGGAGGGAAAGCAGTACATGTTTTTGTGACATTTCTGAAGTACTGAAGGATTCCTCCCTCCATTATCACTGATATCTGGGCTTCCTAGTATTCCCTAGTGTCTGCAAGTCTTTCTTCACTCTATCAAAGGCCACAAAGCTTGATTTCTGAGCAAGCTGTCAGCTTTTAATAGCATGTCCATAATAGCAAATCTTTTTAAATTAATAAAATTAGGGAGAAGAATTTTTTGTTGCAGAAAAACCTTAAAAGAGTAGGAAAGCATGTGCTGGCATTTTCAAAAACCTCAGGGAATCCAGCTCCCATTACACTCCAGACATTATTTTATATTTTATAAAGGTACATAAATGTTACTCGTGCACCTACAGATAGGAATGAACTGGACCCTAGTCAAAAAAACACCAGCAAAAGTACAGTTTATGCACTCCAAAACAATGACCTTCAGGACAGGTCATACCTTTCCATGAGGCTAAATGTAATGTAGATTACTAGGCAAAGCACATCCCAAGTCTATGCAGTGTGTGGGCTTAGCAAGCAACTGGTGAAACAGTTTTAGAACCCTAAGCCACAGCCTCCTAGCTTTGGGTTTTTTTTTTTTTTTAGCTTCTGTGTCTACTGTGAGAAATACTTTTGCAACAAAACGCTGCCTTTACGCATGGACATAGCACATGCTGCCAGCACAGTACCAGCCTCTCTCACAGAGGCTATTCATTCTGATCCTCTGGACACAGTGGCAGTAACACAAGGACCTGCAGTGCATGCTCTGGATAACGCAGGGGGAATCCCTTTCCATAGGGCTGGAAACAAAACTAACTGAAAGTAAATGTTTACTGAAGAGTCTTACACAAAGTCAGTGATTAAAGCCAACCCAAATAATCAGACACATTTTGTTTTCTCTAGTCATCAAACTACTGTTCAGATTATCTTTGACATGTGAAAAGATTGACTGTTGAGTTTATTAATTTACTTCTTTAATAAGTGACTGTGTGATGCTCCGTTTGTTATATATTTCTCTCACACACTGTTGCAAGAGCAAATACAAGTTTTAATATTGTTTATGTTGCTACCACTTGAAAATTAATAGCTTTTCATACATCTTTTGACTTCCTAGTGGCTACAAGGGGAAAAAAAATCCTAAATATATTCCAGGCTAAGTGTCATTTAAACTGCCTCTGATATACATGTATTATAGTAAATTACCATAAACATGCTATGCAGTGATGGAGACAAATGCCCAAAGAGAAAACTCATGTAAACAAGATAAGTAAAACTGTCTTATACATATTTAAGAGGATCCATAAATGAGACCTAGTCATAAACTTGACAAAGGTAATAGAAGATATATGTTAAACTTCATTGCTATAAAATTCAGGTTAAAAAGGTGATATAAATATTTTAGTCTTTTATCCAAGACTATCATTAAAGATTTAGTCCCACTTCAACTGCTTTGGGGGGGATTTGGAAGGAGGTGGGTTTTTTTTCTTTTAATGAACTTTTGTACCTTCTGTCTGTCAGTTGGGGATTAGGATTTGGTTTGGGTTGTGGGCTTTTGCGTTGTTCGTTTTTTTTTTTAGTTCTGCTTAGCTTGTTAAGTGTTGGTGTGTTATATACAGCTATATATATGCCACACACCCATGGAGTTGCTAAGAAATAGCTGCCAGTTCTCTGATGAAAAGGCTTGCAAAACCAGGGATCAGTCTTCTACTAATCAGAAATCTGTGTTAGTGGTATTACAATTGAGACCAACAGGCTACTTCTGTGATGGCAGGGTAATTTCCTTCTCAGCCCAGGGGAGATCTCAGAGTTGTCTTCCACCTACTGTTCAAGGTCCTGACCTATAGCTGACCCAGCTCCGTGCAGGGCCCCTGGACCGGGTGACCTCCAGAGGTGCCAAGCATCCACAGCTGCTCTGCAGTCCATGTTCTAGAGTTCCTCTCTCACAAGCCAGCACAGACACGGGGTGACCTCCCAGCACTGCCTCAGCGACAACCCTCACAAACATTGTTTGACCCTTCAAGTTCAGATGCTTGCTTAAATACTTTTTGGCCCTTCAGTCATTTCTCCAGCCCTGACCTTAATCAGGTCTCAGCAACTGTAATCTCCATCCTACAGAAGAGTGGATGTTGCAACTATAAATATGCAAGACAACATGGCCTCCTCACCACCGTCTTCCGCAAAGTTACTAACTTCAGGAGCAGCTCCTAACTGAGCATAAAAATAGTGTGATGAACAATTGCTCTAGTGTCAAAAGACTGAATTGATCATGGCTTTGTACTGTTCAATGGATTTCCTAAATTCCTAGGTACTCAAATACCACATTTATCTAAGAACCTCATTGCATTCAACTTCTACTTCTTAGGGTTGCAAAGGTTTAAAGTCATGGCAGAAGGGTTCAGTAAAAAGTCCAAGAATTATTTTTCAAAAAGGAAAAAAAATGAATGTCTACAAGAAAGCTGAGGAGGCAACCAGCAATAGAACAAGGGGATACAGTCTCAAGTTGTGCCAGGGGAAGTACAGGCTGGATATTAGGAGGAAGTTCTTCACAAAGAGAGTGATTTACCATTGGAGTGGGCTGCCCCAGGAGGTGGTGGAGTCAGCATCCCTGGAGGTGTTCAAGAAAAGACTGGATGAGGTGCTTAGTGCCATGGTCTAGATGACTGGATAGGGCTGGGTGCTAGGTTGGACTGGATGATCTTGGAGGTCTCTTCCAACCTGGTTGATTCTATGATTCTATGTTAAGTAGCAATAGGACTGAGGAAATGGAACAAAGCTAGAAACTGCTAGATTCAGACTGGATGTTAGGAAGAAGTTCTTCAGCATGAGGGTGGTGAGAGCCTGGAAAGGGTGGCCCAGGGAGGTGGTGGAAGCCCCATCCCTGGAGATGTTTAAGGCCTGAATGGAAGAGACTCTAGACAGCCTGATCTAGTGTGAGGTGTCCCTGCCCATGGCAGGGGGGTTGAAACTGGATGATCTTTGTGGTCCCTTCCAACCCTGACTGATTCTATGAAAAGCCCTGAAAAAAAACACACTTCTATTTCTTAAAATCAACCTCAAAAATTGTTCCTTAGCTTCTAACCTTTCTATAAGTTAAGCATTCCAGCCAGCACCAGATACAAACACAGATCAGTCTCATGGTCTTGAATGCTCAACATCCCGATTCAGAAACACGGCTGTCACTGCTTTACACCAACATCTGCCCCAGTACAGTTTAATGACAGATATTTATCCTTATATAAATAAATAGATCTCCCTGAGGTATGTAACTTCTGTGTGCAACATAGAAATAGCTGTTAATGCTCATTACATGCACATTAAATTTAAACACCATGTAGCTGTTGATCTTGGCTGGCTCTAGTATGCTGTAGCCACCTTTAAATTAAAAAGAAAGTTCATTTGATTTGTCGCATCTTAAAGTTTGGGACCGATTTTTATATTCTACTTACTAACATACAAACAAAACTGCCCTGGAACACAAAGTGCACATTGGTATTTAGGGCCCTGCTCTTTTTGCTCCATCTCTCAGATATTCCTCATCAAGTCAGCTCAATTTTCAAGTGTTTCCCCTTTCATTCCCAGCACCACTCTTGATAATTGCCTAACCCTGGAAGCCAAGCAAGGCCTTTTCTGGCTTATATATTAGTAGCAGTAGACTCTGTGAAATCAAAAAGTTTAGTTGATAAGCCATCAGGACAGTTTGGACTGTCACTACAACCCTGGCAGAAGCAGTACCACTGATTCAGCCACAGAAGTAGCAGAATGTAACCCTGAATACACCCAAGGTGTAAAAGGTCAGGAAAAGAACTCCAGCCATTCATAAGCAATTGCTTTTAGAGTCAGAAACCACTGGAAAAGATACTAACACTCAAAAATATTCTAAAATATTTTGCCAATACAGTTAACTCTCTAGCATTTTTAAATAAATTGAGAAGAACTTTTTTGCCTTTTTTCCAGTTTTGAGATTTTCTAACAATTTGAGCAAAGACAGGCCAGAACCAAGGCCCTCAATCCAAATATTCTCACACTTTTGGCTTTTCATAAGTTGAAATTTGTACATTGTGCCTGTGATCCATCTCTCCCCTCAGTGATTGTCCTGTAGTTTCCTGTGCTCTCTCTCAACCTGCTTGCCAGTCTGTTTATTTTCTCTTCATCAGCTTTTTTCTTTGGGAAGAGGCCATTTCATTTTCCATCAAGTCTCCTCTCTCTTCCATTGATTCCTATTCTGTATTTTTCCCTTTTGCCCTCACACAGTGCTATACACATTTTCCTCTCCATTAAGTTAACTCACAATTCATCAAGATTGTGCACTCCAGAGCCAAACAGATATGAAGCTGTTTTAGAAGAAAAGGCAGGAGTTGCTCCAGCTTGCTAATAAAGAGTATCAATTTTCCTCCCTTTTACGTGAAACATGTTGTAAGCTTCTCTTAGTCACAATAATGAAAACATTTTGCCAAGTTTATCCCCAGCATGAGTCCCAGACCTAAAAGTGGAGGAAAAGGAGGCTAGAGCACTGAGAACAATGGACCTATAATTTTAGTTAATGGATATTACTTATGACAAAAACTAAAAACCTTTTGGAGCTAGGAATAGGTTAAGGACATGTACTTGAAGAGGGCCAAGACTCTCACTGTAAGAGGCAAATACAATGGCTCTGCAAGGTTTTCATGAGGTCAGCATAGAAAACATCTCTGAAAGGCTTGGGGAGGGGTTAAGGATTTTGTTCCATTATTGAAAAAGGTTTTACACATTCAGAGTGATGAGACAGTTAACCCAAACATCCTTCTTGATTTCTCTCTCATTCCCCCAGAGTAACCACTGCTGACAAGTACGACAAAGCGCTCACCTAAGTGGATGATTCTCTAGTCTCACATAACTCAAGAAGCAGAGATTCCACTGAGAGCTATACGTGCTCCCTGTACATACTCTGTGAGCTGCTTCAGGAGATTGGGGCTTTATTTCCAAGAATGGAAAAGGAGCTGCTTGCACGCAGCTGAGGGCTGTATTTAAGTCACTTCAATCTTTGCTAATATTACTTCATGGACTTAAAATCCATTCCTCAGCACCACCACAATTTCTACTTTCTCAGTTCCTTCTCTATCTGCTCCTCTCATCAGCAGCTAGAGACCCTGGAAAGATTCCAATGCCAGCTATGTAGCCCATAGCTTGCTCTGCAGTCCTTATATATTCTTTGCCTTATATTTCTCAAGGAAGACCTTTTCCGCCCTTTCCACCTGGAAAGTTATTCAGCATAATCTTGCTAAAGCCAGTGTGCATCTTTTGCTTTCCCATCACTAAAACTCTGTACAAGCCCACGCCTGTCAAAGGGCTCCAGAGCAAAAGAGCACATGTAGAACTGAATCAGCTCCTCCTCAAACCTCACTGTTCTCCTGAATCTATACAGTGCTCAGTTCCCAAGTTACAGATGCAATATTGTAAGCAAGAAAGATGCAACCACCCCAGCTTCACCTGATATCTCTCCTCCCATCTCCAGCTATCATTCCACACCAATAGTCTCAATTACTGCTCTTAATGCCTCTTTCTCCCTTATTCCCACTAGATATCTCATTTGCCTGAATTCTGAAATAAGATGGCATATTACCACTAGTTAACACAAATTACAATTTCTCTATCTCTCCTGAGGAGTATATTTTATACCTGCTTCCTTTTCTGCAGCGCAGCAGGATAGATCTTTAAGAATGATTGAAAACAGATAAAATCTGGTCTACATGAGTCTTTATAGTATAACTTGATAAAAAAAGACAGAGAGGATGAGGGGGGAAAAAGCCGGGTGACCATCAGAACAGAGACTTTTAACACTTTATTTGCCACTCTGTTGGAAAGATACAAATTTGACAGGTGGACTCTTCAGTGAATAAGGAATTAGCTGTATGGACCCATCCAGAGGATAGCTAGTGGCTCAAAGTCCAAACAGAGATCAGTGACAAGTGGTGTCCCTCAGGGCTCCATACTGGGATCAGTACTGTTTAATATTTTTATCAGTGATACAGACAGTGACACAGCAAGTTTGCAGAGGATGCCAAGCCGAGTGGTGCTGCTGATATGCTAGAAGGATGGGATGCCATCCAGAAGATCCTGGACAAGCTGGAGTTTTGAGCCCAAGTAAACCACGTGACATTTAACAAGATCAAGTGCCTGTACCTGGGTCAGAACAATCCTCATTATCATGACAGGCTGAGGCAACAAAAAGCAGCCCTGAAGTAAAGGACTTTGGAGTTCTGCTGGATAAAGAGCTAGACATGAGCAGACAGTGTGCACTTGCAGCCCAGAAGGCCAAATGTGTCCTGGGCTGTGTCAAAAGAAGCATGACCAGCAGACCCAGAGAGGTGATTCTGTTACTTTACTCTGTTCTGACAAGACCTCACCTGAAGTACTGTGTCCAGTTCTGGAGCCCTCAACACAAGGAGGACATAGACCTGATGGAGTGGGTCCAGAGGAGGGCCATGAAGGTGGTCAGGAAGCTGAAACACCTCTGCTATGAGGACAGTCTGAGGAAGCTGGGATTGTTCAGCCTGGAAAAGAGAAAGCTTGGGGGATACCTAAGAGCAGCCTTCTAGTTGGGGGAGACCTAATAGCACCCTTCTAGTACCTGAACCCAACCCAAACTATTCTATGATTCTGTGATCCACAAGCTCACAACTGTCAAAAATATCAACTTATCTTAATGAGACAACGTAAATAGTGCTTCTAATTTGGTAAGTGCAAACATGAGCTGTGATGATAATAGAAGTTGTTGTGGTTGGGTTGTTTTTTCAAATGACAAACTCACTCCTTGGTTGTTTTCTGTCTTCTGACAGTTTTCAAAAGAGAGACTGTACAACGGCAGGGAATAATTGAATTGTAAAGACAGAGGCACAGATGGATAACAACTCTCTGTCATTTGTTCCTGAAACTTCCTAAATGAAATTCACATCAAAATGTGAAAATCTGTAAAGCATCATTAATTTTAAGGGATCAGAGCACAATTTTAAGCAGGAGCTATGAAATAGTTTGTGTACTCTTCTGATGTCTTTCCTATTTCATTTAATTAACAATAAAACAGATGCCCCATGACAAAAAATCAGCTTTTTTATCCAATAACACTCACAATCTAAATATGTCAATCCCTTCACATATGTAAGTTAAATGTCACTTGAGACAGTTGATACAATTTAGTGATAAAAGTGAGTATTAACGTTGGCTAACTAGCTACAGGGGTGCCAAACCCTTGTTGTCTGCCCTTAAAAGTCAGAGATCTGTAGTGCAATGATCATTTGCACTAACTCTGTTCACAGTTCTTAAAATGCAGTCTACAATACTCAAGAAAGTTTACTCTAAGTTACAAAACTTTTATTTATATAAATTACTCAAGGCTCTTACAGAAGAGTAATATATATAATTTACATCTCCTGAAGTAAAAGTGGTCTGTATTTGTTGTTGCTTATTTGTAAGAGCCAGGAATAAAAGAAGATTGAATGTTAACTCAGAAAAATAAAAAAGGACCCTATTTTATTTACTTGACTACCTAAACATGAGAAAATTCCTAGCATTGCTATGCACTTACAGTACATGGCTCAACTGTTCCAGCACCATCAACATTCGCTCTTAATTACTCATCAGTAGTCTATACCTACTGCTAGCTTGCCACCTGCCCACCTCGAGATGGTGAAAAGGTAGCTCACATGCAGGTTGTCAAAGGTAGGCTCTTTCAGGGCAGGCAATTTTCCAGTTTACATTGCTGTTAGGAATTACACTTTGAGGAAGGTGGTCAGGACTGCTTCAGGTGGAGATGCTTACTTCAGAAATATTCGTAACCTTCAGTTTAAGGACACCTCCTCATAATCCCCTCAGAGAAAACAAAGTTATTTCTGACATTCAAAAGATACCCTTTAGTACAATACAATTATTCTGAAGATACTGCATCTCTTTGTGAAATGTGATACACAGTACTCAGAGTGACTCTGGAGAAGTTAATCCTAGTTGCAATCATGTCTTTTCCAATTCACGCAGTTGTGTGATTGACAGAAACTCCCAAAGCAGAATTCAATTAAGTATAATTTTGATTCTCCTAAGACAAGTCTGCCTTTGTTGTAACACCAAAATCACTTCTGAAACATAGATAAAATAGATATTAAATAATGTAATCTGCAGCTGCTAGGATAGAATAAATGCCACCAATAATAATGCTTCCACTGTTATCTTCTGCAGAATCCAGTCCTTTTTCTCCAAAACTGAAGCAAGTATCTTGAGTTACAAGATATTGTAGGGCAGGTTTTCAAGGTTTGGTGGCTGTTGGGGGTTTTTTAAAGGTACCTAAAATTGCAAGGGCTCCCAGGAATTTTCAGAAAGGCCAAGACTCCTACTCCTGCTAAATCAAAAGAAGTTGCAAACTAATCCTCGGAGTACCAGAACTATGAACATACACTGTGGTGGCACCACCTTCAGCAGATTATGTCTGCAACGCATCTTCTGTATAAAGAAATGCTTTGATAATGCTGGGTACAGGGATAATGGTACATCAACGCACTGGTCTGTGGGAATAATCACCATGATTTGTCATTCAAGAACCTTGAGAATTTCTGCATAATCATAATAGTACCTAGTTTAATCAGTTAAATACTGTCCACAATTTAATTGATCCACCCACTCTAATCTTCCTTGCCACACCAAAACCTGTTTAAACGGTGTCTGGTTCTTCCACACAATCCATAATCTGCAACACTTTTTGCTTTCAGCACACTGAGGAATAAAATAAAAGAAGTCCCTTGTGTTCCTTGTGCAGCAGCCTCTACCAGACTGGGCTCAGGAGATAATGTCTTCTCCCCTTTCAGTGCCCACACCATGCCAGACATAAGACTGTTTCTCATTACCTGTCTGTTGTCTACCTGCTGCCTCTTTTTTTATGGTTGGAGCCAAAAACCCTGGCAGCCACTGTAATAGCATTTTCAAAGTACAGAGAGGTTTTGCTCCTTTCAAGCTCTTCGATTCTGCTCTTTTTATGGAGAACATACAAATCCCCAAAGCATCATTACAGACTGACTGCCTACTGGAACGGAGCAGCCACCACAAAACATTCCTAATAAAGGAACAAATTTCAGCAATTACACAGCATACTTAAACAGTAGTCTCCTTTCCCTAACATGCTATTCGCAGTTAAAATCCAGCCAAGGAAGCTACACTTTCAACTGGACTGGACACATCTGGTGCGCACATCGCGGGGAGACAGTCAGAGAGACCTGATCGAGGCAAAGCTGAGCGCTAGGCAAAAGAACAGGGTAAAAATGGGTCTCAAAATAAGACAGCATCTGGCAGTTGAAGGTTAAACGGCACCGAATTGTTGCCTCCTCGAAAACCAGGGACACTCGGTGGCGGCTTTAAACGCAGTCTCTGCTGCTCTCTAGTGGCCTAACGCTCACTCCGCTGAGCACAATGGGCTGCTGCAAAGCAGAAACAGTTTATTTCAACAGCACCTCAGCCTCAGTTAGGAAGTTATAATATTAAATATTAACAACTTAGAAATGTGTAGGCTACTCTCATCCTCTCTCCACGTCCCCTTTGAGTTAGGGACTCTTGTATCTTTTTTTTTCTTTCCTACTTAATTACCATAAATTAGTGCTATGCTAAGATACATATTATAGTTTACCAAACTCTTGAATGAGATTAGTGGATGTGTCCACTACACAGAACATTATTGGCTAGTGAGGCTCTGTCCTGGGTATTTGTCCCTGGGCATTAATGCTGTGGAAGTGCACACCCACAGAATTCAAAGGCATTACATGTGTTTACTCCAAAGATGCTTTTGGTCTTCAAATTTTCATGGCTTTGGTAATAAGTACAGCATAGCACTGCCATATGGTACTAGAAAAAGCAAACGTTCAGTCCACTTGTGCTACAGTAATAGCAGTGGAATCCAAACCTGGAACATGGATTTCAATGTTCTGAAGTACAGGGTCATGGATTAGGATCAGAGGGGAAAAGGCAACACTTGTTTTATCATTGTACATAGAGACCCACATTGATTGTAGTATTCCTTAAGCCTGCATCACCCTCAGTGAGTGAACAAGCATTTTATTCTTTGCACTACACATCCAAGAAATAAGAAATACTACATAGGACATGACCAAAGCTGCTTTTTTTTTCCCCCACCTCCTGAGGAAAAACAAAAATTTAAAACCTTTCTGTTCACTTATGCACTCATATCCCTCACCACCATGATCAAAGTATTTCACAAAATCCTGTGAAAGTATAACCAGGGTGCCAAGTAAGCACATTAGCACAGAAGCAGTGTGAGTAGCTCAGCACATTCATGAATGGGAAAAAAGCCTCTACTAGCTACAACAGGCAAGTTTGGCATTGGAAAAAGTTACTATTTTAAGCCCATTTTGCAAAGGAAATGTGGTGTATGTAATTGCACTATGTGCAAATGTTGTGTGTCTGTCATCTGCACTACTACCACTACTCTGCCTAAACAGTCAACTGCAGCCTGAGTCTCACAAATTATGGAAATACATGGGAACTTGATTCATAGAGCAAGTCTTACAGGAGATAGGGCCCTGGAGGTGCTCACTGACTGCAAAGCCTACAGCCAACATCAAGACCTACACATAAAGCTAGAGGCTTCATTGTTAGCTCCTGGTTTTCCCATGGTACAATAACAAGAGTTGTCAATGCACTTCCCAGCGAGGATATGCAGTTCACTGAATGCTTCAGTTTACAATCCATGTTGGTGTAAAATACATAAACTTTAAAAAAAAAAAAAAAAAAA
>WAAF01010032.1:0-20292 GCA_013400475.1 Tricholaema leucomelas | reverse complement strand
TAGGCACCAGTCTGGGTGCCCACAGTCTTGTGGCAAAGAGTTAGTTAAGTACAGGTCCTAAACTCATCCAGATGTGCTTGAACAGAAAATGGTTGCAAACAGAGTGTTGTGCAATCTCCTAGCTAATAGCTACTGGGATCTCTAAGGTAGCAGAGTCAGTCAGTCGCCACACTCTAAGCATCAGTCAATTCTCTGCTGTCTCAGCTGGCCCTTGCAGTGCTTGCTGAGTACTACACATGCACTCTCCCTGCAGTTTTGGAAAGAGGAATACATGGTTCTTCCTCGTGAATTTGCCCACCACTTCCCCAGAGTTAATTAATAACCACAGGCTGCAAGGACTTAGTAAGTGAGAGAAGCATTTCCCAACTTCCAAAGCTTCCTATACAGCAGCTCCAGCTGAAAGGTAACACTTTAGAAGCAAGTAAAACACTGATGTGCTTGGGCACTGAGACAACTGTAAATTGCAGTCCTGATTAAGAGGGAGCCTTCTTATAGGACAGAATCACACAAAACACCTGGTTGGAAGAGACCACTAAGCTCCTCCAGTCCAACCTTCCACCCAGCACTGCATGGACAACACCAAACCATGTCCCTGAGCACAGCTCCACAGGCTGCTGAAACACCTCCAGCAAGGGTGACTGCAGCACTGCCCTGGGCAGAACATTCCATGGCTGAGAGCCCTCTCTGGGAAGAAATATTTCCTAGCATCCAGCCTGAACCTTCCCTGGGGCAGCTTGGAACCATTTCCTCTGCTCCTGTCCCTTGCCACCAAGCACCACATTGACAGGATTTTGCCCTTGCTGAGGGGTGAAATTCCCAAACGCGGGAGCTGTCCTAGGCACTTGTTGGGGAGGGGAAATTAACTGATGCAAGAGGATATTTTCCAAACTGAATACTGTTTATTAATGTTGCTGTGCAGAACTCTGCCTCCCCCCGCACTGATTTCAATACTATTTCAGTTGTTACGCAGCCATGGAAACATTCTGTGGACAATATCCAGATCTAGCAATGAGCAGCAAAACACATCAACATTGATTGAACTGGAGGAGAAGATTCCCGCGGCCAAATGCGGCTCGCGCTCAGTGTGCTGCTTGCCCAGTAGCTGGGCTCAAGGAGCTCTTTCTGCTCGTGGCAGAAGGCAATGGAGAATTACAAAGAGGCTTTGAAGCATTTACTCACAAATGATCATTACCCACTTGTGAGGGCAAGCCACGGTCCAGACAGTGCCCAGGCGCTTTCAGGGGACTCTGTCTTGTCGGATGTTGAGGCTTGAATCTTCCCAGGCTTCTGGGGAAAGAGGCAGACAACCTCTGACCTTGTCTCCTGGCCCTTCTAAGCAGGACTTTCAGGTGCAGTCTCAGCACAGTGTCACGCTGGCCACACAGGCAGGCAGCAGGGTCTGCTCCCGGCAACTCGCGGCAGTGGAGTTTACCAGCAAACAGGAAGGCGGTAGGCAACGGCAGCAGGCGACGGCAGAGCGCGGCTGGGCACAGCAGAGAGAGCAGGGGAGCACAGCAGGTTGTTCACTGCCTATCTCCTTTCATCAGCGTGGGCCGAGATTAATTGCCCTTTGGACACAGAATGGCCAACCAGGATGGCAGTTAGCCAAACCTGACCATACTAGGCAAAGCCACAGGCTCACTTCTACCCAGCTTTGGGAAAAGCACAGGCCCTGCACAAGCTAAGTGTGCACCTTGTTTACCAGAGGGCCCTGGGCAGGCCGCACTCAGTGGCTCCAGGTTCTTTTGGCTCCGTTTCCCGCGCTTGCTCTCTGGCGGAGCAGGACAGGGAGCCTCGGCAAGGCAGGACGTGTGGAAGCCTATTTTGGGCCTATCAGGCCTACCACAGGAAGTATGTATAACCTGTTAGAGTGGTTAGGGCCTTTCTTCCCCTTCTTTGTGAGTTAAGGCAAGCAAATTCTGGCTGCCTGTGGTGGTTTAACCAGCAGGAAGTATGTATAACCTGTTAGAGTGGTTAACTAACCAGCGCTGCCCAGTACAGACAGAGCCTGCAGCTCCTCTTTGCTCCAGGCAGCCCCCTTGGGTGTATGGATTTGAGTGCACACCCGTGGGGCTGTGCCATGGGAAGGGGAGCATCTGGGGCAGATCTGCTCTCTGCAGAGCCCCTGCAACAGCACTGGCTTGGCTGCTGGAAATGGTGCAGACATTTTCATCCAGTGATGGTGGATGTGTTTCATCCTGTGTCTGTGGAAGCTGTTACACCACTCAAATCTCAAAACTAGTAGTTGCCATTGGTTTTCCTGGATCCTTTAGACAGCCAAGAGTCCATAGTAAGGTAGCATACATTAGGTCAACCTCTTCAATCATCACTGTGATTTCTCAGGCATGGCAGCAATGGCTGGTGGGGACAGGTCCACAAAATCACCATTTACCAGTTAATCCTATCCACCTTCCCCTTGTAAACATACCTGAGCAGAGGGAACAATCTGTTCTGTCACTTGTATTTATTGTGTGGCTTTTAATTTACTTTCTGTTGGTATTCAGGTCACCAAAATACTGTTAGTGTTTCTAATTCTATTTTCCTTCATGTAAAAATAAATGTCAGGATGAGCACTTGAATAATCTTCTTTTCTCCCCCTGAAAGGGTAGGTGTTCTCCTTTCTGTGTTCTCCTGTGTGCCTTCTCCCTGTTTAATGTAACCTTTCATAGATTAAAAAGACAATGATGTTAATAGAACTGCATAATTGTCAACAGATAATGTTCTCCCGGTGAAATATGGCTACTGAAGCTCAGCTAAAGCATTTCTAGTGGCCAAGCATGCAGCAGCAAAACAAAGATGTTAATTTTCAAAGTGACACATCTTCACCATCACTGCCATCTAAATCCTCAGACTCATCTTTTAGCCTCTGCTGTACCTCAGCATTCCCAGTGAGTCCCAGTAAGGGACTGCAGCACTGTCTGATGAGGGGAGGCTGAAAGCCCTGGGGCTGCTTAGGCTGCAGAGAAGGCTGAGAGCGGATCTGAGCAATGTCTATCAAGAGCTGAGGGCTGTGGGTCAGGAAGGAAGGGACAGGGGCAGCCTCTGCTCACTTGTGCCCTGCCACAGGACAAGGTATGGGAACTGCAGCACAGCAAGTTCCACCTCAGCAGGAGCAAGCTGTGAGGGTCCCAGAGCCCTGTCACAGGCTGCCCAGAGAGGTTGTGGAGTCTCCTTCTGTGGAGCCTCTCCAGCCCTGTCTGGATGTGTTCCTGTGTGACCTGTGCTGGATTCTCTGGTGCTGCTGTGGCAGGGGATTGGGCTAGAAGATCTCCAGAGGTCCCTTCCAACCCATAACTTCCTGGGATCCTGGGATCCAGTGCAGCACTTCCTGTGGGTGTGATGGCTGAAGGAGAGAGTGGTGGTGGGCAGCAAAGGTGAAGGGTACAGTATATGAAAAAGTATTCTACTAATATTTTTATACTGGTGGCAGCAGTGGAAAGGTCTGTGTAGAACTGAGCAGAGAACAGCGCAGAGCAGTGTGGTCTTTGAGGAGAGGAGACAAGAGGAGGTAAGTTTATGTATTTCTGGAAAGGCAATGAACAAGCAAACTGTTCTCAGAAAGAATGGAAAGCAGCAAAGTTGGATGTGAGGAACAAGTTCTGCCCTATGAGGGTAGCAGAACACTGCAACAGGTTGCCCAGGGAGGTGGCTGTGGCCCCATCCCTGGAGATATTCAAGGTGAGGCTGGACTTGGGTCTCGGCAACCTGATCTAGCTGAGGATGTCTCTGCTGAGTGCAGAGGGGCTCAAACTGGATGAGCTTTGGAGGTCTCTTCCAACCCAGCCCATTCTGTGCTTCACTGACAGTGTTGCTCACTGCAGGCCTAGTTTTCTCCTCTCTTGATCGAAGTGTAGCTGAGTATCTAATCGATAAACAGTGCAAGCTCCTGTCCCCAGCAATGCACGCATTAGAAGTGTAAAAGTATACATTTTATATAAAGGTACATTTAATAGTGCAGAAATATCTAAACCTCATGAAAGCTACTTCAGTTTGCAGGGTGACCCTGTGCAATGAAACCACGCAGTGTAACGAGCTCCTTTTCTTCTGGCTCTGGGGGTCAGCTTTGGGACCCCTTGCCCAAATGACGCCAAGAAATTAAGAGCTGGGGACAATAGCAGATAGTGGAGTGCCAGATTGTCACTGTCTCATGAGACTCTGCACTCTCTGGCTGACTGAAAGTCAATGACAGCTCTGCTCCTACCTCAGACACCTGTAAATCAGGTAACTGAGAAGTGGGGTTTGACTTTGGGTGCAGCTGAGGAAAAGACCTTAAGCATGTGCTCAATGTGCCCCTGTAGATACAAGGAAGTTTGCCTGAGCTGCAGTGCCTCCTGACTGCCTGCTGCTTGTAGTCAATGCAAGCTGCAAACAGATGTGCCAAAGACATGCTGAAATGAGGAAGGCACCTACCACCTTCTCTGGAAGCACAGAGATGCTTTAGTCTGGCTCATTAAACTGGGATGTATTTTCAGGAAGGAGCTTTTTCACTGGAATTTGATATAAAATATCTACTAAAATAGATTTTTCTAAGTAATGAAGCTGATCCTCTGCTCAGCCCTGCACCTGCCATAAGGGGGTGTGCCATCAGCTGTCAGAGGGTTACATCTGCATGTATGGACAGGCTCTGGGCTCTCCTGACAGAACCAGAGTAGATGTGTGGTGTATATTCAGCACTCACTGAACTTCCTTAGTGTCATTCCAGGCTGGAGGGTTGGGCAGGGAGAAATGTAATGAAATTCCGCAGGGCAAGGGAAGAGTCTGGCACCTGGGAAAGAATAATTCCAAGTATCAGGATAGGTTGGGGACTGACCTGCTGGAGAGCAGTGAAGGGCAAAAGGACCTGGGGGTCCCAGTGGGTAGGAGGTTGACCATGAGCCAGCAATGTCTTCTTGTGGTCAAGAAGGCCAGTGCCATCCTGGGGTGGACTGGAAGGGCCATGGTTAGTAGGCTGAGAGAGGTTCTCCTGCCCCTCTACTCTGCCCTGGTGAGGCCACATCTGGAGTATTGTGTCCAGTTTTGGGCCCCTCAGTTCAAGAAGGACCTCAGGGAACTGCTTGAAAGAGTCCAGCACAGAGCTACAAAGATGCTGAAGGCAGTGGAAGATCTTCCTTAGGAGGAGAGCCTGAGGAGCCTGGGCTTGAGGCTTGGAGCTGAGTGATGCCCACTGACAGGACAAGGGGCAATGGTGGAAGCTGAGGCATAGGAAGTTTCATTTAAACATGAGGAGGATTTTTTTCCCTGTGAGGGTGACAGAACCCTGGAACAGGCTGCCCAGGGGGGCTGTGGAGTCTCCTTCTCTGGAGATATTCGTAACTCACCTGGATGCATTCTTGTGTGACCCTGCTTTGTCAGGGGGTTGGACTGGATGAGC
The DNA here is from genome assembly GCA_013400475.1 of Tricholaema leucomelas. Taxonomy (NCBI): domain Eukaryota; kingdom Metazoa; phylum Chordata; class Aves; order Piciformes; family Lybiidae; genus Tricholaema lacrymosa; species Tricholaema leucomelas. Next base: position 14,921 of record WAAF01010032.1, on the reverse strand, counting down.
TCTGGAGGTCCCTTCCAAGCCCTCACATTCTGTGATTCTGTGATGCTGTGGTGCCGCTGCCTCAAAGCGGTTACACTTCAGCAGCAGGCTGTGTTCGCACAGAGGGACTTGGCTGTGCTTTTCAGTGGAAACTCAACATCCAGGACTATGTGCAGTGCTTTGAAAAGATTCTGTAGCAGTAGCATTGTGGCATTTGAGGACGTTGGCAAAGCTTGTACCTGTGTCTCCAGAAGCAGTGAGAAGGAAGTTTGGTGATGCACATCAGCAGCCCAGCAGCGTGGATCAGAAGTGGCAGCTGCTGAAAAGCAGGGATGTGGAGGGGTGTGTGTTGAAGATTCTCTGACAGTACAAAGCACTCAGTAACACACCAGTGCTGTCTTAGGAGTCAGGCCTGTTGCAGTCTAAAGTCAATCTGCACAGGAAAGGTTCTGCGTTTAGCAGAAGGGATGACATTAAGTGCAACAGTTGCAAGTGTCCCGTCCCCCCCCCAGTTTATGTTAAAGAGGATTTGAAATCTGAGACAGAGCCTAACAATAATAATATGAGGTTGCATGAAGGTTAATGTTGTTTAGGCAGATGGTGAATTGCAGCTTCAACTTGTTGTCACAATAATGAATGTGTCTGCAAAGATGCGCGTGGAGCAGAATGGCAGCCAGATAAACCCAAGTGCAGGCAGGCAGGCACATTTCACACTGCTGGCTGCAACTCATGGGCATGCACACATGCACCTTTTAAAGCCTCCTGGACTGACCTATTGCCACAAAGCAGTGCGAGAAGCAGAGCTGTAGGTTCAAAAGAAGGCGCCCGTAATGCTCATCTGCCATAATTTTGCCTGACAGCAGTGACAGAAGCATTTGATCTGAGTCAGGCAGAAGTTTATAGCCCTATTAACTGTAATTTCCACCCTCCTTCACCACGTACATTTTTTACCCTTCTCTCTTTCTCCCTTTTACAACATCAGAGCAAAGCAGGCCACAGAAAAGTCCGTTTTTCTAGGGCCTGGAGTGTCCAGCTCAGTGTTTCTGCACTGTTGTGAAGCCTTGTGGTTCTTTGTTCCTTGGGACCCATCTTAGGGAGCAAAGAGGCTTTATGGGAAGATAGGAATGAGGTTGTACCTTCCTGCTCAGCTAGGCATTCTGCTAGAAGAACACAGACTCAGAGCTTTCCATCTCACTATAAATCCCTTAGAAAAGATGTGAATGAACTCCCTTCAAGCTGAAGTCCATGGGAGGCTAAGCATCTCTGTGTCTGAGTCTGGAAGCTGGGAAGGAGATGTGGTGCTTTTGGACATTCCCCTGAGTGAAATTAAGGCACGAACTAGGTCACAGATCAAAGTGAGACTATTTATTTCTTGCAAACAAAACGGAGAGAGAGAAGGAAAATGAAAAGAAGAGAAGAAAGGAGAGAATGGAGAAAGAGAGAGAGCAAGAGAAGTGGAGAGAGATGGCTACTACCCAGGGATCTTTATTTGCTGGGGACAAGGGGAGAGATGTCCCTGATAGGCTGCTGAGGAGGGTGTACTGCTGTCCCTCTGGCTGACCGCTTGTGATGTCCTGGGTGTTCTCGCTCCAGCTTGTGGTGTTCCCAGTGGTCTTTACTTAGCAGGCATAACTCAGGGGTTTTATGCTGTTCTTGCTTCATTCATCCTAGCTCCACCTGGCTCACACCCATGTCACATTAGCAAAGCAGACCTGACTTCCAGGGGTTCTTCCCGTAGGCTTGCAGAGGTTGGTGCTGAGCAGCCTCTGCCCCTCTTTGCTAACCACCACACCCCTGAGCAGTTGCTGTCTGTCTCAGTGGGCAGAGCTGACACATCAGGATAATCTTATATTTGCTGAGACACTTCTCCCTTCTTAATGTAATCACCACATCCTCAGGTGAGCTACACATTTGAGAGAGGATTCTCTCAATTGCCATTTTGCCCAGGAGGAAGAACACTGCTTTTGAAAATGAAGCCTGATCATCTGGTCAGGTACCTGGCTCAGATCTTATACACAAGAACTCTTGGTGAGACCTTTCACTTTAAGCCTTGATAATCCAAGGAAGAAACGGGCATCTTTAGTTGGGTGGGCATTTCTGGATTAAGATCAAGCCAGTAACAGAGCAACTGAGATGTAAGTGGGCAGAAAGGGACCTAACCCACCCTGTCATGTGCACCCAAAAGGAGCTTTCTCAGGCTGTATCAGCTGAATACATCCCTGTCATATGTACAAGAGTACAAAGACTCAGGAGCATCGTTACCGAATGCATAGGAATGGTGTGAAAACCACCTCTGTGCAAACTCACCGAGCCTTAGTCAGAGAGCAATGTCATTTGCTGCAGAGAAAGGAGAAGAAAAGCTACAGAGGAAGGGCTGGCAGCTCTCTCAGGCCAGATCATGTCTCTGCAGCAGAGGTAACAGATTTTAGTATTTTTTTAATGTGTTTTTTACCGGTTTTGTAGTAGTTCAATGTCAAAATGGAAAATACTCAGCCCTTCTTCCAAAAGCCATTAACAAAAGGTGTACTTTTTTCTACCCCTTCTTTCTGAATCTGCCCATGAGGAGTTGTCTTTTCCCATCACTTCCCTTTTCTCCAAACTCTGTATTCAGCTCTTTTAAATATTCATTTTTCCATTATATTTATAACCTCACTGTGATTATCTTTTGCCTGCTTACTTACCTGATTGGTTTCAACTGTATCCTGAGGGGGAATGCCAGCCTAAACCAGCAGTGTCACTAGATAATGTGGTGAAAATGGAGATTGCTAACAGTGACCTATCAGAGACCTTTGCAGAATGACAGTTACCAGGATCACAGGAGGCTGAAAAAGCATTTCCTTTTTTTCTCCTTTTCTAATTTTCTCCTCGTTTATCCCCTAAGCATGACAGTGCCATTCTGTGTGTAATCATGCTTGTAGGAAGTTAAAGAAAACGGTTCAGGATTTCAGAACATGCTCATCTGTTTCTGCCTGAAGGTTTCCATGTCAGTAGTGGAAGCAGTTAATAGCTGTACAGGTGTCTGAGAGCCACAGGATCACAGCATCATAGAATCATAGAAACATAGAATCACAGAATAAAATCACAGAATGATCTTGGCTGGAAGGGACCTCCAAAGGGCAATCCAGTCCAAGCCCCTCTGCACTCAGCAGGGACATCCTCAACTAGATCAGGCTGCCCACAGCCCTGTCCAGCCTCACCTTGAATATCTCCAGGCATGGGGCCTCAACCACCTCCCTGGGCAACCTGTTGCAGTGTTCCAGCACCCTCACGGTGCAGAACTTGTTCCTAACCCCAAGTCAGGAACCTGGGCCTTTTGCACTGTATAAGGCAGAACCACTAAAGACACTTTTAACATCAAAGGTTCTGATCTTCTTTCCATTTCATCAGAGAAACAGGCTGGAGTAAACAGAAATAGGAATTGTTATGCTTAAACTCTCACCTGCATACTTCCCAGCTTCAAATATTTACCCTCTAGTACAATCCAAATGGGAGGTGAATTGGAGAATCAAGGGTGTGTTAGCTGTGTAGACACAACTGCTTAATTTCAGAGAGCAGAGTAAACATCCTGGAATGAAATTTTGGGGAAGGAAAAAGGTATTTGAATTGCTCAAGTTCATTAGCAGACTGCTGCAGTAACCCTTTCTCTCTGGAATCCTTGCTGGAGTACTGAATCCACAACTTTTGTAAGGGGCTTGCTGAGATTTTTCCAGGTATGGCTGTGACAAGTAAGACAGCTTTTAGCCCTCAGCTGTATTCAGGGGTACACATCTGGTAGGCAGAGAGAGGAGTAACAGCAGAGCTGGTTTTGTAGCCAGGTGGGGGTTGGTCTCTTCTCCAGGCACCCAGGGGCAGAACAAGAGGACACAGTCTCAAATTGCACCTAGACAGGTTTAGGCTGGACATTAGGAAGAAGTTCTACACGGAGAGAGTGATTGGCATTGGAATGGGCTGCCTGGGGAGGTGGTGGAGTCCCCATCCCTGGAGGTGTTTAAGAGGAGGCTGGATGAGGCACTTAGTGCCATGGGTTAGTTAATTAGAAGGGTTAGGTGACAGGTTGGACTTGACGATCCTAAGAGCCAAGGTCTTGTCCAACCTGGTTAATTCTGTGATTCTGTGGTTTTAGCTTCCTCAGTGACTCCTGGTAATAGCCTTTGCACTGCTCCCTGAAGGTACAACTGCTTTGCTTTCCATCAGGATGGAGTTCTTGGACAAATCTTTATTAGGCATCTCTAGGTGAGAACCCTCCAGGTTAGTACTATGCATCTGTTTCCAAGCACAGCATCAATGAGCAGAACCAGTCTCTTAGGGCTGATTGACAAAGCAGGAGTATAATCCAGAGGTCACCTAGTAAATGATGGCACGAGGCTGGATCAGCTCTGAAGGGACAGCAGTTGTCTTGTTTAGGTTGGCCTGGAAGTGCTGGTCTCTTCCCTAGGCAACACAGCTGCACCCCACTGCAGGAGTGCTGCTTTTTAGTTGGAATGAGACCTGAAACACCAATCCCACATGGACTTCCCCAGCCCTTGGGCAAGGGCTGTAGCACTGTCTCTTCACAGAATCATAGATGGGCTTAGGCTGGAAGAGACCTCGGAGACCATCTAACCCAACCCCCTGCCATGGCAGGGACACCTCTCAGCTAGCCCAGATTACTCAAGGCCACATCCAACCTGGCATGAAACATCTCCAGGCAGGGGCATCCACTGCCCCTTTGAACAATCCATTCCAGAGTCTTGCCAGCCTGCTAGTGAAGAATTTCTTCCTCAGAGCCAATCTAAACCTCTTCTCCTTCAATTTCAATCCATTTCTCCTTGTCCTGTGAATGGTCACTCTTGCAAAGAGTTCCTCTGCAGCCTTCCTGTAGGATGCCTTCAGGCACTGGCAGGCAGCTCTAAGGTCCTGTGATGGTTTGGGAGTTCCCTGCCCTCCCCCAGTGAAATCACCCGGAGTAGATTCATCAGTCGGGAAGTTAAGGAATGAAGCTTTACTCCCACAGCTTAGCAGAAGAGACAAGCAGGTATTTAGGATATATTACTATATTTACAGCTGTGTACAGAAATATGCAAAGCCCTCAGCCTTCTCCTCTGCAGACTAAGCAGCCCCAGGGCTCTCAGCCTCTGCCGAGCTGGCTTTGGCTGACAGTGCAGACTGTGGGGTGCAGGCAGTGGCTGTGTTTTGGCTCAGCCAGCAGTGCTGTATCCGGGCTGCCGTCGAGCAAGGGGCGGAACGAAAGCTCATTTAGCTCAGAGTGCATTAGCAGACGCTTTTATGCCCACCAAAACAAAGAGGAGAGGAGAGAGCACAGGGCTGTTATGGAGATCATCATCATTCTTTCCAGACACCATGGTATTTTCCCAAGGAGACAATGACATTGCTTAATTACTCTGTTCATGGGTAGCCATGTGTGGAGCTTACCAGCGGCTCAGTGGTGCATTGTTCTGCCGAAGCCTTGGAGAATGGTAATGCTGACAGTACACCGCTCTGCTGGCCCGGCCTGCTCTCTCTTCCCTGCCTCTTCATTACACCAGCTAATTACTTCTACCGGTGGCTCTGCAGCTTTGCTTATCCCGTGTCACCCCAGTAGCCCTCTGCTGTCAGTGTGATTCGATGTAATAGCATAATGCCCCCTTCCTGCTCCAGCTCGGCCTGCATGGAGTCAATAGGTGCTCTGCTTCTTGTATCAAGCTCAGCTGCCAGACCAGCAGCAACCTGCACTTGGGGCTGGGAAGAGTACAGGCACTTCAGCTGACGCTGGTGACTCCTTGAAGCTGAGGGGTACCGGGAGGTCTTCAGGGAACTTCGTTTCTGTCCCTGCCTTGAAATGTGTGTGTGTGAGTTCCTTTGTTCTCTGCAGGTCTTCTCCCTGTCAGTAACAGAGTAACAGGCAGTTTGCTTCAGCTCCCCACTACCTCGCCTTCGTTCCCAGCAGAGAGGTTGGAAAGTGTTTGTAAAGTGCAGCTGGTACACAAACTTCTGTTTCTCTCCCCATTTTTTAAAGATGTTTTTCTCTGTAAAGCAGTTGAGGGCATGCAATGGTATGGTTTGGCCATATCTATCTATCTATCATGTCAATTAATCATCTATCTATCTACTCATTTGCCATCTATCTATCCAGGTATCTGTCTATCTGTCTATCTATCTGTCTGTCTGTCTGTGTCTCTGTCATCACCTATCTATCATCTATCTATCCATCCATCATCTATCAATATATCTATCCATTATCTATATATTGTCTATCTGTCCATCTATCCATTATCTATCTTTCTATCCATCATCTATCAATCTATCTATCCATCTATCCATTATCTATCCTTATAGCCATCCATCATCTATCAATCTATCCATCATCTGTCTATCTATCATCTATCCATCTATCCATTATCTATCTATCTATGGTCTGCCTGTCTGTGTAGATATAATGGGATGTCTTTGTGTAGCTGTGAAGAGCTGCCTTCCTTCCCTTGTGCCTTCCCTGTACCAGATACCTGTGCTTTTCTTTAGAGAGGATGAAAACAAATGGTGCTGCTGTCTAGCAGTGCAGCCATACTTGGCTGCCCTTGCCAACACATGGTGATGTGATCATGCCTTACTGGACTTTAGTTGGAAACAAGTCTGAACAGCATCGGGATGTAGGAAATATGGTTGATTCCAGGCATGGAACAGAAGAACTGAAAACAGGCTTAGATCAAACCAGTGTCTTAATTTAGTAGCAGCAGACATAGAACCAGGGTCTTAAGAACGTGGCAGCTGTAGCATTCTCCCATGGTCATTTAATAGAAGAATAATTTTGAACACATGGAAACCCAAATCTTCTTCCTTGGTTTAAGTAAACTTAAGCCAAAGTGGGTTTGTAACAGATGTATAAACAAGATACACATACCTGATCTATAAACAAGATGTATGAATACCTGCACAACAGGACATTAATATATATGTACATGGACACTTAGGAACTGAGGAGCAAAGAAGCAGAATTGTTAACTGCATACACTCACTGCCTAGAAATACATTTGCATACCCAGGGAGTCTTTTCTGAAGGCAGTCTTGGAAATCTGTGCTGAAAAAGTTTGCTTTACAGTTAAGTCAGCAGTCTCGGTCCTGCCATTCTTGAGGACACAAGTGGCCTCTACCCCTCTGCCTTACAGTCTAGCAGGCTTCAGAGTCCCCTTTCCTGTCATGTTGAGCTATTTTATTCATAGGCTAATGAATGGCTTAATGTCCATGGTGGTCTAGGTCAGTGGTTGGACTGTGATCACAGAATCATAGAGTCACTGAATGGTTTGGGTTGGAAGGGACCTCCAAAACTCATCTAGTCCTACTCCCTCTGCACTCAGCCTCACCTCCAGTATCTCCAGCGATGGGGACCCAACCACCTCCCCGGGCAACCTTTTGCAGTGTTCCAGCACCCTGATGGTGCAGAACTTGTTCCTCACATCCAGTCTCAATCTGCTTTGCTCTAGTTTGAAGCCACTGCCCTTGTCCTGTCCCTGCAGGCCTTTGCAAACAGTCTCTCTGCAGCCTTATTGTAGCTCCTTCAGGTACTGGCAGGCTGCTCTTAGGTGTCCCTAGAGCCTTCTCTTGTTCAAGCTGCACATCCCCAGCTCCCTCACCCTGTCCTCATAGCAGAGCTGCTCCAACCCCCTGAGCATTTTCATAACCTCCTCTGGACTTGCTCCATCAGGTCCATATCTTTCCTGTGCTGAGGGCTCCAGAACAGAGCAGAGGGGCAGGATCCCCTCCCTCTACCTGGCTTTGGATGCAGCCCAGGCTGCCATTTGCCTTTTGTGCTGCAGACTCACACTGCCTGCTCCTGTCCAACTTCTTCTCCACCAGCACCCCCAAGTCTTCTTCCTCAGGGACGCTTTCTATCACCTCCTCCCCCACCCTGTACTGGCAGTGAGGATTGTTCTGGCCCAGGTGCAGCACCCTGCACTTGCTCTTGTTGAACCTCACGAGGTTCACCTGGGCACAGCTCTGCAGCCTGTCCAGTTCCTTCTAGATGAATCTTTATAGAAGCTCTCCTGTGTAGAGTGATAACTAACAAAGAGCCCTTGGCAGGCATGGTGTGGGGAGAGTTAACTGCCCTCACACTTGCCTGTGGCTCTGATAAGCACACTTGGCAGTAATGAGTGATTTCATGGGGACTATTGCTTGGTTGTAAAACATGCAGCCTGTGTAAACAGCTCTGCAGTTCCTTACGAAGTGTCCAGTGCATTTTGGCATTTAAAACGGGCAGGGCTGACTGCGATAGTTAAATATTTTGCTTCATTTTCGGCCGACAGTGCTGCAGGTAGCAAGATGAAGGGACAGCGACTGACCGCAGCAGGGGATTCCTGCACGGCCATGTTGATGTGGTGCTTTTTTTTTTTTTTCAGTTTCCTGTTTTCTCCTCTTTGGTTTTATTTACCGTGTTTAATGTGATGGCCAAGAGGAGAACAGGAGAGTCAGGCAGGACGAGACGAGCCCTATTCCCTGGTGTGAAAACTGGAAGCAATGCATCTGTTTGAAGAGGAATTTGCATACCCTGCCACTCAGCAAAGTGTTTGATGGAACAAAAACGTTACAGAAAAAAATAGGAGGAAGAAGTTTGCAGCCTAATTCATAACCGAAGTCCTCTGCAGCAGTATAAGCCTGCTGCTAAAGACTGTGGAGCTGGTGATTGTGCTGAGCGAGCAGAGAGGTGTAAGCCGGCAGGGGCAGGCTGCACTAGCAGCCAGGCTTCGCCATACTTAGTTATTTACTTGCTGCAGAGGCAGTTTTGCAGACCGTGCAGTCAGTCCCACAGGGCTTTGCCTGAGAGCTGCTCTTTTTATCAGCCTCAAGTGCAGCACTGAAGCCTTGGGAGTGCTTGCCTGCGTGTCTGTGTGTGCATTCCCCAGCGGAGAGCAGTGGGGAAGGCAGAGGCACATCACAGCGTGTACAGCCTTGCGCAGGGTTAGAGAAGGTGCCAGGAAAGGAGCCTGTGGTTCTCTTCCCCTGGATGCTTCATGGAGGAAGATGCCCTAAGAACACATACCACAGAGGCTTGCTCTGAGCAGACGTTTGGACAAGCCTGTCTCTGCTGGCTTTGAGGAGAGAGTGTCCATCTTCAGAGGCTGTCAGCATTTGTGAGGGACCTGCTAAGCCAGCGGCAGGCAGGGAGCTGTGTGGTGGATGTGAGGAATAAGCCAGGGCAGGAATTCCACTCAGCATGGCCCAAACGGTCCTGTGTGGAAGAGATGGTTTGTCTGGGTGCTGTGGATGTGAGAAGAGGCTGTGTTGCAGCCTCTGTGGCTAGTTTGGGGTATACTCAGGGTGCTTGGCCGTGGCAGGTGGTGACAAGATGACAGTGTTGTCTTTGTCGGCAGCTGCTGTCACCACTGGTGGGTTCTCCCGGGCAGAGTGCTTGGGTGAGTGTCTGCTCTCAAACAGTGTCCTCTTGGACTGACTTTGTGGAGCCAGACTGGTTCTGGCCAGTGGCAGTTAAATCAGTGTGCAAGATGATGTTCAGAAGGAGCAGCTTGTATCTTTTCAGCGCACGGCTCCTTCGTAGCTTGTGTTCTCATTTGCTGTGGTTCATGCACTAATTAACTGTCTCCTGGCAAAGGAAATGCCACTGCTGTAACACAAGGCACAAAGAGACACTAGCAGAAGGAGAATGGACATGTGAACAGAAGCTGCAGGGTTGAGTTCTTTGATGTGCAGGAAAAATGATATGCCTACTTTGGATCTCGCAGGCTGAGCAGAGTGAAAATTCCTGTTGCATTCCCTCCCCTATTCCAAGTCATTCTGCAACCTTGCTAAAGCTCTTTTTAAAGGAAATAAAAGGGCCTCGCTCAGCACCCTGAAAAATTGAAGCTCTGAATTCTCTCTCTTAAGTGTTTCTTTACTAGCTTAGACTCTTGGTGAGTCAAAGAAGTCTTCCTACCACCTTTAAGGACTTTTTCTAGATAAACCTCTCAAGAAGGTGCCTGGGGTGAGAGGGTGCCAGGGCTTGGGCAGCCCATGCCTGCAGGGTCAGTCCTGCAGTGCAGCCACAGGGGCTCGACAGAGAAGCAGAGACCTGTCTGTTGTTGAGTGATGCCAGCATGGTCTGTCAGAGTCATGTGCATCACACTTGAGTAGCAGGTTGTCTTTCCCCGGATCACAGCCTGACTATACCTATTGATGAATCAGAATTGTCACTTTCACAACATACCCTGCTCACCACAGATGTAAGGCCATATACAACCTTTTATTTTTCTGATGCTCTTTCTGTTCTTTTCTGTTGCTACAGAGGGACTGGTTTAATTGAGGCATACTGGACACAATGGAATGCCAAGGAGATGCTTTCCTTTCAGAGTCTGTAAGCCAACAGCATCTCCATTCAGTGCTGACTCCTTAGGCTTGTCAGGGAATCATAGAATCAGTCAGGGCTGGAAGGGACCACAAGGATCATCCAGTTCCAACCCCCCTGCCATGGGCACAGACACCTCACACTCGATCAGGCTGTCCAGAGCCTCATCCAGCCTGGCCTTAAACACCTCCAGGAATGAAGCTCCTCACCACCTCTGCAGGCAACCTGTTCCAGGCTCTCACCACCCTCATGGTGAAGAACTTCTTCCGAACATCCAGTCCGAATCTCCCCTCTCACCATTTACAGCTTTGTTCCATTCCCCCCAGTCCTATCACTACCTGACAGCCTAAAAAGTCCCTCCCCAGCTTTCTTGTAGCCCACTTCAGATACTGAAATGCCACAATAAGGTCACCTGGGAGCCTTCTCCTCTCCAGACTGCACAGCCCCAACTGCCTCAGTCTCTCCTCACAGCAAAACAGCTCCAGCCCTCTGCTCATCCTTGTGCCCCTTCTCTGGACACCTTCCAGCACATCCACATCCCTCTTGTGATAGGGGCTGCAGAACTGGGCACAGTCGCAGACACCTTTCCTAAGGAAGTCACATGCCTTAAAGGAAAGAAGATNTCAAGGCCAGGGTGAGTGAGGCCTTGGGCAACCTGCTTTAGTGGGAGGTGTCCCTGCCTATGGCAGGGGGTTGGAGCTGGATGATCCCTGAGGTCCCTTCCAACCTAAACCATTCTATGATTCTACGAAAGTGCTTCCATCTTAGAGCACTTAGAACCCAAACTCACATCTCTGAATAACATGCAAAGAATAATGACAGAATGTTGGGGGATGAAGGAGCCTCTGGAGAACACTGAGTCTGACCCTCCTGCCAGAGCAGGATCACCTAGGGCAGGTGATATTCAAATACGATTTTAATTAATATTTATTTATTAAATTAAATATATTTTAGTGGGTTTTTTTCAGTGCATTTATGGCAAACAGAACCTTGACTCTTTGCTTCCTCCCCGCCATGGGGATTCCTTCCCTGAGCAAAGCTGCCTGGGCAAGAATGCTGGAGCCTCTGTGTGTGTTGGTGCGGGCAGAGGGGCAGAGGCTGGGCTCGGCAGACAGCCTGGGCTGGCCTGCAGCTGGGGGAGGAGTTCACCTTCCAGCTGTGCCCAGCCTCATTACATGCGGGCTCAGGTCTGTGCCGTTCCAGCCTTGTGCGCAGCAGGCTCTGCAGCTCCTCTGGAGAGCTGACAGCTCCCTCACCTCTGCCAGCCTGCTTGACAGCGCAGGCCAGCAAGTTGTGAAGCACAAAGCTCTGCTACTTTCAGGGGGGGCTTTTTGTTTGGTTTGGCTTCTTGGTTTTTTTTCCTATTTCCTTTTCTGTTTGGTTTTTTTCTGGAGGAGAATGTTTAGAGGTTTTTTTCTCTTTCTCTTCTTTTCTCTTTTTCCAGAAGAATGATTTTCTAGAGTGCAGCCTTTTCCTGACTCACCTGCAGGTTTTACATGACCTTAAATCCCCTGGTTCTTTGTCTATAATGTGCATCATTTCATCTATACAAGCTACCATCTGATTCTTTTGTATACATCTCATTTGTTAATCAGTCAGTCATAGAATCATGGAATCAAGCAGGTTGGAAGAGACCTCCAAGCTCATCTAGCACCCAGCCCTAGCCAGTCAACCAGACCATGGCACTAAGTGCCCCAGCCAGGCTTTGCTTCAACACCTCCAGTCCATAGCTTTGACCTTACAGGGCTCTGGGTGTGCAATGCTGACAGCTTACAGCATGCTTTTCTTATCCAGGAGCATCCTAGCAGCTTCTTCTGTCACACAATCACACAATTCTCAGGGCTGGAAGACCCCTCAAGGATCATCCAGTTCCAACACCACTGCCATGGGAAGGTACACCTCACACAAGATCAGGTTGCCCACAGCCACATCCAGCGTGGCCTTAAAAAACAGGGATGAGGCTTCCACCATCTCCCTGGGCAACCTGTGCCAGTGTCTCATGACCCTCATGGAGAAGAACTTCTGTCCAACAAATGACCATAAAAGCAAACATCCCTGTGCTGCCTCACACCTTGCAAACAGCTCCTGCTAGCAAGCAGACACCTGAAGCTGTCGTTCCTGTTATTTGGGGCTACTTCCTGCTTTTCCTGTGGAATGAACTACAGGAGCAATGCTCCTGGCCTCCTTTACAGGTTAGGTAGGCATGGAGCAGGCCCCAGCACACTGCAGGGATTTCTGTCTCTTGGGAACTCCCAGGCTGGCAGCAGACTTTTCCAAAACATTTCACCACATTGACAGGATTTTGCCCTTGCTGAGGGGTGAAATTCCCAAACGCGGGAGCTGTCCTAGGCACTTGTTGGGGAGGGGAAATTAACTGATGCGAGATGATATTTTCCAAACTGAATACTGTTTATTAATGTTGCTGTGCAGAACTCTGCCTCCCCCCCCACTGATTTCAATACTATTTCAGTTGTTACGCAGCCATGGAAACATTCTGTGGACAATATCCAGATCTAGCAATGAGCAGCAAAACACATCAACATTGATTGAACTGGAGGAGAAGATTCCCGCGGCCAAATGCGGCTCGCGCTCAGTGTGCTGCTTGCCCAGTAGCTGGGCTCAAGGAGCTCTTTCTGCTCGTGGCAGAAGGCAGTGGAGAATTACAAAGAGGCTTTGAAGCATTTACTCACAAATGATCATTACCCACTTGTGAGGGCAAGCCACGGTCCAGACAGTGCCCAGGCGCTTTCAGGGGACTCTGTCTTGTCGGATGTTGAGGCTTGAATCTTCCCAGGCTTCTGGGGAAAGAGGCAGACAACCTCTGACCTTGTCTCCTGGCCCTTCTAAGCAGGACTTTCAGGTGCAGTCTCAGCACAGTGTCACGCTGGCCACACAGGCAGGCAGCAGGGTCTGCTCCCGGCAACTCGCGGCAGTGGAGTTTACCAGCAAACAGGAAGGCGGTAGGCAACGGCAGCAGGCGACGGCAGAGCGCGGCTGGGCACAGCAGAGAGAGCAGGGGAGCACAGCAGGTTGTTCACTGCCTATCTCCTTTCATCAGCGTGGGCCGAGATTAATTGCCCTTTGGACACAGAATGGCCAACCAGGATGGCAGTTAGCCAAACCTGACCATACTAGGCAAAACCACAGGCTCACTTCTACCCAGCTTTGGGAAAAGCACAGGCCCTGCACAAGCTAAGTGTGCACCTTGTTTACCAGAGGGCCCTGGGCAGGCCGCACTCAGTGGCTCCAGGTTCTTTTGGCTCCGTTTCCTGCGCTTGCTCTCTGGCGGAGCAGGACAAGGAGCCTCGGCAAGGCAGGACGTGTGGAAGCCTATTTTGGGCCTATCAGGCCTACCACAACTGCACTTCCCTGCACTCTTCCACAGCCCCTGCCACAATTATCCAGCCTCAGGACAGATCTCCAGGTGGTATTCTTGGGAAAGCACACTCTACAGCTACCTGAAGGGAAGCTGTAGTAAGGTGGGGGTCAGACTCTGCTCCCAGGCAACTTGTGCCAGAAGAAGAGGGCATGGCCTGAAGCTGTGCCAGGGGAGGGTTAGGTTGGGTGTTAGAAAGCAATTCCAGATGGAAAGGAGAATTAGAGACTGGAGTGGACTGGCAGGGAGGTGGTGGAGTCGCTGTCCCTGGAGGTGCTAAGGCAAGCTTGGCTGTGGCACTTAGTGCCATGGTCTGGTTGATGTGGGGGTGTTGGGTCATAGGCTGGAGGTGATGATCTCAGAGGTCTATTCCAGCCTCAGGAATTCCAGGATTCTGTGACTATGTAGAATAACCAGGGCTGGAGCCCAGGATATCATCTGCAGGCACTCCCAGAAAGCAAAGGATTCAACATGGCAAACATACTACTGAAACAAAAACTTCCAAAAGTCTTGTAAGAAGCCTTACTGGAGGCCTCCTTTTATTTTGCTTCTCATTATCTCAGTCCTTTTTGTGCCCCACGTTAGGCACCAACATAGACTGCCCTGGTTTAAGGCTGTCCACTCTCATGAGCAAGGGAAGGTAATGCACAAAAAAAGAGTTGAGATAAGGAGTTCTACGAGATGGTAAAGTGTACAACCACTTTAGCCTGTTCCACATGAAGGGCACAGCAAAAGCAGCAGTAGCAGCAGAAGCTAGGCATAAAACAAACCCCCAGACTAGACAAACTGCATGATCTTTGAGGTCCCTTCCAACTTAAACCATTCTATGATTTTAGGATCCACCTTTTACAGGTGGAACAAAGTAAAACTGGTAGCCTTTTGTCTCTTGTCTGCTGTGCGTCACTTCAGCTGCTGGGAGGTGTGTTTAGGTGGTGCACATTGTTGAGCAGGCAAGTTGTTCTGCAGGGTGTTTGCAGTGTTCAGATGCACAGGGCCAGTGTCATTGAGAGAGGAGAGGCAAATGGAGATGCTGCTTCCTGCCTGCATTCTTTGTAGAAATGGCTACTTGGATTATTCAGATCTGTAGAGGCAAAACTCAGAAGCTGTCTCAGGCAAGTCAGCTGTTCAGGAAGCCAGCTGATATACCATGCCCCTCCTGGGAATGGGAGCAGCACATCCAATAGGATACTGCTGAAATGCATTTCTGCACGAAGTTATATAGGAGGATATCACAGAATCAGTCAGGGTTGGAAG
>WAAF01010030.1:1881-60493 GCA_013400475.1 Tricholaema leucomelas | reverse complement strand
GGTCTCTTCCAACCTGTCTGACTCTATGACTATGACTCTATGATAACTCTCTAACAACCTTTTTTTTTTTTTTTTTTTTTTTTTTAACCTCTAGCACAAAAGAAAATTCAGACAGAAATGTGTTGTGATGTCATCTTATAAAAGAGGTCCTCACAGGACTCCTTACCTTAAGTCTCTATGTTAAGCTGGTTTCTATCCATACCATTTTCTCTAGGCTGCTTTTCACCCTACTTGATCTGAATGCGTATTGCTTGATAGCAACAGGGAAGAGCATAATTTTCCCATGGTATTGCGCAGCAGGGAGGCAGCAAGGAGAAAATCAGCAGGTTTTGAGGAAGGACTCTCTTCAGATATGTAGCAGAAGAAAATTAATATACATGAGAAGCAAGACAGAAATTGGGGAAATTACTAATGACGTAATGACATACACGGCTTGTTTCACTGCTGTGTTGTAGTTTTATCATCTTAATTCAAGGGAAATGGAGAAAGGATCTTCTAGCTGCCACATCCATGTACCTTGCTTCTTAGTTCAGTAGCTTTCAATCTGTGCTCACTGGATTTCTAAGCATTTATGAACACCCTGTAAAAGTTAGCTACAGTTAACTGAGAAGCAGGACAATTTTTCAATAGATTTATATTCAAGACGCAGTTCTGCAGTGTCTGGAGCTTTGTAAATGGACAGGGTTGCTTTTATAACAGTGCTTAAATTCTCTGTTCTTGGACAGAGTGAGTTTGTATGTTCATTCACAGGCTCTGAGGAACGGTGGCTCAAAACAGATGTGTGTGTCATTGATTTCTGTCTCTCACATCCTGCAAGTGGTTTGGCAGAGGGTCCAGACTAAACCTTCTCCACTTCCCTACGTACTTCTCTTGTTCTCAAACTATAGTTAACCTCTTAATACTGCAGCAGTGTAAGAGTATGGGCAGGTTATATTTTCAAAATTAATATATATATTTTTTTAAATATTAATATATTTAATCTCAATGCATAACTTATTTTTACTCAGGTTCTTTGCACAGTCATGAAAAATATTACAGAGAGGAAAGCAGGTAATCTACAGCACTTAAGAAATAACTAGCAAAATACAAACATTAACTCAATTGAACTGGAAGAGATTCTTGAGGTTGATTATACTGCTTGCCCACTAGAAGGACTCAAGAGGCTCCTTTCTGCTTAAGGAAGAAGGCACCTGGAATTAGTGTCTTGGTTCTAATTTAAATTCCCAGAAACTCAAATATATTTGATAGAATCAATAACAATTTTATAGAGTGCCTTTCCTTCTTCCCCCCTTCTTTCCCAAAAGAAAGAAATTAGATGTAGAGAGATGAAAGGTAAGCACACCCAAATAAATAAACCTCACTCGATTTGGAAGTTGAAAAGAAAAGTTTAACAATAAATTAAAGAGGTATCTGAGGTAGGGAAGTTAACAAAGGTATAGGGAAGGGAAAACAAATACAACATGTGTAAATACAACCAGATTTTTGATGGTAATGGCTTTGTCCACCTTGTGGGTGATGGCTATGTGGTAAAACAAAGAGGAACAGGCTGGTGGTGCTGGTAAGCAGGGAGGCAGAGAGCTGCAGACCGAGAGAGAACAGGAAGGCCCCTTGCTTTTATGGATCTTTAGACAGGAAGGGGGAGTGGGCTAACCATGAATCACCTGGCGGTGTTCAGACCCACCCTGGGGAGGGGTCAAGGCCACCTAGGGTCAGGTTCAAGGTTACTCCCCCTGGAGGGTTAACCCTGTAGAATTAGTTACAGACTTTATTATTACAGAGAGGCTTTTGAGCATCTACGCACAAAATGTATCTCCAGATATCTGGGGCTAACTTACAGTTTCAGACAGTACCCAAACACCCAAAGGGAGTTCTGTCAGTGTCTTGCTAACTGTTGAAGACTTCTGGATCTTCTCAGGCTCTAACAGGGTGCTGGGAGAGAGGCAGATGGTCTCTGACCTGGTCCTGGTTCCTCTTGGACTCTAGATGTGGTATGGAGGTTTGCAGAGGTTGCCTTGCAGATGTGCAGTCTTGGTATGATGTCTTGCAGGTGGACACAATGTCATGCTGGCTAAGCAAGCCTATCATGTGAAAGCACTTAATGCTTATTCCTGGTAAATTGAAATATGGCAGTTTCCCAGGGTATAAGCCCAAGCATGAGGGCTTGTTATTACACAGCAAAGCTGGCTTGGAACTTAGCAGACATAATGCTGCAAAGCAAATAAGGCAAAAAGCACATCAGAGCATGACAGGATACAAAAGCATAGTGCACATATGCAATGGCAGAGAGCACTGAGGCAGAGAGCATGGCTTAGCATGTTTTGTTTCCCTTCTAATATCTTTTATCAATTCAGCCCAAGACTAATGGTGCTTTGACCACAGAGCTTACCCAATCAGAATGGCAGTTTGCCAAACTTGACCATATTATGTGAGCAAGGCCTTGATTTTACCCCTTTAGGGCAAGACACAAGTGTATAAACACATGTAGGTACCCTGTTTACAACTTGGAAGACACATAATGACACTAAGCCTTTGTCTTCCATTCCCACAGTTGCTTCCTCCATCAGCAGAAGGAAGGAGAGCACAAAACATGTCTGGAAAAGCCAGGACATGTTTTAGGCCTATTTGCCTTTCACTACAATAAGTCTTACAGCTTTAGTACATAAGACTATAAGAAACGGAAGTGAGGTTGTAAGGGAACAGAGAGATCACATGCATCACAAGCATCCCAGGTCTTTGTCATAATTGCAAGCACTTGAGGTGACAGTTAAATGAAGCAGGTGGTTGATTTGGTGTTCAGTGTCTAGAAACAGTGTAATGACAACTTCTTTAAGCGCATGAAGTATAAGAGGTAACATATATATTTTGTACCTGCTAGTAAAATACAATCAAATAAGAACTGCAGAGCCCTTACTTTTAAGTTTGTGCCGAGTGTTCTCAGAAACACAGCTCTTGCCAGGATGACTTGTATTTTAGGGAGCCCAGCTCCCAGTCTGGCATCTAAGTGTAATGGTCAGATCTGTGAATGCTTGGCTTTTACTGGACACTGCTGTTTCCAAGGCGAGCCTGAACACACTGCAGAAATTATCTGGCACCTGACCTACTAAAAGCTGTCAGAAAACACAAGGAATTGGAGATGAGAAAAGCTGGCCATCTGGTCCAGTAATAGGGATCAGCTCATGGAAGGGACCTCAGGTTTCAGAAGCTGAGGATATCTGTACACAACAGTGAGCTGTCAGAATAAAAATATTAAAAAGAAGGAGATCTGTATGGTTCTTTGTGACTTTGTGAAGCTTGCATCAGTTTGCTTAGATTCAAGCAGGACTGTTTGCTGGTATGACAACAATAGCAAAGCCAAGACAAAGCTCTTGTCTCTGCCAGAGAGAAGACCTTGAGCTTAAGGTTGCAGCCTGTCTTCAAAATGTTTGACTGGGTTGTATGTATTTTTTGCACAAAGATTTGAAGTTGGGATGCCACTGCAGGATCAGACAAGTTGAAACTACAACTTGTGTGAATACTGTTACAACTACCATGTTACAACTACCACCATTCCATGGCTTAGGTGAGGATTGCAGTAGATGGCCTTTCCAAGAGAGTCTAGCTTTATTTCCTACAGAGGTGACTTCTGACTGCATGACTTCATCCAGCTGTTTTTATATTGGGAAAGGAGTGGTTTTTTTTTCCCCATTGACACTGAATAGTGTAGTTGGGCGCAAAGGAATAATTTAGTACTGTAATCATAACAGAACATAACAGGCAGTAGAAGACAAATAACCTATTTTACAGGAGCCTTCTAAAATTTTGCAGTTTTGAAACATGTAGGATGCTTTGTTCTGGAACGACTCCAGGAACACCTCTGTGGGGAGGAGTTTGACAGGACCCTCGTCTTTCTCATTTAAAGCAGTATTCTGCACTCTAAAGGGGACGTGTTTTTCTACTCTTCCTCAGTGTGTGCAGAGGTAACTGTTTCCTGAACAGTATAATTCATTCAAGTAATTAGGAGACTAATGAAGATGGGAATGTAGATTTGGAACCAGGAGAACCAGCTGTTTCTGGAAGGAATCTTTATCATGAGGATCCAGGAAAAGAAACAAGATGAATATGTAGCTTTGTATTGCCACAGCTTCTGAATGTGTTTAAGCACTGGCTCAGTTCCACAGAGAACATATACAGACAGGAGCAGCCTCCACTGAAAGTATTTATGTACGTGGTTGCAAAGTAGTTACTATTCAGGACTCATACAGGGTTTTCTTAAAGCACTATAAAATCTAATTCTGATTCTTGTTTTTCTCCTCAAACATAGTTCTTCCATCAGAAATGCCATTTAAAACCCAGACAAGATTCTGTCCCCACACCCCCAAAACAAAAAAACCCCAAACCCAAACACGCCCCAAAACCCCAAAAACCTAAAAAAAAAAAAAAAACAACAAACCCAAAACCAAACAAACAAAAAACCCCAACCAACTAATCAAAAAATCCACACAAAAACCACCCACACAAAAAAAACCCCAAAACCCCAAATCCAAAACAGAAAACACAGAATAGCCTCTGCAAATCCAGGACCATCCTAATGGCTAGAAAAAAACCTGGACCAGAAACTCTGTGTTGAGTATTGCAGGCACTTCAATCAAACTTCACCTTGGCAGAAGCAGGAAGTTTCTGTCTAGATTTGGAACTCAAGTGTTACAGCCAAAAAGTGAGGAGGAGATCAGAGTCTCCCCTCTTTTCTCGACCCATCAGCTTGTTTTCAGCATGAGCTGGTTTATTAGACCCACTTTAATATGCTCCCGACTCTTTTTTATCCATGACCCAGTGAATAGAGTCGTTTCCTCTGCAAATAAACTGAGAAATAGTGTGGCAGTCAAGGTAAGTGCCGGCAGCACAGGTTGCAGAAGAAGGTTTGGAGGCAAAAGTGCCTATTTGTTGGTTGTTTTCCTTGAGGTGTTCTGAGCTGCAAAAGCAGAGTAAGAGCTCTGAGGTCGCGAGTTGAGTTACAGATGAGGTGAGTGCAGAAACGCCAACGAACGCAACGCTCGAACCTGCGCGACTGGCTCGCAGTCTTGCGTGCTTTTTCGGAGCCGGATACTTGTGCGAGCGAGGAGATCGCTCTTCCCTGCATCCCCTTACCTACCCTGCAGCGTGCCAGGAGCGGGGACACCAGTAGATGGAGTCCCAGCACAATTTTCCCAGCGGGCCGGGCCGATGGAGAACTAACTGACCGTGAGGCAACAGGCTAACGGGAAGTCCACCTACGGGGGCCTGGAAAGTACATCCTCGTGGTGCGGGTGAGCCTGGTCTTTCAACCACACTCGTTACAGATGACCTAGGGCAAGCTTCCCTTTTGTTCATCTCTTGAGGATGAATGCCTCCCCAGCTCAGCTGGCTGGGTTCTCTGCTGCTGCAGGGATGATGTGACACAGATTTTTCCATTTTCAGTAGAAGACTGTGAGAGATGAGGCCTCCTGCTTTGGTGGAGATTATTAATGTTTCAGTGTATGTCCCAAGAGGCTCAAAGCTCACTGCAGGCTCATAATTTTTGCAGCTCAGATATCCAGCATAGTGGCAGATAGAAAGTAGGTTTCTTTACTCCCTGAGAACTAAATCACCTTCTAGCTTTTTTTCATCTCCTTTTCCACTGTGGTCTTTGCTTTCAAGTTTAGAGGTTGGGTCAGCAACAGTGCCAACAATGATGGTCGCATCAAAAAGAGGCTGCAAAGTATGTCACTTTGAGTGGTAAAATATGGTTGTGCATTTGTGTGTTCTTTTAATGTTTGTGGCTGGTTAGAATGAGATAAAAAGAAAATCCTTGGATTTAGGATAAATAAATGCATTTAAATGCCAGCTCTTTGCATCTGGTGGGTTTCAGGTCTTCAGATCTTGAATTACCGTGGCTTAGATCTGGCAGTTGAAGTGCAGCTACCACCTTTACAGCCTTTAGAGAGTCCAATGATGCAATACAGTGCAGTGTCTGTGGAAAAGGATTGTGTAATCAGGAAAGGGGGAAAAAGCAACTATATGGGAAGACACTGCAGATTCTCACATATCAATGTGTACGTTTGTTATTTCTATCTAATGAAATATTTGAAGTCATATGTTTTCATGAGTCATAAGATTCAGAGTCTATCCAAAGATGGTCTGAGATGTGACAGTATGAGGTGCCGGGTCTCTAACAAATATTTGGAATAATTCTTGTGTATTTTCCATTAATCTTAGTAACTTAGTAACCTTTCCTGTAAGGTTGTCAGATTCTCACATGGCAGTGGGAAGTAGTTCTCTTGATGGTAAATTACTGTGGTAGTGAAGGCAGTTTTGAAGTAGGTCCAGAATTAGACCCTGCTCAGTGTCTCTGTGTCATTTTTCTATGTGGTCCACTCCTCTGAGATGGAGAAGAAAAGCCACAGCCCTGGTTTATTTGCATCCACGTATTATTGCTTAGGTTGCTTCAGACAGCAGTGCAGAGAAGAAAAAAAAACCAGTAACATTTTGGTCAGTTTGATGATCAGAACTTGGTGGAGACAGAGTATTAAAAATGGGAGGAATTCTGCCCCAAACAGCATAGTCAGCGAGGGAGGGGGGAGGAGGATGGGCGAGGAGAGGGACAGTTCATAAGTAGTAGTTAGCTGTTCATAAGCAGTTCATAGTAACTAAGTTCATAATGAGAGAGAATGGAATGTAAAATTGAGAGTCAAAGTTCAGATTAAAAAGGGAAATTACTGGCATGAGCAAATACATCTGAGCAGCCTAATTCCCCTGATTTTGTGTAAGCTGCTAACAGCCAGGCTGCTGGGTGTTCGTGATAGTCCAGAGAAGCAGAGCAGAAGCCCCAAATATGGTGAAATTTAATGTTTGTGACAGTGGACATTTCCTTAAAGTGTGTATAAAACACACAAAAAAACCAGCAAAAAAACAAAACAACAACAAAAAAAAAACCCCAAACCCTAACCATATTTATATAAATGCTTCAGTTTTAAATTAATGGCATATCTTGTTAAATTACCAAAAAATAAATAACAAATACAAGTTGGTGGCTCAATTCCAACTCAGAGTGTTGCTGTGGCTGTGTATTTCACAGGATCTAGAGAGGAGTAGACATCTGAAAGAGCCAGGCTGACGGAGACATTACATGTAGTGGACACACGGCCTTAGTGAAGTAAACATGCAGGTTTGTTATCTTGCTTCATGGTCTTGAGGGCTAAAGTAAAAAAGCATGTTTGGAGCAATAGAAGCAATGCATGTGTCATTCCAAAAAAAGTTTGTCTCCCAAATACGTGCTAGGCCAAGATGCACAAAATGTGGCTTTAGTTCTTGGCCATAACCCAAGTCTTGCTGTGTCACTGTGACCAGATAGTGGCATCTAAGTTCTCTGTCTTTAACAGAAAGGGATTTCCACACGTCCTGCATCCACACTGAGCATTTGAAGCGTAGTAACAAACACAGCAAAGTCCTGTCTAGCTAAGTCAGGTCAGACTGCCTACACGCTGAAAAGGCCTTAAGTGTACTTTGCTGGAAATGAAGTTTGGCTCATCTTTCCTCAAGCTCTCATGAAATTTCTGTAATGTCCTCACTACAAGGGACTCCTCAGAGCCCTTCCATTTTGGCATACTCAGTGGCTAGCCCTCAAATTTCCATCTTCTCAAATCACAGTCTTCTCACTGACAGTTTATATTTCATTGACTTTATTTTTCTTCCTCTCTAGGCTTGGACACATTGTTCAGGTTTGGCAGCTATTGTCCCACTGACATTTTGCAGTCCAGACAGAATGCATCAGAAGTGAAGGAATGAGGGCATGAATAGTGCAGAGGTGCCCTGCTTTTGCAGCAGGCATGTTATACCAAGCCTGGCAGTTCTACGGGAGGTGGTGCCGTTCATCTAGTCCTTTTATCCATCTCCTCACGCTGACTGTGGTGACGTTCGGCGTGCTTGCACCTTTGATTTGCCACCGGCTCCTCCACTCTTACTTCTATTTGCGGCACTGGCACCTGAACCACATGAGCAGGGAGTTCCTGGAGCAGAACCAGCAGGAGGGACAGGCTGCCCTCCATTACTTTGAGACGCTGCAAATACCAAATGCTTCTGAGGCCTATGGCAGTCACGTCTTCCAGCCCTTGCTGCTGGTCACCATTATCACTGTGCAGAGGCGGAATGATTTCCACTATGTCTTGCAAGTGGCCTCTCGCTTTCACCATCTACTCCAGAAATGTGGTGAACATTGCCAAAGCCACCGCATTCTCCTCTGTAATGTGGAGTCAGACCCAAGTAGCCATCAGGATGTCAGGCTGCTGAGCAGCTTCTTTCCTATGGTCAGTCGGGACAGAACTGGTGAGAACCCTGATCCCAGAGAGAACC
The DNA here is from genome assembly GCA_013400475.1 of Tricholaema leucomelas. Taxonomy (NCBI): domain Eukaryota; kingdom Metazoa; phylum Chordata; class Aves; order Piciformes; family Lybiidae; genus Tricholaema lacrymosa; species Tricholaema leucomelas. Next base: position 52,150 of record WAAF01010030.1, on the reverse strand, counting down.
AGTTTGAGAAGGAGAAGCAGGACTATGTCTACTGTCTTGAGCAGTCACTGCTGGCATATAACCCAGAATATATCCTCATAGTGGAAGATGATGCTGTGCCAGAGGAGGAGATATTTGCTGTCTTGCAGCACCTCCTACTGTCCCGGTTCTCCAAACCATACCTCAGAGATGCACTATACTTCAAGCTTTACCATCCCGAGAGGCTTCAGCACTACTTCAACCCTGAGCCCATGAGAATCCTTGAGTGGGTAGGTCTGGGTATGTTTCTGGGGCCTGTGCTGAACTGTGTGTATTCATGGGCAACAGGGCGCCCCAGCCTCAGCTGGCCCATTATCTTGTTCTTTGCTTTGTACAGCATGGCTCTGACAGAGCTGGTGGGACGCCATTACCTGCTGGAGTTGCGCCGTCTGGCCCCTACGCTCTACAATATTGTGCCGGTCACTGAGTGCTGCACGCCAGCCATGCTCTTTTCTGCTCCCTCTGCCCGCCGTGCCTTAGGTTACCTGAAGGGGCTGCACTGCCGCCAGGGCTTTGCTAAGGATATTGCCCTCTACTCGATGCTACGCAATAAGGGGGAGAATGCCTATGTGGTGGAACCCAACCTGGTCCGGCATGTGGGAATGTATTCCAGCCTTCGGCTCAACGACAACCCGAAACTGCTGTGATCTCTTCATGCCTTTCCAGACACAAAGCCCAGGAAAGCTGCTGCTGCGCTGAGGTTCTCTGCAGCTCTGGTATTTGCTTCCACTGGGCATCATGTGCCTCCAGGTGGACCACGAATAACTCTTAACAAAAAAAAAATTTAAAAAACCCTTCTATACATGCAGACCCTATTTAGTATATACTTGGAACTATTCACCATGCACCCTATGGGAGGAAAGAGGAGGATTCCAGCTAAGGGTATGGATTGTCTGCTCCCCTCAGTCTTATTTAGGGAAAAGCCCTTACATCAGTATAAACAGCTACACTGCCTGCTCTCCTCTCTCCTTTACACTGGGTAGAGAGGTCCTCACCTTAGGACAACAGACATTTTGGACAAAGTGAATGTTTCACATTTCAGCAAGTGATGGGTAAAAGCCCTCATTTTCCTGTCCTTGCTAACATGTGACCTCTGACCTCTTTTTCAAAACTGTGGTTTTGAGCTGACCTTTCAAAAGCAGCAGTGGTTTATGTGACGTTTCCCAAAAATTCATCTAGATTCTTCAAGTTTTACAACACCTCTATTTGTTACTCTCTCCTCTTATAGAACCTGTCTACACCTATATCCTTGGCACTTCTTTCTCTTGGAACAGCCTCCTAAAAACACAGCCTCTGCTGCTTTCATTAACGGTCACCTCTGAAGGTGGGAATAGGAAAACAGAATAACAGCCATTGATACTATGCAGCCAGGTCACAAATGCACGTTTTTATTGATGCATTAGACATCATGAGTGACTACTGTGTTGGATGGTGTCATTGCTAGTTGTAGTGGATCCAGATCATTGAAAGAGGCTTTATCAGTTGGTGATCAGACTTAGACATTCAACATGAGTTTACCTTGACTTCCTATGAGCACATAAGGAAAATAAATACTAGATCCTTGTTTCATCTTGGAGTTGTAATTCACAACACAACTGAAGTGGTTCATTCTCTGCTTCTGGCGGTGAGCAAAATACCCATAGGAAACAAAGCTAGCTGTTAAAAAAAAAAAAACCCAAGCAGCAGTAGCACAGCACATCAAGGGGCCAGTTGATAACTGATCCTTTAACTTCATATGCTCTGATTGTTAGGCATTTGGAATAGGTACTTTGTACTGCCACTGTGGGCACAGTTAAATATAAAACCTTGCAGATAACAAGAGATCTCATGCAGAGAAAATGTTTATATCTGACGAAAAGCCCACTTTGACATTAGTGGGCCTTGAATCAAATTCAGTTATATGCAGAGTTTGGCTGAACTGGTTTTCATAGAATCATAGAATGGTCTAGGTTGGAAGGGACCTCAAGGATCATCCAGCTCCAACCCCCTGCCACAGGCAGGGACACCTCCCACTAGAGCAGCTCGCCCAAGGCCTCATCCAGCCTGTGGTTTTGATACCACATTCGTAGCTTTAGAATGAACCAAGTACAACATTTTTGTTGAGTTTTGGTCAGTGGTGAAGGAAGAATTTTATTTACCGTTCCAGACTCTTTCAAGTGATTTATGCCTTAAATTCTACAATAAGTGTAGCTGTAGATGTGACAGACATAAAAATCCTGAGAGATGAAACCAAAGAAAGTTGCAAACCTCCAGCTGTCAGCAAGGAATTGGTATCAATTACACAACACAAATGCATAAATCAAGTTATCTGCAAAGTGGTTTCATACCACAGAGCAGTGGTTGCTCTCCTAGTGATCAGCTGAAATACTTTCTGTAAAACCTTTAAAAATCAGATGTATGTAAAAACTGTTTTGTTGATTCCATGTCATTCCAAGTACAAAGCTTCTCTCCTGTCAGAGGACATGAGGAAAACCCACAGGGAGAACCATGATTTACTCACAGTTGCTTAAAACCCCACAGAGAGCAGAGCCATCACACAGTGGCGGGTGGGCAAATCTATTCTCAGGCTTTACTACAATATAGTTAAGATGGCAGAATTTTAGTGTCATTGTATATTTATAACACTAAGTGCCTGTCTGCATGGAAATACAACTTGTTTATGCATCTTCGGCTGTGAATGTGTCAGTGCAGTGTGCTTTCTCTTTACTGTTACTTTGTCTCTGTACTATACAAATCCAGGACAATCCTCTCCTCTTTTCACGAGGGTCCATTCATACTCATTCTTGCAAGGTGCAACAAATTGAACAGGAAAACGAAAAAGGAAGGAAAAGGAAGAAGGAAAGAAACCAACTCAGTATATGCAGTTAATAAATGTTTTGATGTGGGAAATAATTAATCTACTTGTCTTGATGTTATTTTACCCTTTTTTTTTTTTTCTTTCTTTTTCCCAAGAGTATTTTATTTGTCATCCTGTAAGTTCAGGGGAGGTCAATAACTTCACTAAGCTTCATAACTAAAAATTAACACAAAATTGAGGTGTCACTTTTAAACTAGAATACAATTGCCAGGACATAAAAGTTGCCTACAAGTAGAACCTGACAGAGTTTCAGATAAACCCATTTAAAACAAACTCCTTTGTGCAAGGACCAAGTTAATAAATTCTTCATGTCCTTCTGGAATAATTTCCTTAAGTGCCAAATTCATCTTCACAACAGAGGTGCTTCTTTTCCTGAGCTTGCTGGTGACAGTTTCTCAGGTACTTTCTTGGTGCCCATCATGTGAATGTCATGTGAACGTGACAACTCAGGTAAGGTTTTCTGCTGCTGCCTCTGAACTTTCAAAAGAAGATTGATTTTTGTATTTTCCATGCCACATGTTCTATTAGAAATGACAAGTCAGAGAATGTACTTTGCACTTGGAATAGAAAATGGGAGGTTACTGTGAATTTTTAATTCCTGTTGGATTTTGTTCCACAGTTCAGGGTAAAAACACAGTTTCAAACATACAAGCCTTTCCTCTCTATTTTCTATCAGGGGAGCAGAGTTCTGTTGCCCTATCTTAGGGATTTTCTTGGGTGATGGTTTATTCACAGTCGTTCAGAGAATATTTTTAAGTGCATCAACTACTGCTTGCATAAGATGGTTCTTTCTTGATGGGCCAAATACCAGGACGTGAGGCTTATTGTCCAAGACAATTCAAGGGAAAATATTTAATTAAACAAAAATGTAACTTTGATTCTAAGGCTTGTCCAATGAAAGCATTACTCCAGTAGAATACAAAGCATAAAATGATAGATCTCGGTTAGATCAGAAGCCAAGAGGATTTTCTAACTGGCTGGTATCAATGTCTTCATGTGAAGGTACTGCATTTGAGAAGAGAAGGAGAAAGCCTACCTGTCAGTTGTGAGGAGCTGCGAGTTTTTGTATTTCAACATCAGTTTGGCTGGATGCAGAGTGAATTGATTTCTAAAAACATTCACAACCAAACTTTCTACCAAATAAACATCCTTTCTAGCAAAACTCTATTGTCTCTTCTTTCTGTATGCCACTGTTCTTTTTTCCTGACAGGCAGATCCATCTCTTTCCTTCTAAGGAATATACTTCTATGTTCAAGCATCCCCATGCATCTGTACAAATGAAATAATTTGGATTCTACAGTAATTCAAGCTGAAAAGGACCTCTGAAGGTCCCTGGTCCAGTTTCCCACTCAAAGCATGTCTAACTAGATTAGGTTGCTTAAGGCCTTCTCCAATCAAGTATTAAGGCATTTTAGTGGGGATCTCAGCTAAAATGAAGCTCTAAGTGCTGGAATTTAACCTTAGTATATTTTTGTAGAGGAAGACTACATATTACACAAAACAAAGTCATTTTCTGTGAGAGACAACTGGTGTGTTTTCACACCAGCTTTATTGACGTTGTATCCAAATTCAGCAGATGGTAGGGCTCAGCATATGGGTCTGAATAATATAAAGTAAAACATACATCTGCCAAAAAATGCATAGAGAATTAAGTTTTCTATATCTGTGCTTCTTCCCTGCATATGCTTCTTTTGCTAAAGCAAATTCCATTTCCACAAACTACCTCTGCCATGACAACTCATACTTTGAGAAAATTTGCCCCATCAGCCAGTTTATTTGTGCACCTATAGGCTAAGTGTCAGCAATACCAGCGTCCATTTACAGGACTTTGTTCTGCATCACAAGCTACGAATGCTGCATTTCCAGCTGTGCAACCACTGGTGATTTTTAGATGTTGACCAAGGAAAAATAGCTGTTCTGTTTTCTTGCCTTGCTGGTAAGCCTCTGGTCAGCTTATGTATTCTTCATTGCCTACTTTCTGCCATGGTGCCTGATGTTCTGTAGAATCATCTTGCCATTATTAATATGCAGCACCTAAGTGTGCCTTCTGGGGGGCCTACATGCTTATTAGATAAACAGGTGTCTGCTGTTACAGCAGCCAGTTGCTTGCCTACTAGTTTTTTGAAAAACAAAAGTTCAACAGAAAGACAGTGTCATTACTGCATTTCTCTTTATGGCTTTATACAGCTGCTTTGCACGGGCCAGAAATGTTGGTACTGGCAGCCTGATTTTAAAGTCATACCCTTTTTTGCTACTCCAGCTACTGAAATGATTACAAAGACTTGGGCTTTGAGAAGAGTAATGCTACATGTGCTTGCCTCCCTTCCACAAGTCATGGTGTTTGTCACAGCCCAGCTTTAAGACAGAAAGAACAAAGGGGGAGCAAACTCTGTCTGTGTGATCTTCTCAGTGCTTTCTGTGGGCCTGAGCATTGTTGCCCAACATCCTCCATACCCTCCCTGAAGCACATGTTTGTAGGCACTGCTGTGGTGCTAGAACGCCAGTGATCACTGGGGTTAAAGGCCAGGCTCTCTGCACTGGGGGTGAGGGCTGTAGGTGCATGGGGAAAACAAACCACTTAATAAACAAAATATCTGATTAGATAGGGATGAACAAGCTGGACTTTGAAACCGTTAAGCAAGACTGCGGAGTACGAAAAACAGGAAACATGCAGCACAGCGTAGGGAGGTGAGGAGGAGACAGACTCAGCTCAAGTCTGCTCTGATTAGACTTTAACCCCATCACGCAGGCAACACTCTGTTGGGACATGCTGTGTCTGGTGCTCTTCACGTGGATGCATATTAAACTCCCATATTCCTCCAGCTTACAGTGGGTTTTTTCCATTCCATTTTGAACCCTCTTACAGACCTGTCCACATACAAAGGTGTTGATAAGATTAACAGTACTTCATTGGCTGAAGTGCACAGGGAAACTTTAACTTTTTAATTTTTCTTTCAGTGACCACGTAATCTCTACTTTATTGAGTTATACATTTTTAATCTTTCTTTCTCAGAGGCATTACAGTCTGTCTTTCTTCACATTTGCTTAGAATTTTTATTTAAAATTCTATATGACTAATAAAAGGCAAAAATCAGTATTGGACTTATACTGCCAGCAACACACAGAAAAACCACAATCATCAATCTGAGGAAACATAAGCAATTCTAAGATTTCTACTCATTGCCTGTAAACCAGTTTGACTTTAATGCACTTCATCCAACAATGGCCTTCACTCAAAAACTAGGTGCAGAATGGGCAGGTCCTCTGACAGCAAGGTTGTATGTAGCAAGGACAGCAACTGAATAAGTATCTATTACTTGCATTGTCAAAGTCAAGAAAGCAAACCCACAAATTAAGACCTATTTATAGGTACGTATTTCAATAATCATTTCTCACACATCCAAAACTCTCAAAAAATCATAATCCTTTCTCTGGTGAAATAATTTTCTCTTCATTAGAAAAGCAGATATCAATAATTGCAAAAGACTGTGGAATTATTTTTAAGAATACCAGTAACTAAGAGCACTTGTGTTAAGCTCAACTGCCCTCTCTTCCGATTCTCCCTCTCCGTATGTTCAGCCTGGGATCTTTGAAGATTTCCTGTGCCAGAGGGTGCATGGAGAGCCCTAGGGAGGCAGAGGAGAACTGGTGCTTCCGCAGGGGCTGAATTCCCACAGGAAACCCTGCTTGCATGTCAAACTCAGAAGACAAACTCCACATACCACTGTGGTGGGTGGCAATACAACAGTGGATGCTACAAAAGACTGTCAGCTCCATGCGATTACTGTGACACTTTGTCATGGAGTTTTGTTATCTGCACCCCTTAATATTGATCTGCATGATCTCTGCCTCTCTGCCTATTTTCCTGAACTGGCCAAATCGGACTCCTGATCTGCCTCCTTATTCCTCTAAACACACCTTCCACCACAGCTTTGGTGTTTCTTCCATCCCATGTCCACCAAAGATGTCCTGGTCCTCCTATATTGCGAAGTCTGTATCAAAGTTCTGTCTCTCTGGCCATAAATCCAGTCTCTTTCAAAGTGATGTGTAGACATAGTCACCTCTACTAAGCAGACAGTCCCCTGCTAGGTACAGCCCTATAGCTGCATCCCATTACCGTGAAAAACACTTTTAAATGAGAAAGGAAATAATTTCAAGATTGGCTCAGTCACTGGAAAGCTGAGCAAACTGGCAATACTTTGAGTTCAAACACTAACACAATGAGACAGGTTTACAACCTGTAACCTGTTTACAACACGTTTAAACCAATTTCGCTCTAGAATAATTAGTGAGGGTAATTATTCCATATTTTTGTTTGGGCAAGTTAGTTGCTTGGCAAATGCATGTATACTGCATTCTCATAACACAACCTTATTCCTCTTACACAACACCATTATAACCTAAATTTGAGAGGTACAAGTATCCCCAAGCTATGATTACATAGCTATGATGATGAAAGTACACACTGTTTTCCAGTGCATTCTAACATCACTCTGCTACTAATTTCTGCACAGCATGGTCAGTGTCATGGGTCTACGTGTCAACAGTACTGAACTTTGCAGGGACATCATCTAGCATGATTGTTCATTCCATATTCTTGCCTGAAAAGGCTCCCATTCATAAGTTAAATTAAAAAGTTAATTGCCATGTCCATTCAATTTTTTCTCTCAGTCCTCAGAATCTCTGCTAGGAGTTCTCAATATGGGTTCAGAATAACTAAAAAGGCACATAGAAATTACTGCCCACCTGGAAATACATGCATACATACGTGCATACATACATACATATGTATAGATAGATAGGTAGACAGACAGACACACATATATACTTCAGAAAGAGTTAAGAACACAAAGTGGGCTGCAGGAGATTATCTGAAGTTTCTAGATGTCAGACACTATTCTTTTCAAGAAGGCTTCCTCCAGCTTTTCTCTAATATCTTGTTGCACCTTATCACAGATGACACTGGAAAAAAAGCACTTCCAGGTACTTTCCTACCTGTGACAGCTCCTATCCAAACCAAGAATAATAGGACGCAGATTCTGGTTTTCTCTGTGGCACTCAAGAAGACCACTGGTATGACACCTCCTTGGCATCGAGAGGGTCCTAGATAGTGTGATTCTTTCAAAATGTCTTTAATCCATAGCAGACATCTCTGTGTGTGGTGAAGAAACTTTAACACACTATGGCGTTCATCTTCCTGCTAGGATGGGAGAAACAGAATATGGAGCAAACACTATAAAGCTCGGAAGACTTTACGTCCATGTTATGTGCCACAATATTCTTCAGCAAAAATATATGGATCGGGAAGGAGAATATTAAAGAAAACAGAACAACACAAACACAATGCCTACAGCAGAACTGTATCCTTGGCTCTTTAGACACTCCTCTGCTGACCATCATGGAGTGCATGCAAGCTGTTGAGACTTCCTACAGGCACTGACTTTGGCATGCAGCTTTAGAAAAGACAGGCTCAGGGAGGAATTGCCCTAATGAAGACAGTATTGCTCAGTGACAGGAGAAATCATATGTCTTACTGTGACATGTAAAGGCTAAAGGTGTCACGACATGAGCCAAACAAATGCAGAAACTACGTCACTCTTCAAGCAAACACTGTGTCTTTGTGGTAAAGACAGGGTAATGTCCAAGGTCACAGAGCATGTTGATTCTGAGGGTATGTTGGCCAAACAGTCCCTGCACTGTACTTCACTCAAGGACTACTGACCTGCAGTATTGCGGGGGAGCAAAACCAAACCAAACCAAACCAAAAAAATCAAGTCTGTGTACATGGGTTAGGTGAAGTAAACTGGAATGGTGACATACAGTTTATAAGCATTGGCATTTCTCACAGAAAAAAAATGGCTAGGCAATGGAAAAGTTTGCATGTCCTTGTAGCAGGGGGTAGATGTTTCACTGAGATTTTGGTGGAAAATTCAGCTTGCACTTGTCCACCTCAGTGTGGGCCTATTTCCCCTGATAACCACCATTATCACACATATACTGCATTAAGGAAAATCAGAACTTACAGTTTCATTAATCTTGATACCGTTGCAGTACATTTTGCCTTTCTATATATTAGTTTGCAAAAGGAAAATACTTCCATGCTAAATTTTTAAGTGAGAAAAATCACTGCTAACACCTGGGAAGCCACTGAAATGACAGTAACTCATGTCGCCTAAAGGATCTGTTGTACGACTTCTGCATTTTGATTCCTACTCTTCCTTCCTTCCTGCACTGTGCAGTTTCCTAAAGATAAGCTTCCAGAACATCTAACCCTAAATGGAAAGTTATGCCCAAGATCCCTGTAAAGAATTTCCATCTTGTAGCTCTTTCCAGTCTGTTTTAGAAAGAAAATGAAGTTCAAAGAACTGGGAAATGTCTCAGTTACGCTGCATTGTGAATGGGCCTTATATATACAGGGGAGGGGAAAGGGGAGGAACACCAGAAATGAGACCATGCCCCAGTGGGTGTGTGTGGCTGTGGTCTGACAGCCAATGACTGACCTCAGGCAGTGACATCTCCCCAGCCAGGCTGGGGAGGAGGGAACATGAAGAAGTGAAAAAAAAAAAACAAAAAAACAACAACCCAGGACCCACTAAACTGTCAAGAATTGTATAAAAGGTAGTGACCAGAAGGACCTGGTCTCTTCACCTGCAACCACCTTGCCAGAAGCTAGTAGCAGCAGAGGTACTGTCTACAAACAAGTAAGTATAATAATTTAATTTCTGAATTGTGGAGGTGGTATGTATATCAGGAGAGACACAATGTTTATCTAAAGTGGGCTTGGGGGATTGTTTTTGTTTTGTTCCAGGAACAGCTTGCAAGAAATAAGCAGTCAGCCATTCTGCAGTGATCTTCCAGTGTGAGCCATTTGCTACTAACACGGGCTTTCTTACTTAGCTTAGTCACTGAGAGCTCCTGGAGTTTAAGGGGACTACAATAGTACCATATCTGCATTGCTTTCTACTGCTTTGTGTGTGTTTGTTTGTGCTTGTGGAGTACATAAATTTCTGTTTTGTAAGGAGGAGAGAAAAAGACTGTAGAGTGTGACTGATCCTGACAAACACCAGTACTGACTGAAGTGTAATTATGTGTGTTTGTTGTGCAGCTTCTTCTGAAGTACTGGTGCAGTAGCATGGAAAAGATTCCTCGGGGGGATGTAAACTAGTCTGCAGCACAGGAAACTAACAACAGCATTAGGCTGTAGCCCTTCAAGTTGTGAATAGCCAGTTTCAGGAAACTGCTGTGAACCTCAAATCTTCACTGAGTCAGTGGTCCCCCATCACTTTCTTGACTATATTTAGCCTACCTGAAACCTTCACCTCCCCTGCTGCTATTACAAGACTTGAATTCTCGTGCAAGTCTGGCAGCACTTTTTTTTCTTTCTCTGAGAAAATCTGAGCCCTGAGAGAGAAGCAGCTTCTCTTTAATGACCATGCTTACTTCCAACAAACCAATTTCTTTCACCTCGGCCACCTCTACACATCAGGAGTGCTTCAGGAGTGCTCTGCAATGACTGCAGAGGCCAGATCCCTGAGTACAGATCCCTTTCATCCCTGTTAGAGAGAAGAAAAGGGTGTGTATTTGCTCCAGGCTCAATATAACTCTGAGGCTAATGTGTGAACCAGGACAAGGAATTGAAGGTGTCACATACTCCCATCCATTTGAGACAGGGTATTGAAGCCAGGTCACTATATAGAACATGAAGATGGAATAAACCCTTCCCACCCTCACAAGACAGAGCTAAAAACAACCAGGCAATTTACTATTGTATATGGCCCAAAGAACCTAAGCAAGTTAGTGAAATTACTGTCAATCAAAAACATCTGCTGCTTTTTCTAGGTGACAGAAGTCTGAATATCTTTTTCTGCCTCACATCTTGGCTCTTTTTTGAACCCAGAAATGAGGCAGTTTAAAACCTTTTATAAAACCTTCATTCCTACAGCAAAGATGAAGGAACAAACATTCTATTCTTCCCTCAGAGCTCCTTTATGCAGATTCATCTCTAAAGCAAATACTCATGCAAAATCACAGGATAATTCAGGATTAAAGGGACACGAGGAGGTCTGTAGTCCAATCTCCTGCTCAAAGCAGGGTTAGACATAAGGTCAGCCCAGGCTACTCATGGCTTTATTCAAGTGGGTCTTGACAGACCCTAAAAATAGGGGGGAAAAAAAGCCTCTCTATCAACCTGCTCCACTGCTTGGCTGTCCCAATAGTAAAAAAAAAAACTTTTCCATATCCAGTCCAAATATCTCTTGTTTCATCTTATACTTGTTGCCTCTCACTCTCTCATCACAAGCTGCTGTGAAGAGCCTGTCTTTGCCTCTTAAATCACCACTCTTTAGGTACTGGAGGTTGCTAAGAGGTGCTCCTGAAATTATCTCTGCTGGAGGCTGGACTAGACCTATCTCTGCAGCCTTCTCTTTGCAGAGAAGAGTGCTTCAGTCCCTGATCTTCTTGGTGACATTTCCTGAACTCACTCCAGTTTGTCAATGTCTTTCCTGTACTGCAGGGGCCCAACACTGGATGCAATACCCAGATGCGATCTAAAGAGTGCTGAGCAGAGGAGGACTATTCCTGTCCTTCCCTGTCTCTCTGGGCTGGAATTCTGCTCTCACAGGATGCTCCTGGCCTTTGTTGCCAGCCCTTGTTCAGCTTGCTGCCTGACAGGGTCCTGGGCCTTCTCCAAAGAGCTGTTCCCCTGTCCACTTGCCCTGGTGGGATCACCGCCAGGACACAGCCTCCCAGGCAACAGCTGGCATTTGTCTCGGTTGAATTTCATGTTGCTCCTATTGGTCTCTTCCTGCCCCCTGTCCAAGATCCTCTGGATGACTGCCCAGCAATCAAGCATATCCACTAGTCCTGCCAGCTTGGTGTAGTCTGCAGGCTACATAAGAATGTGCTCTGTCAGCAGGATGTGGCCAGGCTTGTCCTTGTCCAGCCATTCATACCTTACCAATTTGCTCAATGCCCAAGTAATCAGACTTACTTAGAACTAACTGGGTTTTGTTTGGGTTTTTTTTTTGTTTTTGTTTTTTTGGTTGTGGTTTTTTTTTTTTTAGTGGAGCTCCACAGAGAAGTGAGGCTGTAACTAGACTTACCCATTGTAATGAAAATACAAGGTGCAGAACTTATGAAATGTTTGTGTGAGGAATAAATCCTGTCAAGTCAATACTGTGCCTAAATGTGATAGGCTAAATTTTAAAGTAATTTTCATTCTCCCCATTTACCTATTTATATAGGCAAGTTTTTCTTCTTCAGACCCTACTCTCTGGAAGCAGAATCTCTTGTGTGCACAGTGAAATGGCATGCACATGTGGTTTGTATTGCTAGCTGTCAGAGATGGTGCTGAAGGGCTGTGTTTACTAGTAGTTGAACAAGAAAAGCTACACGCATGGGTTTGGAAGCAATTTCAAAACACAAGGCGATGAGGAGACCAAAGAGAAAAAACTATCAAGTCCAGTCTTTTCTCATCTGCAAACCAGGACTCGGGTGAGATTTTATGTAAGACTGGAAGAAGGCAGTCACTTGAGGCAATTGGAAAGAATAGACGTTAATGAACTATTAATGTTTCTAGGATCACCTGAAGTGGAATGTAGCAGTTTGTTCCTTCTGCTGTTTGTCTTGCCTCTGCCCTTTGGTTACCACTATTAATATTAACAGGATGCAGTGCTTCTGCTGATATCCACGAAGATATTTCCCATGCAGTCCTCCATTACAGTAGTTGAAAAAAACTTGAGAATTCACCAGTGCAATATTTACTTTCACAACCGTGCTGTCGCGTTTCTCTCTACCCCCACCTTCTGCTGGTCACAGGTTCGGGACTGGAAAAAATAACTTTGTTTACTTAAGGAGCTGCTGAAGCCTGACAAACATTCAAGATAGCCATAAAGCTGGGCTCTGTGCATTCTGTGCTGTCTTATTATTTGTTGTTTTTTTTTTTTTCTTCTACTTCTAACAGATGTTACGTAAGCAATTACCACAAAGAGAATACATTGCATCCACAGACTGTCAAATCAATGTGATATTATTTGAGCATGTGACACTATGATGCTAGTCCACAGCCTAAAATGGGAAATAAAAATAAAATTTCTTGCAAAAAAATAGTGGTGGGACAACTCCTAGACACTGAGATCACATTTCCTTTGAGCCTTTCCCTTCCTGGAAAAGCTGTCAAATTAAACAAATAAAGCAGAATAATGAGGCAAATAGGCTTTGCCTGTGGAAGAAGGAAATGAGCTGCCTAGCTTTGGCTACATGGTCACAACCGTTTTTCCTCAGGACCTGTAAGGTGAGGTATCCAGCTCTTTAAGGGAGGGCATTAATATTTCTATGAATGTGCTGGGAGCTTACTCTTTACAGGCAGCTGTAAGCAGTGTCACTGAAGTGTGAGCCTTCTCCACTCCTCTTTAGATGCTCAGAGCAGTACCTTATAGCAGAGACAACCATCAGGGAAGATCACCAGAGATTATACTCCTCATGAAAGAATGACAGAAAAATAAAATCTGAAATCAGGGGTATTTGAACATTCTGGACCTTAGGGCTATCACTAGCTTTACAGCTGCCCTTCTGCACTAATTTCTTCACCACTTCAGTTAGAAATGCTGTGCATTTTGGCAAATCTCTACCTGCGCTTCCACACTCAATGGAATACCTGCATATAAATTAAGTAATTTGCTGTTTTCCAATTCATCATTGTGGAACTACACTGTAATGACTCACTCTGTCAAAGTACTCACTAGGTTGAGCATTATCCACTGAAAACTGCTTTGCAGGCTGGTTTTGAGTGATAACTGTTTCTTTGTTATCATTATGCAAACAGTGGAAACAAGTAAGCTAGGACAGACATTAGCCTCACTGGATATTGCATTGCTGGAGAGAAAGTATGCTCGTAATAATATAACCAGTGTGACTGATGATTACATAGTTCTGCTACCTGGATTAAAGATTATACAGATACACCTACTCATGCTGTAGCATACCTCCAAACTGCAGCTCTAAAATCCCATTACTGATGTAACAATTCCTAAGCTTTGACCTTGGAGAAGATCATGTTCTTAGCAGTTGACAATTTTCCAGGCTTTTCCACAGAGGCTGTGGATTACTGTAGTAACTCCTCATGATTTGGCATAGCAGTTTATTTAACAGAGCCATGCTTTCGATTGAAGTGCTTACAACACAAACTATTATTACTGGAATCATAACAAGAAGCCAGTTTCTTACTTCTAAGAGACCTATCAGACACAGAAAGCAGGTAAGGAATAGACTATAGAAGAACTCAGTTAGCTATGTAGCATGGATCATAACTCTTAAAGTAAAGCCAAGAGTGATAGAGTTGTGGTGATGACAACAGAAGGATTCTGGACACAGCCTGGAATACAGAGAGAGAAGTTTGGCAGACTTTGCTTTTGCAGGACTACAGCAAAGCATTTCAGCACTTGGAAAAGGAAGGAACCCTCCCTCATTTCACACAGTCTTCATCATGCACTCCTTCAAATTCCCTCTAAACCTAGAATGACTCACCAGTGCTAAGCTGCACAGGAGAGAATTCTACTCACATACAACTTAGAAAAAAGTAAAGCAGGTATCTGGGCACTGCGTTGCACTAGTCTGTACTTGCAGACAACACCATATGAATCTTGCACAATAGCACTACCAACACCCAAGTAACTTAAACTATAAATCAGAGATATAGATTTAGAGCTGTCACAGTACCGTGGTAGTATTGTTGCCAGAAATCGTGGCACCATTTGGCATGATGCACAGAATTCTGTTGATATTGGCACCTACCCTATCATGAGTAGCCGTCAGACCTTTGATCTTTTCTCCCACTACACCCTTCAGCAGGAAGGGCAAGACAAAGATTCCTTCCCCCTCCCCCGCTTTTTAAATGATTCATTTAATGGATTTACCACCCAGATGAAATAACACTGACATTGCATGTTGCTTTAGCTGTAGCACATGATAAACAGAGAGAAGAAAGTCTTTATGTTTCAGACTCACAGACTTGCACACACAGGGAAGTAACCTGGACTATTCAGGTGATCTGAGTAACTGTAACTGAATAACACAGTATAAAAACTTTAGTAAGATCAAGCATTCTGTAATGTAAGACAGAATCTGGGTTTCAGATGCAGTTTAACTGCATCTGGTAAGCCTCTGCCACAGATGAAAAGACCAAAATGGGTAGTGGATCCTTTTAAAATCCCAGGTCTTATATATATAAGCAGTGCACTACAGCTCTGAAAGCAGCCACGGGGCGAGGAGAGGACTTAAAAGTGAGGCAGGATAGTGGGGACAGAAGTCAACTAGAGAAAGCAGCAAATACTGTCAACACTGGCCAGGGAATGGGGCATTGTTAGGAAAAGTGTAAAGGTAAGTGATTCTTCTCATTGAGACCAAAAATGTCTCAAGTTCTTAGCAAAGAAGTTTGCTGAGTCTGGAAGTAGTATGCTCGTTAGCTTAGCTTAGTGCACATTTTTATAACAGACTGACCTTCCTTTAGTTTCTGAGAAAATCAATGTTAAATGTATTACGATGTGTCTTTTGCATTCCTGTCATCTGATTCTGCCAGACACACCAAGAAAAGAAAAAACTTGAACCCATTTCTGGGAATGTGCCTATGGTAACATGGACAAGACAAGCAACAAGAGCCCTCCAACAGGAATATCCAAGCGGTGTCTCTGTTGCAGTTTGTGTATAAAGTCTCCCCCACCTTGTAACAGTAGCTATCTTCCATAGGTAAGTCAACATGACCCACCAATTCCCAGCGCTGACCTCAGAGCAGAAGAAAGCTCTTTCAGACATCGCCCAGCAGATTGTGGCTTCAGGAAAGGGGATCTTAGCTGCAGATGAATCTGTGGGTGAGTTCTGGATATGAATTAATTAGTAGTACCTAAGACTTTTAAGTTTGTTTCATCTTTGAAATCAGTGAAGAAGATTTAAAAACTGTTGAATGAGCAGGAAAACCTCATCCAGGCAGCAATGTGTCTACAGTAGTAGAAGCTGACAAGTTGTAGGTTGAGAAGGAGAGTTCTGAACTTAAGCCCCACTTCATTACTATGCACTGGGACCAGCAGATCAGCCAAGCTTAACACCTCTCTGACCTTTGTCCACCTCGTTAGGTACCATGGGGAACAGGCTGCAGAGGATCAATGTGGAGAATACAGAGGAGAATCGACGGGCTTTTCGAGAGATCCTCTTCACTTCAGATGCATCCATCAACCAGAGCATCGGGGGAGTGATCCTCTTCCATGAGACTCTCTATCAGAAGGACAGCACTGGAAAGCCATTCACAACTCTCATCAAAGAAAAAGGCATTGTAGTGGGGATAAAGGTGAGGATCTGGCAGTGGGGCTGGACTCGATGATCTCCTTGGGTCCCTTCCAATCCCTGACATCCTGTGATCCTGTGAGATCTCAATCTCTCTGTAACCTTTCCTGTTCTGATCTCCACAGCTGGATAAAGGCACAGCACCCCTAGCAGGAACAAATGGAGAAAGCACCATCCAAGGTAAGAAGAGATCTAAGGAGCCTAAACTAGGACTGGTGCAGCAAAAGCCATGGGGTGACTTACCACCTTGGTACTTTTCAGAACTGTCATGAAGAACTGCATGCAGTGAGGAATTGTTTTTTCATCTGCAGGGCTGGATGGACTGGCTGAGCGCTGTGCCCAGTACAAGAAAGATGGTGTTGACTTTGGCAAGTGGCGTGCAGTGCTGAAGATCACCAGCACAACACCTTCTCAACTAGCCATCGAAGAGAACGCCAGAGCACTGGCACGCTATGCCAGCATCTGCCAGCAGGTATATACCCTCCAGCAACATTTTCTGAGGTGGTGTTGCTGCTTCTCACTGTTCTATGATAACTTGAAAGGTGGATCTCTACATGGGTTTGGGGAAAGATCATAGAATCATAGAATGGTTTAGGTTGGAAGGGACCTCAAGGATCATCCAGCTCCAACCCCCCGCCATAGGCAGGGACACCTCCCTCTAGAGCAGGTTGCCCAAGGCCTCATCCAGCCTGGCCTTAAATGCCTCCAGGGAGGAAGTATCCACAGCCTCCCTGGGCAACCCGTTCCAGTGTTTCACCACCCTCACTGTAAAGAACTTCCTCCTAACCCCCAGTCTAAATCTCCCCTCTTCCAGTTTAAACCCATTACCCCTCGTCCTGACATTACTAGACCTTGTAAATAGTCCCTCCCCAGCCTTCCTGTAGGCTCCCTTCAGATACTGGAAAGCCACTATAAGGTCTCCTGGAAGCCTTCTCTTCTCCAGGCTGAGGAGCCCCAACTCTCTCAGCCTGTCCTCATAGCAGAGGTGCTGCAGCCCTCTGATCATCTTCGTGGCTCTCCTCTGGACTCGCTCCAGCAGTTCCATGTCCTTCTTGTGTTGGGGGCTCCAGAACTGCACACAGTACTCCAGGTGATGACGGAGAAGGCCAGGGCAACAAGAAGGAATGCCACCAAAGTCAGGGTAGCCAGCAAGAACCACACCCCTAAATAATTCCCTGTTTGTCTTTTCTTAGCATGGGCTGGTGCCCATTGTGGAGCCAGAAATCCTGCCTGATGGAGACCATGATCTCCAGCGCTGTCAGTATGTCACTGAAAAGGTAAAATATCCCTGCACTTCTACTCCCCTTCAAAAAGCAGTAGCTAACCTGATGCAGTTTGTACTCACAGATGTCAAAGAATATTTATTTTATAAAAGAGAGTACTTCCTAAGTGCATCACAACAATGAGTTGCCCATAGTCAAGCACTGAGATAATAGAGAATGCAAGAACAGAAACTATGTGTTTGGATTTCCACTCAAACTGCGAGTATTAGCATTCTCAAGCTCAAAACAATGCAATGGGAGCAAAAACACTACCTCTCTTTAGGTACCTGTTCACAGAGCCAAATCCAGTAAATGTGAAGAGTAGAATCCTGGTCATTGCAAAAGCAGTAGCATTTCCAGCCCTGCAACCTCTGCGAGAAGTTTCCCGAGGAAGCAACGTTCGATTTGATCTCCTCACACTCCCAAGGAATAATCCGTCTTTCTACAGTAGGTTGAGGCAAAGATTTGAGCAGAAGTCTGTATTCAACCCTCTTTTTCAGGTGCTGGCTGCTGTCTACAAGGCCTTGAATGATCATCATGTGTACCTGGAAGGGACGCTGCTGAAACCCAACATGGTGATGGCTGGGCATTCCTGCCCCAAGAAGTACACCCCTCAGGATGTAGCCGTAGCAACTGTTACTACCCTTCTGCGCACAGTGCCTGCTGCTGTTCCTGGTGATTCCTGGTTCATTCCTGTATATCCATTCACACTGCCCCTCTTGCTGGCTTTGCTTCTACATTTGGCACTGTGGCTCCTCTGGTATGTAAAGGTCAGGGATTGAAGTGGCTGGAGCACTCTGTTTCTAAGCCTCAAAACCTCTTTCTTGCAGGAATCTGTTTCCTGTCTGGAGGCCAGAGTGAAGAGGAGGCTTCTGTCAACCTGAATGCCATGAATCAGCTCCCTGTGGCTAAGCCCTGGAAACTGACCTTCTCCTATGGGAGAGCCCTGCAAGCCTCTGCCCTAGCAGCATGGGTGGGCAAAAGTGAGAACAAGAAGGCTGCACAGGAGGCCTTCCGCAAGCGGGCTCAGGTATGAGGCTTCCCCTCAGCATAGAGAGGAGCTCCTCACTATGACATGTCACCTTAAAGCTTTGCTTGTTCCCACTCTCTGCACTTCATGATTGCCAGGGATTTTGTGTTATTTTACCTTGCTTGGTTACTCCTGCTGTACTTCTACATCTGCCTTTCTTACTCCAAGCTAACCAGCTTTGCCTCCTTTTTTGTTTCTTTTTCAGATTAACAGCTTGGCTTGCAGAGGACAGTATGTCACATCTGGGAAGACTGACGCAGCTGCTACACAGTCACTTTTCACTGCCAGCTACACCTACTGAAAGCACAGGAACCTTATTTCATCCTGTCTCTTTTCAGAAGGTTGAAGAGGTTCCAAAATGAGAGAAAAACAATATCTAATTTCCCTTACCCTAAACAAAACTGGAGATAAAATGGATTAGCTTCCTCTCCACCCTTTGCTTTCACAATTTACTAAGGGGATATTCTTGTTTCATTTGCACATTCCAAGAAAGGGGAATTCTTCCCATACAACAAACTGCAGATACCATTAATTCCAAACTCGCTCTCCCTCTGATTTAAATTTATCCCCCTGAATAGTAAGCAGACTAAGTAGTTCTCTAGCAATTCAAATACATACTCTTGCCCTTTGCCTCATTTTGCAGATAAAATCCTGAATTACAAAACCTGACTGTGTCTTCAGTCACAGAAATAAAACACTAATTGAAAACTAATCTCTATCTCACACTTTTTATTCTCTATAAAGTCTCTTTCACACATCTGTGGTTTTCAGTAGCCTATGCAAAGAGTAATTCACAAACCATTACTCATGGTGATCTTGGGAAACCCTGAGGAAATGAATAATAATAAATAATCCAATGGTGACATATCTGGAGGGGTTAATCCATTTGAGTGAAGTCTGACAGATACTGACAAAACTTGAGAGATGTGCATGGCAAGCAGTACACTGGACTCAGGACTGCCTTCAGAAGCTTCTCATGTCTTGGGAGAATCATGTTTGGTGTGATGAAACTGCTGAACACTGAGCTAGGGTTGCACAGGTCGAGTCAGTGCAAAGACCGTTCTTCCAAAGCACTTTTATGGTGGTGTATGTTAACGTCAAGATGCATCTTGACCTACCTTGTTTGACTAAAGCATAGTTTGAATAATTAGGCTGATTCTGAAGGCCCACAGTTTGACCTCTGGCATGTTGCTATGTACTTATTGGGGATGTAAGCTTTATTAGCTAAAGCACAACTAGTCAGTTGCCATTGAAAAAGGACCTAAGTGTCAAAAATAGCAGGCCTAAGGTTACACAAAAATGCCTGCCTGGCAACATGCTACACCAATCAACTAATGACAATTTCGAGCATTCCACCAACCGGCAAAGGTGATGTACGACAGAAGACACTCCTCTCCCCGTCCAGGTCACCTGGAGACCAAGCCTGTACAAATGCAGTCACTCCCCTCTGCAGGCTGCTGCTCCCAGCTGCAGGCACCCACTGCTGCTGCCAACGAGGAGACACAAAGTAGGGGAAGTCACTGCCCTGTAACCTCCTTGTGTTCTTTCTGTTGGCAACCAGTTTTTCACACTGGCAATAAATAGCTAAACTCCTTCACATGGACCCAGTCATTGCATAACTCATTGCACAAAGTGCAAATAACATTCCAAAGGCTGATACCAGACTCGGGAACCACAACTGTTTTCCGCTGGAGTTGTGATCCTGTAGATCACGCACCCGAGTTCAAATATACCTCTGCTTCTGAGAGGCATCCAACTGACATATGTAGATCACTTCTTTTAAAACTGAGAACAGAAAAAAATGCTCCCACAAACCAGCAAAATAAGCCCTCTTGTGCTTTATAAAACTAAAGTTGTAGTTTTTCTAGATAATTCCTGTTCCTCTGCGTGTCTGATGCAGTAGGCGCCTTTGCCCACTCTGCATGGTCCTCTTTTACAGAGGTTGTGAGCAGAGCAGGCACACGCGGCTGTGAAGCGTACTACGCAGCATCAAACCAGGCCTGAAGTGTTCTCACTTTTAAACAGGAGCATCCCTATAAACAGTAGGAATAGTGATACTCACATGTAATTGTGTGCCGGGTGAGAGATGCGTCCTACAGAACAAACTCTCTGTGAAAGAGGGCGGGCTGCCACCACCGGCAACCATCGCGCTGCAAAGACGGGGGGTGGGAGGGTACA
Source organism: Tricholaema leucomelas (assembly GCA_013400475.1). Lineage (NCBI taxonomy): Eukaryota > Metazoa > Chordata > Aves > Piciformes > Lybiidae > Tricholaema lacrymosa > Tricholaema leucomelas. The sequence goes on along the minus strand of WAAF01010030.1, from coordinate 31,473 downwards.
TCGGGAGGCAGCTGCCAAGAGTCTTTGACTGGCACTTTAGCGATTGCTGAAGTCGCAGTGGGTGACGACATATGTCTCTACCTTATGTTGTTTTAGTCTCACAAACTTTGCTGCCAAACCTCTTCTCCACGCCTGCTGATACGGCCTCTGCAGTACCCGCCCAGTACCCAGCGTACGTGAGGCAGGTGATGCGATGTCCGCTCTGCGCCGCTAGAGGGAGAGAGGGCTGCTGCGAGCGGCTCCAGGTGGCTGTCACCGTTCGGCACACCGCCACCCCTCAAGCATGGTGGGACTACAATTCCCATGAGGCAGTGCGGGGCGTACTGGAAGTGCGCAATTGCCGCGCTGCCTGCCGGGAAGAGGCTGGGCGTCTCCCGCCATGGCGGCTGTGGTGTCGGTGCGAGTCCTGGGCCGGCGGCTGGGTCTCAGCGCTCCAGTGTGCAGGGCGTTTTGGGGAAGCCTGAGGTAACGGCAGGAGAATGTGGGGATGTTTTGGGGAGTGTCTGCCAAGGGTGGGCAGGTGATGGCCGTTTTCGAGTCCTCTCCTAGCTGCTTCCCCGTGCTGGGCCTGCGACCAGGCGGCGCTGCTGCGCAGACTGGCGTGGGGACTGTGGCTCCCGCTGGAAACGGCGCTGTGTCATGGCCCTAAGACTGGCTGAGCATTCCAAGCTGCCGCCCTCGGTGCTTGGTTTTCATACGCGAGACTGCGCTGGGTCGCAGGCCGTGCGGCGTGCAGCGGATGCCGGTGACGCAGTGCTAGCAGGCACCTCTGCCGAGGGAGAGTTAGGTTGGTTTTTTTTTTCCGTCACCTGCTTTGGTAAGGGAACGTGCAAGGACTGGGAAAAGACATGTTTCAGGACAGTACTACAACAGGAATGCCAAATCGTAGTTTCTGTGTAACATTTTCGGTGAAACGGTGCTTTTGTTGTTGGCTAGATCTGGCACATGAGCAAGCCAAGTAGGTTGTGCTAGGCGTTCTTTTTGTATTTAGCGATCACTTTTTATTTTAATCTATGGGTATTTTTTTTAAACAGTAGTTACTCTTTTCTGCTACACCCACTCCCCTTTTTTTTCTTTCAAAGCAAATTAAGAAAATGGTGTTGTGACTGTGAAAACTAATCATCAGTCTCCTTAAAATTCTGTTTACACTTGACCTAATGGATTGGCAGGTGATTGCTTTCTGGAGATATCCTGTGTAGTGAGCAGTATTTGGGAAAAAAACAAATGTCTAGCCTATGTGCCTTTACTGTTGCACATGTAATGAAACTGCTGTGTCCGTGGGATAGGTGAACTGTCTGCAGGCCAGGCTGAGTCCAATATTAAAAGACTGTGAATAGAAATGTGATCTGACTCAGTGGCCAAGAAACTGAAAATACTTCTGTCTCGTGTCAACAGGAAGAAGGAAAAAGAAGTACAATCAGACAAAATAATTCATGAAGAGAAAAGTGAACCCAGCTTGATCTGTCCGCCACCACGCAGCAGAAGCTACATTCCTCCGGAGGATATACAGAGCTGTCTTGAGTCTCATGTCAAGGCAATTTTTGGACCCTCACTTCCTGATAATTGGCAGCAGACACCCCTCAAAGAAAACAGGTTAAAGTTTCACCTTTTGGCTCAGCTAGCAGAAGAACTTGATCATGTTGTCCCCAATTCACAGCTCCATCTGATGCGTACTGCTGAGGATGTCTTAAAGTTCTATAGCACTCCTGTAAAGGATATGTCCAAATTTGATGAACTGTGTGCAGCAGAGTTACCCCCAAACCTGAAGATCACTTGGGAGCAGTGAGTTGCACCACAAAGCATTGCATTGCTCTGATTATGTTCCTGAGGCGGGACTGCAGAGCAGAAGCAGAGCCCTTTTGCTGCAGTAGCAGCTGAGTATGTGAATATCCCTAATAAAGGTTCATTTAGTTGTCTTCAGGTTTTCTTGTTCCTGTCTATTGTATATGGGAAAAATAGCATTTCTCCTTGAGCTTTCAAAAGTGCATAATTTTTCTTGAATGCAGTTTTAAGTGAAAGCTTTGTCCATGCATTTGCAGGAGGTCTGATCTTCATTTGTTTTATGCAGAACCATCAGAGAAGACAGAAGATAGCATAAAGCATCCAGGTTAGGAGGGTGTTTCTTAACGGACAGAATGGCAGACTGGGTAGACGGATGTCTCCAGGAATGAGAGGAAGGTGTGGTGAGCTATGAAAAGGCTCCTGGCTGTGTACTACAGCTGTGGCAGCAGTCCTGCACCACGTCAGCCAGCCAGTGGAGGCATCACCATTGTGCCCATTGTGAGGTTGAGGGAGGAAGAACATTTCTTTGTAATTCTGACGTCTGTTTTCAGTGAGATACGCCAATTTTCCCTGCATACAGCCAGTCGGTTAAAATAGAATAGGGACAGGTGGTTTTCATGGTCTCAGGAGTTATGTTCCAGAGCCTTTGCACTGAGCTAAGGGGCATAAGTCACACACCATGGTGGAGCAAGAGCAACAGCTCTTGAGGAGCACCTGCTTCCCTGTCAGATGGTAGTTACCTGGTGGACAGACAGGCAACAGCCACCCAGCTGCTTCCAGTCACATGTAGGCCATGTTAATACCTGAAGTGTAAGAAACTGAACACAGCCCAAGGGCCATACGTGGGTCTTAAGAAGTGATCCAACTTCGTGCTGAAAAGCTAGCCACTGCCATATGTTTATTTTACATAGCTGGGTGTAACATTTTGTAACCGGTAGCTGCCTCAGCTCACTGTAAACAGCACATAGAGAATGCTGTGCCTCAGAACAGGAACTAAAACCAGAAGTCTGAAAGGGTAACAACTAATTTTTCACTGGGTTGCAGATTGCAGGAGGTAGGCACACATTGCTCCTGAAGGGAAAGAAAATGTAGGTAAGAAAATGCAGGTACTATAAACCTGAAATGGTTGCAAACACGTAGACCTAGCCAGAGGAAATGCAGTGAATATGTGTGGTCTGTCTTATCTTCATTTAACCAGTGACCTAGGACTTCAGCACTTGTAAACGAGTATGCACACCCCTGTGGATCTGCAGTTACCTGCAAGCCTCTCCTGGGTGCAGGCATTCTTACATACCATGTGAGAGAGAACAGTTCACATTTTCATTTCAAAGGAGAGAGAAGTGCCTCTCACCATGCTGCACAGTAATTGGATAACTGATAAAAGAGTCTGTCAGGGACTGGAAAACTGAGATTCAAATCCATCTTCACACTGAAGGATGCAAGAGAAAAAATGTATCTTCCACTTTCAGGAAGATTGCCCACATTATCTTACTAGAGGATATGCAGAGGAGGACAACATCCATGCCTATTCTGTGGAAGCTATTGAACAAGAATGCACAGTTGATGCTTTGGTAACAGCACACCTGGGACCAGTGCAACCTCAACTGCAGAACAAGGCTACAGGATGTAAAGATTTTGTCTTAGAAATCAACCCACTGCAGTATGAGTGGACTAATGTGCCTCAGAATGGGTGTATGGGATAGAGTATGTATTGCTGGTAAGCTTTCCTAATGTGTTATTATTCTTCTGACACACTAGAACAAAGGCTGGTTCTGCAGCCAAGTTCATTCAGCAGAAATCTTCCCTTTGTGGATCAAAGTTGTAATGAGGGACCCAGAACATTATCACTGGTTCCTCAAGGTCACAGAATGCCTGCATGGCCTCAGTTAGATGTCACTATTCCTAAAACTGTAGCAGACATCAGCAGAGTCAGAGGAAAATACCAACTTTGAACACTGCAAGGCCAGACACAGACACTCCAAATCTTCTTGTGTCACAGACAAATGACAGACACCAGGCTACACTTTTTGTTTTTTTTGATAATTTTGGTTTTTTTGTATCTGTTTTGGAAAAAAATATACAAAATAAGCCAAGAAGAACCAACATGGAAGTGTGAGGTAAACATTCCAATAAAAGTACAGACAGAGGCTCCATTCTTTAAAGGAGAGACACAGCAGTTATCACCATGCTAGAAGAATGAGATGCAGGAAAACCCTAGAAACAGTGAAAAAGTCATGATGAAGCCTATGCCCCAGTTCTAGCTATTGTAAATGGTCTCTTTTTTTGTACTCACCCAATACTGCATGTAATCGTCCCTTTATTCCTTAAACAAAGGTGTTAAACTGTACAATAGCAGTTTTGATATAAATTCTGTGTGGCAGAATTTGCAAAAATACAGACTGCTACCATAAACCGTCCAAGTTTTTGGGGGTTTCTTTTGACTTGCCAAAGCCCCACAGAGAAAACTACACTTGGGACAAAATTGGCTTCTCGATTATGCCAATCTGAATGCCAAGTAATGCCATTCCACCGGAGAAGTGATGTCACTTTTCCTTTGCACCAGTGTTACTAGTTACCCCACAAATCTATGATGAAGTTATGAAACACTTAAAGGGCAGCCTCAGCTCCACAGTGGTGGCTGTATATCCCCATAGTCAATTCCTGAAGCCAGGTTTCACTGAGAGCTTTAGCTGGGCCTTGGGGAGGAACTGAGATCTAGGGAGATGATATAGTCAGCTCACATGCTATCAGCTACTACTATAAATTTTCATGTCCAGTCTGTCTATATTGCAGACTGAGTACCTTGTCTTAGTTACTTTTCAATAACTAGCACAGTCACCCACACCAGAATAATCAGGTTTTGATTCAGTAAGATGCTTAAGGAATGCTTAAGTGTTTCACTGAATCAAGAACAGACATTTGTTGTTGATAATATCATTCAAGTTAGATTTCTGATCACCATTTAATCTGAATTAAATATATGCAATTACTTCAGGTCTGTGCTGAGCTTACTCCGATCAGAGTCTGACCCAGTGGTAGAAGCACTTCTTATGGTAAGAAAGGTAAAAGTGATTTTAATTTCCCCCCCCGCCCCCCAAGATATATAAATTCAAAAATTGAAAAAAAAGGCATACAAATATCACATAACAACAACGACAATTCCATAGATGTAGTTCCTCAGTGCACACTTTAAACAAGAAAAAGGTTTTTTTTGTTCTTTTTCCGTTTTGCATTTAAATTCTGGCATAATAATATTAAAGCTGACAAAAAATCAGGGCAAGCTACATCACTTCCTCATACAAAAAAAGTACAAAACATTAGCCTCTAACTAGACATAACATAATACTGGTCATCACAGTTAGACATTTATTAACTGTGTGTCTTGGAGTTATTGTACTGGAGGGTAATAAAAAACAACTTCAGTTGCCAATCATCCATCTCAGGTTACTTCAGTCATAGAGGCAGAGTGATTCTGCAAAGAGAAAAAGGCAAACCTGTGAACATTTGTATGATTTTGGCATTTACATATTCTAGTGTGTGAAATGAATGAGAAAATCCTTCACTACTAACATCTATTGCCCACCTAATGTAGGGCTTGCAATTGAAGAGATCGCTGCAAATGTGACTGCCATCTACCCTGAACTCATGGTGGGAAATGGTGAACTCAATACCTGCTTCTAGGCTATGAAAGCTCACTAAAAACAAGGTGTGACCTCTTCAGCTGAGACTTCCATGCTGGACTGGATCCTGTCCACAGGGACATGCCAGTACAGGCTCAAGCGCTTCATAGACTCACATAACTAATATAATGGGTCTGTCCTCAGTCCTGAAGAGCCTTCATTTGATGTATGTAAATCCTGCACAGCATGATACCAGGGAGCACACAGAACGTAAATCCATAGAGAGATAGGAGCATTGTGCTAAAACGTGCAACGCCAAATTCCTCTAGGTGGAAAGATTCAACCTTAGAAGACAATGTCCAGGACTTCAGTGGCAGTAACAAATTGTTCTTGAGCCATGCATCATCTGCAGTGTTTGTGTGGGTGTAGGGCAAAACAAGAGTGAGAACAGATGCAGAAACCTGCACAGAGAAGGACAATGCACCTCCTATACCTGAAGAAACAGCAAATAGCAACCAATCCCAAGGACTTACTTATAACAACTTCAGAGTAGGACCACTCTTTCCCCAATCTATTCCTGCATGGTAGATGTATGGTCATTTAGAGACTGACACCTTCTTGATTACAGTGGACATCAAGAGTTAAGGCTTAGTCCCTGCCTGCACTTCACAGTCTAAAAGTGCAAAATTTTTCTCACAGATCATTTTTGTATGTTCAGCCCTTTTGTCCTACATGGTGCACTGTGACTACGTAAGTAGCAGTGCAAGTCGACCTGCTCTGCAAGTCTGCCATGAGAACAGTTAAATACACACCATTCTGCAGATTTATTTTCAAGTCTTCCAGCAAATCTTTGCCTGAGCAATACTGACTTTTCAACTCAGCAAAATATTTCCAGGCATTAGAAACAGTGTCTTTTCAATTAAAAAATAAAACAACTTTCAGTTTATTCATCAGAGAGTTTCATAGGAGCCACTACTGATCTTGGGGCATCCCTTGTACACAGGAATGAAGTACAATTTAAAGAACAAATATATTACACAAGGGGATTTCAGATAATTGATAAACTACAGATCTTCCATGTTCACAAAGATTCTTGGCAGGTGGCATTGCCTTGTCTGTTCTGAAAGGACTGGATGTGATTCAGTTATGCCAACACAAGCCCTCTGAAATGAGCAGTTACAAAGAAACACCACCACTAGTGATTCTTCCGCTCACTTTGTTTGCAAACTTGAAAGAATGCTATTAACTTCTCTTCCAGTGACTTAGAGATGGAAAGCAGGACATGATTTCTTTTTAGAGAGAATACTGAACAGTAATAAGGATAAGAAACTAATCTCTATAATATTCTTCTGGGTAGCATAGTTTATCCTCAGTGTCTGAGTAAATCCTTAAGGCATCCCAAAAGCATTCCAAAAAGTAATTAGACAGAATAGTATTGTATTTTCTCTCAGTTTTCTATTTTTCTAAGCAAAACTTTGTCAAACAATATGTAAAGACATGTGAAATGCCACTGCTTTAGCTTTGGATTTGCACAGGAGCAGAAGATCTTAGCAGTTTAAGGGATTAGAGCCTTAAAACAAAGTCTGTCCTGATGAGAATTCACTCTGTGCACTCAACTTCATATTAGGAATAAACCCAGCTTCCTGTGTAGTTATATGTACAACTAATTTTTACTTTGCCATAACAGAATATGTGCCTGGTGACAGTCTGGGTGAGAAGATTTACAGTACCTGTGCACTCAATGTTTCCAGAGGACTTTCCACTCTTGGAAAAGCCATTAGTGGCATCCCTCGTGGGTCTTCAGGCTTCGGTTTAGAAGGAGCTCCATGAGTGCCTTTGAAGTTATGGACAACACATATCCCCTGTGTAATGCGGAAAAAAAACTACTTAGTGAGGTCAGCATGTTCTGTCCTCAGGAAAAAACTCACTAGGAATTACTATCAGGAGTCTCACAACTGCCATTTTCTGTGAAGAATTTAATCTGTTCTTCACCTGAACCTATCTCAGCTTTGAGTGGCAGGGTAAGCATTTACTGAAGTTGAATCCAGATGAATCCATTTACCAAGATAGTCCACCACATGTAAATGGAGTCATCTGGCCCGTAGTCTGAGATGATGAATCCTTATCTGCCTCTTAATGTTTTATACAGCAGAGATTCCCATGCATGCTTTGTCATCACAGAACCAAAGACTACCCTGATGATACATTTTGTTTGCCAAATACTCCCTTCAGACTTTGACTTCAATTTTCAAATAGTGAAGACATCTCACTGGATGGCTGTATCTACCTGATATATGGATGACATAAGCTCACTTACAAATACAGACTGAGAGATCTGGGGTTGTTCAGCCTGGAGAAGAGAAGGCTCTAGGGAGACCTTATCGTGGCATTTCAATATCTGAAGAGGACCTACAGAAAGGCTAGGGAGGGACTGTTTTAGAAAGGCCTGTGGCAATAGGATGAGGGGCAATGGTTTGGAACTAGAGCAGGTTAGATTTAGCTTGTCCAAAGGGGAAGTTCTTCACAGTAAGAACAGTGAAATACTGGAACAAGTTGCCCAGATATGTGGTTGAGTCCCCACTCTGGAGACATGCAAGGTCAAACTTGATGGGGCCCTGAGCAACCTAATCTAGTTAAAGTTGTCCTTGCTTACTGCAGGGGATTTTAACAAGATGACCTTTGAGGGTCCCTTCCAGCTTGATGTGTTCTGTGATTCATTTAGCACCATTCCTGCTTACTTACTGGTGTTTACCCCACAAGCCCTTGGCTTGTGCATGACCAGATTAACTGCACTCACATTGTAATACTAGTAAGAGCAAATGCATGCAGGCTGGGGCATGGAACACAGTAGGGAAGAGGAAGCTGACACATCAAGAGAAGTGTGGCCAGAAGGGCAAGGGAGGGGACTCTCCTCCTTTACTCTGCTCTCGTCAGACCCCACCTGGAGTACTGTGTGCAGTTCTGGAGCCCCCAACACAAGAAGGACATCACACTGTTGGAGTGAGTCCAGAGGAGGGCCACAAAGATGCTCAGAGGGCTGGAGCAGCTCTGCTATGAGGACAGGCTGAGAGAGTTGGGGCTCTTCAGCCTGGAGAAGACTTTGAGGAGACCTTGTAGCGGCCTTCCAGTATCTGAAGGGGACCCATAGGAAGGTTGGGGAGGGACTATTTACAAGGTCTTGTAATGACAGGACAAGGACTAATGGGTTTAAAATGGTGGAGGCAAGATTTAAACTAGATGTTAGGAAGAAGTTATTTAGAGTGAGGATGGTGAAACACTGAAACGGGTTGCCCAGGGAGGCTGTGGATGATTCCCTCCCTGGAGGTGTTCAAGGCCAGGTTGGATGAGGCCTTGAGTGACCTGTTCTAGCAGGAGGTATCTCTGCCTGTGGTGAGGGGTTGGAGCTGGATAAGCTTTGAGGTCCCTTCCAACCTAAACCATTCTATGATTCTATGATCTGCTGTTGGAGTGATTGCTGCAGCCAGCTCCCTACTTACTCTTCCTCTTTACTGCTCTTTAGACCTTAGCAAGGGGAAGGCTGCAGCCTGTGTGAGCCTCATGTGGCAGCAGGAATCTTACGGCACCCCTGCCCTCCAAACTCCTGAGAGACCCATTCTACCACTCTGCATTTGGGCTTGTGACACTTGCAGGTTGGCAGAAGGTCTGCAGGGCCAGAAGTGGATGTGAGTTAGCTATAACTATGAGAAATAGGCACTGGAAACACATAGATTGTCCTGACCAAGTATATACAGTGACTGCCTCTTAAGGGCTGGATTTGAACTGCCTCTTCCAGTGGGAATCAGCCAATTTGCTTATGTTGATGCCAAGGAGATTCAGGTTAGAGGCTGCAAACACCTTTTTATTTAAAGGGAACATGGGAATAAATGCTATATGGAGATCTGTTGCTGTTTTTTTTTTTTTTAAGCAGAAAATGGAAAAAAATATATCAGTGACAGAACAATCTAGATTTAAGGCATCTTTGGAAGCAAATCCCTCCTGATTACAGGGATAAAGTGTCTGTTGCTTTGCAGTGTATAGTTTTGATGTATATTTTGATTAAATGGAACCAATCACATTGCTTGGTAATAATGAGAATCACATTGACTGCTTCCTTGTGTGAGTAAATCCTCAGCAAGAGCTCTCTCACCAAATAAAATAATTAACCATACAGACAGCTAGAGAGCAAGTAACATCAGAATTCCAGAGAATAGAATCAACCAGGTTGGAAGAGACCTCCAACCCATCACCCAGCCCTATCCAGTCAACTAGACCATGGCACTAAGTGCCTCATCCAGTCTTTTCCTGAACACCCCCAGGGACGGTGACTCCACCACCTCCCTGGGCAGCCCATTCCAATGGCAAATCACTCTCCCTGGCAAGAACTTCCTCCTAACATCCAGCCTATACTTCCCCCGGCACAACTTGAGGCTGTGTCCCCTTGTCCTGTTGCTGGTTGCCTGGGAGAAGAGACCAACTCCCACCTGGCTACAATCACCCTTCAGGTAGTTGTAGACAGCAATGAGGTCTGCCCTGAGCCTTCTCTTCTCCAGACTAAACAACCCCAGCCCCCTCAGCCTCTCCTCATAGGGTTTGTGTTCCAGGCCCCTCACCAGCTTCGTTGCCCTTCTCTGGACATGTTCCAGCACCTCAACATCTCTCTTGAGTTGAGGAGCCCAGAACTGGACACAGTACTCAAGGTGTGGCCTGACCAATGTTGAGTACAGGGGAGGAAGAACCTCCCTCCTCCTACTGGCCACACTGTTCCTGATACAGGCCAGGATGCCATTGGCTCTCTTGGCCACCTGGGCACACTGCTGGCTCATCTTCAGCCTACTATCCACCAGTATGCCCAGGTCCCTTTCCTCCTGGCTGCTCTCCAGCCACTCTGTCCCCAGCCTGTAGTGCTGCTTGGGGTTGTTGTGGCCAAAGTGCAGAACCCTGCACTTGGCCTTGTTAAATCCCACGAGAGATGCTTTTCCTAGGCTACCTGGGAAAATCTTTTTAATACCTTCAATTACCCTATGAGATAGTAACCACTTCAGATTAATTCCAAATGCTGCAAAAGGTGGTAGTCTTATCTCCCTAAAAGATTCTCCTGACTTTCCCTTCTATCACACTTCCTTCGCGGTCTGAAATAAAATGGGGAACCGAGACCACTGCTGAGAGCCCCAGGCAGCACCCTGAATCCTACATTTTTTTGGTGAGATACTATGCAGACAGCTGCGTTTTCCAATACAAGGGAGTCAGAGAAGTCTCTAATTAACGGAAATCTACACCATGTTTAAAGCATTTTCCAGGAAAATCTCCAACATATTTAAAGCATTTTTCGGGACAGGTCAAGTAAGAACATATATAGTAATTTAAATAATCTTGAAATGCATACAATGCACAAATATTGTATTTGCCTTATTAATTACTATCAACCTGATTTCATATTAGGAGTTTCTCTGATGAAGACTTTTAATTAGATGGGGCTAAAATTAGTTCTTAGCAACTGGATTCACTAGCTGGAATAGTCCACGAAAAGAATAAAAAAGCCCTTTTTCTTTTTTTTCAAGTGAGTAATTTTTACAAAGTGAGTATTTTTTACAAAGAACGTGGAAGGCTGACGAGCTTACCAGAAACAGAGCTACAGCACTCCCCAGGATGAAGCCTGCGATCACGTCTGAGCAGTGGTTTCGATACTCAGAAACTCGGTTTATCCCGGTGAGGAATGCAGCACACAGGGTACCCAGACAAAGCACAGGTTTGGCTAGCCTGCTGCTCTTTGTTTTAATTGTACTTGTGATGTACATCTGGAACAAAAGGCAAGACAGAAATGAAAAGGGTCTCTGCCAAAAATGCGTCTTTTCCCACCCAGACAAATCCTAAGTCAGCAAGGATGTGACAAAACCCCCAACAGATTAGAAAACACAGCACATTGGGAAATGGAGAAAGAGGTTTCAAGTATCATAGAGAACACTTTTAAGAGAATAAAACAAGAATTGTTAAATGACGTTTCAGGATGTCAAGTATCCCATCAACTCCATTTGCATACTGGACTTTCTCTGAGTTGGTGTAGGTACAGGCTCAGTTTTACTGACTTCCTAACTTGTGCAAGAACTTGCTCATGTGCTACCAAACATGCACTCTGAATGCACATGGCTGTTTGCAATGGAAGCCAAGAATTTATCTTATTACTCCTGTGGGGACTGTAATATGCACATGATGGAAGTTCTAGCATCCATATGAACTAGCTGTTCCTGTTTGCTAAGTGGAGTTATATTTAAGTAACAAAGCATATTGAGAAAAAAACGTTCTATAAGAAAGAACATGACACAGAATCAGGAAGATACAGTTGAAAATGTCATTTGATTGAGCTCTATTAACGCTGCTTAGATCTAATCTAGTGAAAACATAAACACCTGCTCTGCTAGGGAATGGAAATATCCACAAACCATAGAAGTGTCTCTTCCAGTATTTAATAGCACAAGATGTAATTTCATTTGTAAGAACAAATAAACAAAAAAATTACCTTGTTGTAAAAACAGTAAAATACCAGGGTTGAAAGCATTTCAATTCTTGATCCTTTTTCAGTTGTCAGAAATGGATATATGGTTCTGTTAATGTTCTGGACAAAAGATTCTGTGAAACAATTTTGTTGCTTTACTCCCATCTGCAGTAACACCACAACTGGGATCTCAGACTGTGCTGTATACAGGCCACAAACCTCATCTCTGTCTAGGATGACTTCATTTCTGGGGAAGGGCACTGCTGAATGTTTTGCCATGGACAACACTACAATGAGAGTGGGCCTCTGCAGTACTATGGAAAATCAAGAGATGTTCTCTTTTGTTCTGCTGTAGCAGAAGCTAAGGACATCATGCTGGCTCACACCACCAGTCTCTTTGCAAGACCAGAATGTCCTGCCTGGAGTGAAGCTGCATCAGGATTTTCCTGTGACTGTACTGAAGGAATCCTGAGGAGGCTTGGCTTAATGCCTCCAATTGTGACTACCAGCACAGCTTGCTTTGCATTCCATGATCTACTTGGCAACCGCAGGCAATTATTTTACTGTATTTTAATGCCTGTCCCTTTCTTCAATACAGAGGTCACTATGATCTAGCAAAAAAATTTGGGAACAGAAATTATTCTCAAGGTCACTCTTCATTGCCTTTCATATATTCCTTTATTCTGCTCTACTCTGTGTATTTTTGACTCTAATTTTTGTCTTTCTTCTCCCTTACTGGGCCACCAAATATCCCTACAGCTGGCCTCACCTCTTGGAAATGAAAGGGACAGCCTGGAGAAACCAACTGGGGAAAGGCAACTCTGCCTGCCTCCTGACTTCTATCTAGGCAAAATCAGTCTTTCACCTGCCAGGAAACTGCAATACTAGACTTCTAACAGGTGAATTTGCCAGATCCCTGCCTGGAGAAGTGAAGTCTTCACAGTATCACAGTATCACCAAGGTTGGAAGAGACCTCATAGATCATCAAGTCCAACCCATTACCACAGAGCTCAAGGCTAGACCGTGGCACCAAGTGCTTCAGACCTTAAATATACTTATGACCACATTATATAAAGGTGAACTCAGATTATGAGCTGAAACATTATGGTGTGTGAGAGCACTGGGAAGAAGACTAAGCTGCTTGAGAGGTTCTTGCTTGCTCGTTTTTCAAACCCAGCACCTGACTGCAGCACATGCAGTGAAGTGACAGCTACCAACTGAACACTAGGCGGCAGTCTTGCCCCAGTCTTTGCTGGTAGGTTGAGCTGCAGCCATCACCAAAACTCAGGTAAAGGCTTCTCTTTTCCAACACTAGGAAAAATTATCAGTGCCACTGTGTGAATAATTACCACCCACCATTTACTCTATGCATTTATTTGCTAAGCCAATTCAAACGAGCAGTAGGGGGCTAGACTCTTTCCTGTTCCCCCACAAACTGCTGCAGTTTATAGCATCCAAAAGAAAAGCATCACCGCTTTAAAGTAAGAATGCAGCCCTGCTGCAACAGCTGCAAGCCCTAGCTACAGACAACAGCCCACATATGCTTATTTTCTTATAGATATAAGATAAAGCTGTATCTTTGGGTTACCCACGTGGCACAGTTCTCCTTATTACAGATGGGAAGTATCTAATGTATTTGAAGTTTCACACATCTCAGCATGAAAACATAAACTTGTAGTAAAGAGAACATTTTTAGCAATGAGGGTAATTAACCATGCGAACAGACTGCCAAAGGAAATCTGTTAAACCCTCATGAGGAGAGTTTAAACCGAGACAAACTGCTTTTCCAGAAGGTATGCTCCAGTTCATCCATAAACCACACACACTGAGTTCAGAAATAACTTCAGGAGCGCCTTCATTCTGGTCTTATTTCCCAGACTCTGCAGTTTTATCTTTACTGTCCTGGCCTCTAGAGCCAAGATTCTCACAACATTTTCACACTTTCACTTAAAGCAAGTTTTGAAAGCATCATGTAAGAGCCTACAATGTCTGTGAAAGTCACTTACATTTGATTTCCTACACACAGCAGGTGTTTCTGAAAGTTTCCCACAGTGCCATTTATAGGGTAAATTTATTTACAACACTCTAAATGTCAAAAACAGTTATTTGATGGTTGGAAGAGGGAGGAAGTAAATATAAAAAGATGTGAAGAAAATAGAATAAGTCATATTGAAATATAAACAACATATGATTTAACCATACAAAGTATCTATTCAGCTTCTTTGCTGTGCTCTTATTGGTACACTCAAGCAGTGTGTTTAGTGATGTACAATGTATGATAGCATCATTCATCCTATATCATTCAGCCTGTGTGTGAAATTCCTCTCCCACCTCTTTCAGACAGACAAAAGCACAGTGAGATGGTCGAGGAGGCTTTTTCTGTTTGCGACTTTAAAATAGACACATATAAATGCATATATGAAATATATCCATGTATTTAGAATGTGTGTTATATCTATGATGAGAAAGATATATCTATGATGAGAAAGACATGGTAGAAGAATTCTGTCTTGTCCTTTCAGCAAGAAGCGGGGAGACTTGTGATAGTTTATGTTCCTGGGAAAGTTCACAGTTTCATACCAGTGCTGGAAAATTCTGTGTCCTATGAGTTTTACAATCTTTTCATTTACCATAGAGATTTCTACAGTAAGAGAGAAGCAGAGCCTCTGACAAGGATATGGTATTGTAGAACATGATGCAGTCTCCTCAGTACAGCCCAGTATACCTGCTTGGAATGTCTAGGCCGTGATTTTCATGGTAGGTATTAATACAGAAATGGAAGAAATTGTTGGTGGGGTCATTGTGACCTGGGCTGCAGAGGGTATTTGCTGTAGTATTTTTTGCTATTCAGAATTTCCTGAATGTTAAAGGTTTCATGTCTAAGTATATTTGTATCACTCTGATCTGGTCAAGAGGCAACGCACCCAGGCATGAACAACAGATGCCAAGTGTTGTTCCAGAATGATGAGTAGAGTCTACCAGCCAGATAGAGGTGACAGAAAGTGTTACTTGTGGATGCTGCCAGGTGAGAGCTTTCACGAAGAATCTCAAAAGCAGTATTGGATGGTCAATGTAAGTGATTAGTTCTCTATTCCAGTCACAGAGACCTTGTTCTGTACTTAGAAGCTTGTGTCTGTAACTGTATAGCAGCATGTACTATGTACACTGATCACCATCTCTTCTTGTGATAATTTTGGAAGACTACTAAAACTTCAGTAGATGCCATCCTAATTATTGTGTTAAGTATGGAAGCCAAGACTGATGGCTGTTTTTTCACTTCCTTACTTTATGTATACAAGATTCATCTCTATTTACAGATACTACCAAGGTGATGCTTTGCATTCTCCTCAGTTTCTTTGGCAGGTGACAAGAAAAAAAATGTAACTAATTAAATATAAAATTCTGGTTATATATATATTTAAAAAAAAAAAAAACAAACCAACAAAAAAACCCCAAACACCAGAAATGAAACAGAAAGCCAAACCAGTCACACTCACAGTACTGTCACTAGCAAACTAATCAACAAATCAGTACAGAGACATCTGCAGAGAACACTTAAGGTTCAGTGATGTGGGAGATTCCTAGATCTCAACAGACATTCATACTATGAAAGACAATGTTTATGATTAGATTCCATTTTCCTTCCTCCTCATGTCCAAGTAATTTTATTTTTCTTGCTTCATGTCTCAAATCTTCAGTTTTCTGCAAAATACTAGCCAAATGTCCTGTGTTTTAAGTTCAGCAGCCCACACTGCCATGCAGATTAGAATCAGCAAGACACTTCTCAAAAAAATTGTGCAGAGCACAATTGCTAAGCAAAGCTTTATCTGAACAATGCATTTCTTGTGCTGTGCTCATATTATTCCCAGCTGACAGGCAAAGACAAGTGACCACACTGTTCGTGTCAGAGAGTGCCTTCAGGTAGAGAACTGGGCTAGAGTTGGACTCTAGGCTAATATAGTAATGTAAAGGTAGATTTTATGGCTGTGCAGTTCAGAGAGAGCTCCAGAGTACTGGCTTTAACTGGTTTCTTCAAGTGAGGATAGAAGTGCAGATCTATTGCAGGTAGTCTTGGAAGACTAGGGCTCAGAGTCACTGACCTGTTGGGAACATAAGCTCAGCAAAAAAAAGC
Organism: Tricholaema leucomelas; assembly: GCA_013400475.1. NCBI lineage: Eukaryota > Metazoa > Chordata > Aves > Piciformes > Lybiidae > Tricholaema lacrymosa > Tricholaema leucomelas. Next base: position 15,449 of record WAAF01010030.1, on the reverse strand, counting down.
ATTACTCCCCTTCAATTGTATGGGAAAAGCATCCTTTTTGTAGAAGACTTACCTTACTAGGAAACAAGGGAAGTTGGGCAGGGAAAGTCCATGAAAGGATGCAAGCAGCTTAGGGCAGAACCAGGGCCAAACCTGATCCTGCAGCTTTCACCTAAGAGTTTAGCATGATGGCAGCAGCTGCTACAGCAGTGTTGAGTTTAATTGGAGCTGTAATTCACACATGGCTGCTTACTGATCAGAAGTAATGTGCATACAGTATTACAGGCTTTCCAAACACTTCCCAGCAAATCCTGATCAAAACAGTTACTGACTTTTATCTCCGTTATTGTTCATGCAAATAGCAGTGGGTGGCCTCTTCATTTACAGTTATAATGTGGTGTTTATTCATCTGCTACCAAGACCAGGGTAAAACATCCACGGTCAAATAAGAGTATCTCAGAATATGCAAACCCTGCCACTCATCTGAACCAAGTTATTTGGGGGAAAAAAGACCTAGTTAAGTCATTTTGACATCAGAACCATGTTCAGTCCTTGGATATTAATGGCAAAGCCACCAAGGTTTTCTATTTTGTAGGTAAACTTTTTGGATCAGTTTTCACATATTACAAAAGCTTTAGCCAGAGAACACAAAGGACCAGCCAACATATTTAATAAGATTTTGAAAGACATGTAATTTGTTCCTGACAGTGTTACTTTGTCAAGATGTCAACTGGGGTCCATTTCTTTGATATAACAGCAAAATTCTGGAAGGGATTTTTCTTACAACCTTTTTTTTTCATGAGGGATTTGGGTCATAAACAAAAAGAACAAAATCCAGCCTAGTTCAACCTCCTGTTGGAATGTCACCATTTACATGTTCAACAACCAATAGCATATGAAAAAAAACAAACAGTTGTTATGCAGGAGCTGTTTAAACATCCACTTCATTTTAACATTTATGACACACAGGTAGAGAGAAGAGATTCAAAGCATACTCAAAGGCCTTTGAGAAAATCAGCAGCAAAAAAGACTAAGACCTCATGCCTGCAAATTACACAGTGCCTTGAAAGTAATGAGTATTTGATTTACTTATAGTAGGATTGATAAAACAGCAAGTGAGAAGGGGATTTTCCCCTACAGATACAGAATAAATACTTCTACAAAACAACCTTCCTTTTCTTCAGAAAGCACTGCAAGAAGACTAGCCTTACCCAGATGCACATATGGAAACCTCTCACACAAATTAGCAGTCACCTTTGGCACTCACCGTGGCATACAGTGCTGAGTAGATGCTCAAAGCAGCATGTTTGGATGGAAAGGATCGCCTTGCCTTTTCAATCACCTCTACATCCCCAGTGCAGATGTTGCCATTATTTATGAACTGGTGGTGAGCCCGACAGTCGTTTCCAGTGTAGTTGGGTTTACATACAGTCAAAAAGTAGGGAGCCAAGTTCCCAGTCACAACTTGGCCAGCATTTACAAATATGTCAGTGGCAAAAAGTCCAAATGCAAACACTCCTGTGAATAAAGTTTAAAAATAATAATTATTCAAACAATTCTTGGTATTAAGAAGGTATTGATATGAGAGATAAGTGACTGAACTGTGCAGTCATTACTTGGGAAAAGCCTCTGACTCCAGCAGAGTGCATCCTGGAATCTGACAGGTGCTTAACTCAGCAGCTCCAGAAGGACTCAGAAACAGGGCGAAAATGATAAGCAAGTGCCTAAAATACTTCTGTGATCCGAGCTCAGTACAGAAATTTCTGAAAACTCCGCACTTCTGCTATATCTGTAAAGTTTCTGCTACAACAAAGGCTTATAGCAGACAGCCAAGTGGCATGCACATGAGATGTTCAAAATGTTTGTGTATTTTACCATATCTGGGAAAAATAAGCTAGTATAATATCTCTGAAGCTAGAAGAGTATTGTAGTGCTGAGACACAATATTACACTTTACATAATTATCTAGTGTCAAATGCCTTTTGGACTTTGAATATTCATTGTCCTGATGTCAAAAAAATTAAGACTCTGATTCAGCAATATTTGACCAGTCCTTTGGGAAGCTTACTAATGCTTTTCTCTGGAAGACATTTCCATACTGGTGCAGTTCAAGTCATGTCAGTGGGAAAATATGCCCACAAATACTATAGCAGGAAGCATTCACTTGATTGCAGAAACATTTGCACACTTGTGGAGCATCCCTTCCTCAATACTGCAGCTGTCAGTCTCCACTGACTTCCCATGAGTGGCACCAATGGTTGCCACAGCAGCTACGAACATACATGAGGATCTTTTACTTGCATGTAATGCTTGCATACTGAAGAAAAAGGACAACAGCTTTGCAGAAACGCCAAACCGAAATGTTCTGAAAGACTAAATTGACTCTCCTTTCCTCCTTCCCATCAGTGATTTGGATTGAAGTGTCACAAAAAAATTAGAACACATGAATATTTACTTTTGGTGTGGGAATACTGAACATTTTATCTTTCTCCCTCCTGAAGCTCTACAAGCAAAAGTAATTCAAATTATAAATTAGCTGAGATTGCTGTGTATTTAATTACAACCAAGAACTGGAGCTCTTGGGAAAACATCTTAGGAGAGCTGTGATAAAATCTTAAGAGCTGGCATCACCATAGTTATAACAACTTCACTGCTTATCCACAGTAAGTTGGATGAAAAAAAGAGGGGAAAAAGGAAAAAAAAAAGACTGCTATATTCTGAGGAACAAAAAAAATCAGTCAGTCAGCAACATAATGCAGCAGAAAGTGCTTTACATCAAATTAACAAGAACCAGGGATCATTCTGCAGACATTGTCACCCACTATGCAGCTAACAGAAAGCAGAAAGGCTGCAGCTGACACTTAGGTCCCTTTAAACATTCAGGACCTGTCTACATACAGGACACTTATAAAGACAGTAACATAAATTAAAATCCATAATTAAGAATGAATTAATTCTACAAGTGTCAAGTGTGGCCTGCCTGTGCCATCTCCTCACAGAAATGATGTTGTGTGAGTGACAGAGCTATGCTGTAACATTCCTCAGTGGGGTACTGATGAGCAGAGCCCCCTCCTTGGGTAGCAGCCTGGAGCAGCTGCAGGAAGGCTGAGTGGTTTGTCCTTACCACACTTTCCCATTATATTAGTTTATTACTATTCATTATTAATGTGTGATGTGGCTTTAAAAAGCCAGTGGTGGTCAAAGAAGGACTTTCCTCTGCTTCTAGACTGCAGTACTGCATCTTATTGCTCTCATGACAGTCATTCCTCTAAATGACTCCTCATTTACACTAGCAAGTGCACAAGCAAGTTCAATGGAAAAAGGCAGTAGGTGAAAGAGCAAGTTGTACTGGAGATGAATGTTGTTTTATACACAGCTCATTGGCCAAATTCTTATCTTGGCAGTGAGGATTACTACCTAGCTCTTTATAGTACTTAGAGGAAATCTAAGAGCTAGGCAATCTGGGCCATGACCTAAGAGTACAAGCTGAGAACCAAGGGCTTCACAAAGACGGTCCAGTATTTTTCTTAAGAAAAAAAAAATGTTTCTACACCTGCCTCTTCTCAGTATTTGCTAGCACTGAAAGTTCTGGCTCAGACTCAACTTTTGGGGACTGCAGTGCTCTGGAGAACAGAAGAACAAGCCATGGTTGAAACCTTTATCATGCTCTGACTGTGATGCATATTGATCACTGTAATTACCTTCTTGCAGTTCTGCCAAACTGTGCCACATGAAGATCACAGCTACGTACCACAATGAATCTGCCTAACAGACATTTAACCTTTGAAGACTGATTGCACATTGTGTAGTCTCTGGAGACTGACAGAGGGTTGGCTGTAATGGATTTAAAGGCTGTAACACCAGTGAGCCTGGGTAGTGGTAGTCTCTTGATGGTTTTTACATCCCAGGAATCCATCTGTTCAGTGGATTTGTTGAATGACCTACAGCAGCTAGCTTACTGACCAGAGCACAACAATGCAGTGATGTGATTCCCAAGTTTTTAGGCAGATAAACAGTTGTTGAAAGGCTTTATGACAGGGGCAAGTAGGCCTGTCTCTTGAGGATCACACTCTGAAGTCCACAGCAAGAGAACAGGAGAACATGTACCTCCTTCCAGTCTTGCATGCTCAGGTGTAATGGGAGCTGATTTCATCCTGCTGAGAGGCAAGCACTTCATCTCACTGTGTTCATTCTGGTCTAGAAAACCTCGGAGTGAACTTTAGTTCAGAACTTAGTATATGCTGAGAAAAGATGTAAACAGTGCAAGTCATGTGGGAAGATAAGCCACAGCCACTACAGTTGGTTACTGGTGGAAAAGATGATAGGAAGTTAGTATCATCTACAAAAAGCCAAGAAGAAAACACTAGAAGGCACACTGGTAAACAGAATGTCACTGTGAGAAAGACTAACTTAGGGCAGAGGTACAGGATAAGTTCTGCTTCCTGCTACACTCTTTATCTGCCCCAGAGCGCAAGAAGAAGGAATGGAGGATCAGATTTGAACATCTCTTTACCTCCAGGGAGAAGGACCCTAGTCAAACTAAAGGAAAAAAAAAAAAAAGGCAAGAAGAGCTCTGCTAAAAAATGCTGACACACAACATGAACCTTGAATCTTTCCAGCTTCATCTCACCTGAACTAACACTTGCCTTGGCAGAGGACTATAAATCTTCAGCAGGTTCAATTTTCAATGCTTCAGTTTCAATTTCTCCATTTATACTTCCCTCTAAATTGTTGCCAAAAAGTCCCCCAAGCATGAACCCATAATTTCTAAGCTCTCACTCCCATGCTACTCTAACAGTCCTTCTCCTGATGAGGTCCCTGTGTCACTGTTCATCAGTTGTCACCTCCAGCTCTGTCTACTGCTTTCCTCACTCACTCTAACTGCAGTACAACCCTCTCTTCCTTCTTCCAACTCATGCTCAAGCTTTGTATTTCTCCACCCTGAGTCTAACATCAATGACTGCAGCTGCCTGTTGACTCCACAAAAACTCACTATTAAATGCCACTAATTTGAAACAAATCCCCAAAACGTAGAAAAAATAGACAAAACTCCCTGGGGGTTGCACAAGAGCAACTGAAAAGACATTGAAAAGACAGAAGTGAGAAGCCAGTGGGTGGAAATGAGAAAGAAAAGGCAGGAGGTTTTATTAGGGAGAAATGATGAAACCCTTAAGTAAAATGGGAAAAGAAATAATGCACTGAAGGGCTCCTGACTTAACAGAAGTTGTGGTCTTGAGTAATGTATCATCATTCCTTCTACCAAGTGCATTTAGTAGGCATTCTTCTCAATACCAATGGCCAGTAAATTATCTGAATTTGTCACACCCAGTCTCATTTGCTCAGAAAAACATTCATATTACACATGAACACTCACACTTCTGCAACTCCTCTTCCACTCACATGTTTTTTAAAGAAGATTAGATTTTCACTGGAGAGAGTGCTTAGTAAAACTCATGATGTGACAGAAATGCTGATCTTTATCCCACCTCTTAAGATTTTGCTATAATGGTCCAGTGCACTAATAAAGCCATAAATTTATAGTCATGTGACTCAGACTTTGCCAAACCACCCTTCATCATTATATCTTAAAGGGTGTTGTTGAAGGAGATCTGTATCATTAATCCATTTTACAGCTGGAGAAATGTGGGCTGCAGGAAAATTTATTGCCTGTTGCCATGGTATCAGGAATAGGTTTAATAGCAAGCTTCTGAATACTCCACATCTGATCCCAGGATTGGCTTTGGTCTTGCAGTGAAGATCACACAAGGCTCACTACTCCAAGCATCTACCATCTCTTGGATCTGCCTGCTTCACCTGTGAGTGTCCTGCCTGGATACTATTTCCTCTAGACATAAGAAGGAAGAAATATGGTCAGGGCATGCAAGAAGAAATTCAGTTCTCAGTTCAAAACTCTGGAGCATCAAGACTCTTCCCCACATAGAAATTAGATTTCTTTCTTTCTTCTTGCTTCACAACTATCAGTTCTCTTATAGAAAACAGGCAGCTCAGAGCCTGGCATAAAAAGGAGCAGTAAGGTTTGATCTGTTCTCAACACAATGACCTGTTTCTCATTGTGGAGGTTTTTCAGTGATATGAAGGGAGACCTACAGGAGTTTAGGCTGCTGCATCATTTTAAGTTAGAGGCAGCACTTTCAAATACATCTTAGACCTGCTGAAAGGCACCCAGTTAATAACAGAATGTGCTTTGTTTCACAGGGAACTCAGATCCAAGGCAGACAGAAAGATAAGGTCAGGCAAACTATGTCCTGCAGCTCCCTGAGGAATTGACACCAGAGCTCTGGGGTAGATCTATCCTATTACAATAAACTCAGTATGTGCATAAATCTTGTAAACCTTTATTTGCTGAAATAAAGCCTTAATTTGCTGAAATAAAGCCTTAATTTCATTATTTAGCTGCCCACTGTGAGGTGTCACCATGCTCTAAATTAAGCTGTCAGCAGAAGCTGATCTACACCATTTGTTAGCTGCAAATTATGCAGGTCCAAAGTAAAAGTCACTAGTAACAAATTCATGAACAACAATGGATTTCTAAGTATCTGAACTGGAGAGAGACTATTTCCATGTTATCAAGGCTTTGCAGGTATACAACTTAATCACATGGATTAAAAAATGAATACAAAGAAATGAAACACAATACGCACTCTAGTCACCCTGCCAAATCAAGTCAGGGAGGTCTGAATCAATGATCCTGGGGGTATGGGAGCAGCTGTGTATATACTGACTAAATCCTTGACTGAAACCATTCATTAAATAATGCTAAAATAATTTATAACTTCTATATGCAATACAAATGATGAAGTAGAATATGTAAGGAAATGCAAGATGACAAGATATTAACAGTGTACTGAATGGCGAAGTACCACAAAAGGCTGTGTGCACTCAAGCTGGGAGACAGAGAGAAGAGGTAGAAGTGCCAGAAACAACCACTCTTAGGCCCTGGTTTCTCAAGCATCCATCATGTAAACTGCGAATTTCAGCAGCACCAATCTGTAATAAAACTGCTGGGAGAGGTGGGGAAAGCAGGGAGGACAGATGATGTGACTGAAGAATAGCAGTGCAGCACCAATATTTTAGAGTGAAAAAAACCTGCTCTGAAGCAGTTGCTCACAAATTATTTGTCCTGAAAATCTTAAAAATAAATGTCTGTGAAAGCAGCTATAAAAGATAAAAAGGAAGATGGAACAAATTGCAACATACATCAAAGCTTGATGTTTCCAAGCTAAGCCAGCTTTTTTTCACTGATAAAGAAATTGATTTTCTAAATTCAGGGAACATAGCAGGTTTCACCAATGTGAGCTGCAGCAAAGGACTTGATGCACACTGAATCAAGGGAGGGGAGGCAGCCCTTTGCCACAAAAGCAAAATGTCTACCAATGTGCAGAATTCATGCCTGGACCAGGAAGTAAGGAGATACTTTGTTCCTTAAGACAAAGATCAATAGTCAAGGTCACCACTAAAGTCAAGAGTGGAGAAACTTAGAATCAGACAGAAGATGAGTGCTTGAGGAAATCGAGGAAAGAATAAGCAGACAGCATAGCAGGCAAGGTAAGAAAAATCAAGGGAAAGAAACAAGGGGCTTGGCCAACATCCCAGAATAGCTGCAGGTTCTGGTTTTTACTTAATTCTTGGATTCATTGTCAAAGTGAAAAAAGGGCATCATTGTGTACACATGAAGAAAAAGCAAGGGGGAAAAAAACTCAAGTCATAGAATCATAGAATTAACTAGGTTGTAAGAGATCTCCAGGATCATCACAGTGTCACAGAATCACAGTATCACCAAGGTTGGAAGAGACCTCAAAGATCATCAAGTCCAACCCGTTACCACAGAGCTCAAGGCTGGACCATGGCACCAAGTGCCACGTCCAATCCTGCCTTGAACAGCTCCAGGGACGGCGACTCCACCACCTCCCTGGGCAGCCCATTCCAGTAGCCAATGACTCTCTCAGTGAAGAACTTTCTTCTCACCTCAAGCCTAAATTTCCCCTGGCGTAGTTTGAGGCTGTGTCCTCTTGCTCTGGTGCTGGCTGCCTAAGAGAAGAGAGTAACCTGGCTACAACCTGGCTACAATCTCCTGGCTACAACCCCCCCTGTGTAGTTGTAGACAGCAATAAGGTCTCCCCTGAGCCTCCTCTTCTCCAGGCTAAACAATCCCAGCTCCCTCAGCCTCTCCTCGTAGGGCTGTGCTCGAGGCCTCTCCCCAGCCTCGTTGCCCTTCTCTGGACACGTTCAAGCATCTCAATGTCCCTCTTAAACTGGGGGGCCCAGAACTGGACACAGTACTCAAGGTGTGGTCTAACCAGTGCAGAGTACAGGGGCAGAATGACCTCCCTGCTCCTGCTGGCCACACCATTCCTGATGCAGGCCAGGATGCCATTGGCTCTCTTGGCCACCTGGGCACACTGCTGGCTCATGTTCAGGCGGGTATCAATCAGCACCCCCAGATCCCTCTCTGTCTGGCTGCTCTCCAGCCACTCCGACCCCAGCCTGTATCTCTGCATGGGGTTGTTGTGGCCAAAGTGCAGCACCCTGCACTTGGAGCTATTGAATGCCATCCCATTGGACTCTGCCCATCTGTCCAGGCGGTCAAGGTCCCGCTGCAGAGCCCTTCTGCCCTCCAACCCAGCCACATCTGCCCCCAGCTTGGTGTCATCTGCAAACTTGCTGATGACTGACTCGATGCCCTCATCCAGATCATCTATGAAGATGTTAAAGAGGATGGGGCCCAGCACTGATCCCTGAGGGACACCACTAGTGACTGGCCGCCAGCTGGATGTGGCACCATTCACCACCACTCTCTGGGCTCGGCCCTCCAGCCAGTTCCTAACCCAGCACAGAGTGTTGCCATCCAAGCCGTGGGCTGACAGCTTAGCCAGCAGTTTGCTGTGGGGGACAGTGTCAAAGGCCTTGCTGAAGTGCAGATAGACCACATCCACAGGCTTCCCCAGATCCACCAAGCAGGTCACCAGATCATAGAAGGAGATCAGGTTGGAGAGGCAGAATCTGCCCTTCCTGAATCCATGTTGGCTGGACCTGAGCCCTTGGCCATCCCTCAGGTGCGCAGTTATTGCCCCCAAAATAACCTGCTCCATCAGTTTCCCTGGCACTGAGGTCAGGCAACCAGTCCAACCTATCAGCCTCTCCTCATAGGGTTTGTGTTCCAGGCCCCTCACCAGCTTCGCCGCCCTTCTCTGGACATGTTCCAGCACCTCAACATCTCTCTTGAATTGAGGGGCCCAGAACTGGACACAGTACTCAAGGTGTGGCCTGACCAGTGCTGGGTACAGGGGAAGAATAACCTCCCTCCTCCTACTGGCCACACTGTTCCTGATACAGGCCAGGATGTCACTGGTTCTCTTGGCCACCTGGGCACCCTGCTGGCTCATCTTCAGCCTACTATCCACCAGTACGCCCAGGTCCCTTTCTGCCTGGCTGCTCTCCAGCCACTCTATCCCCAGCCTGTAGCGCTGCTCCACAAAGACAGTATGGCAAAGGTTCTTATCTTTCACATTGTCAAAATACAGTTTGGAGTTTCCCTTTTTGCTTCTCTTGTCTTAAAAAAATGTAAGCAAATATTCAGTGAAGTATCATTGACTTCATGCTGGTTTGGTAGAAGGCAAGCTGCTATTTTTAAAACTCCACCAATTTGGGAACGGTTAACTCTCAAGTCTTTCTGTGATGTGCCTTGCAGGATCAGGAATTAATCTTCATTTTTTTCCTGAAGAATTAGTGCACAGACACAATGAAGGATTTTCCTCATATTTTTGAGTAACAACAACTGCAATGACTAAAAGGCAATATTCCAAGTAGCTCGATTACTACTTTTTGCATGTAGTCACTTAAAGATTCTCAGTCACAGATACACACACACACACACACACAAAATGAGATGTGGATTTTTCAGTGAATTTGTTCCAAGACTAAATTGGCAGCAAACTTTCTTTGCCACGAGCCAGACTGCTTGCTAGGGTATCTTGGAAGACAACTTAGTAAATCATCTCTGGAAATTATGGCCCTCAACTTTATCAGGAGAAGACACATGGAAGGAGATCCATGTACCAGCAACATGTTAATCTCTCCAGAGCCTCTTTTTGGAGTATGCAGCTGTATGGAGCTAACTTCCCTGATTACCCAGCATGGGCTACAGCTGCTCAGTTCACATTGCATTCTGAAAATGCAGCTATTTTTAGTTCCTTTCACAAATTATTTCAGCCACTTTCCAGCAAATACTCCTCTCATTTTACTGCAGAGGCAGGGAGAATGTTTCAGAAGAAAACAAGCAAACAATCAGTGGTGTTTAAGAAGATTGTAGGAATGTTAACTTGTTTTTTTCTCAGGAAAACAAATTAAGCTGCAAAGACAAAATCGGTTTCTCTATCAGGGTTCATACCTTACTCAGAGTCTACTGCATCACCTTTACTCCCTTCTTTTCCACCAGAAAAGAAACAATATCATGGATGTTTACGAAAAATGGTAGCTGTAAGAAGCATGTAGAGCAAGTGCTTAGCCTCCATGGTCTAAGCTCTTTTAGTGGTGACCCCGCAGGCAAGACTATTTGATTAGGACTTCACAACATGCTGAATGGCCCAGTGGACTCTGGCACCCTGGTTCTCTCCTAATGGCAGTTTACTACCCATCAATATATCCTAAAGGTTATGTGAAGTTCAAGGGTATTTTACTTTTAACTGCATTCCCATGTCTTTGCAGAGGCATCAGCACACACACCAGGCCAAACTAACAAAGCATAGGTGATTTGTTTCCACTTCCAGTGTGGCAGAAGACAGAACATTTCACATCCTGACGTCCATGCACAAAGCAGGAGACACAGAGGGGTAGAAAGAAAACCTTCCTCTCTTGGAGAGAGTTCTTCTTTCTTGGTAGCACATCATCGCTGCTGCTGAAAACCTTAACACAGGATGAGATTTTCGACCCCATGCTCTGGGCAAGCCGTGCCTGCAGCCAGGACTGTGCTCCACTGACAAAATACAAGGCTTGCCCCTGTCGCAGGAGATGTTTTGCTTCCAGATAAAGCTGAAATATTGATCAGTGACAGGGGAGAAGTGATCCAGATATTTTCAGCTTTTTCAGCTATTGCTTCTTTCAATTTAGACCCGGTCCCCCATGAGATGTAGTGTGTGAGAATACTTTGCCTCTAAGAGTACACAGGGGGGAGGAGGGCATGACGCTCTGTGGCCAAAGCCCTTCTTCGTTGCCGGGGAGCCATATTTACCACTGGCCCCTGCCAGCAGTGAAACAATCCATCCTATCCCATGTGTGAACTTGAGACTTAATGATGAATGACTGAGAAGGAGGAAGGCTAGAGCTGTTTGCACTGCTCTCTTCTTACTCTGCTGCTACAAGGAAGTAATAAGTAAGCAACCAGCTCTCTTCAGTTCTAAATGCTGAGTAGTATGGCTTGGGCAGCCTTAAATGTCTGAGTTGAGGAGCCTTCAGAGGATAACAAGATTCTCTGTCAATGCCACAGTGGAAACTGGAGCTGCAATGCTGTTCCTCTTCCTGCTCCAAAAGAAACCTGGGCGGTTCCCTCAGTAAGGTTTTGTAGGCATTTTTCCCACCAACTGACAGTGTGAAAAAGGCACAGCACTTTGCAAGCACCACATAAAGCAACCTCCAAATGATTTAGTGACAGAACCTCTTCATCATTCCTCAGCAATTAACCAAATGAAAGCTCTAACAAAAAACAAAGACAATAAAAATAACAATGTTATTTTGAAGTGGGCTCTGGGCAATTTTATGCTGTGCTCAGCTGAACATAATGTGGCAGAGCAATGGATGTTAAAATTAGAGCTTGGAAAAAAAAAAGCCAACGAGATGGGCTGGTGAGGACCAATTTGTAAGTAAAATGGGTAGCTTACACAGACTAGTAATGATGGAATTATTCATATAAGGTTTTGATTGGCATAACCTTTCTTCAAGGGTCCAGAAGAAGCATTAAGCTCAGCAGAATAGGATATAAACTAGCTTCAGACAGCATGATATGGCACATTTTGAACATTACCTTGCAAATCCTGAGGGGGACTATCCCTCTAAGGTGGAAAATGCCTGCAAAGATTTCACAGCTTAATTAATTTTGTGGTGTAGATTATTAGGATGTTTCACTCTATTTTGGTGCAGAGACTAAGCTCGCAGTGCTCAGGATGCTTACCTATAAAACGTATTATTCTTCGAAGCAGTGGGTTCAAGTAACAGCACTCTCCAGTCAAAATAGTTTTCTCTTGAATAATTAGGGTTTCTCGGGTTGACTTTATGAAGTACATGGATATCTCACCAATAAAAATCTGCCAGGAAAGGGAAAGAAACAGAAGGTTACAAAATTACATGAGCAAACATTAAAACATGAGTCACTGATCCAGACCACAGACGCTGCAATAGTGATGTGTCTCTGGGATATTGCACTTCCATGGTGGGGCTGCAGTTATTCACTTGAGAAGAACTGGCATAGACTCATCGCTTAGCCAAGAAAAAGATCTGTCAGTCTTGCACTCAGCTGCAAGACACAGTGTATATTAGGCCTTCTTCTACTAACTGCTGGGAAACAAGGGAAAAGAGAAGTTTAATCATAGAAGCTCCCATTTTCACTGTGATTTCCATGGCATTTGTCACGTTCTGCTGTTAGCCTTTTTATTGCCAGCATAGACTTCCTGGACAGAAGACTCCTAGACATTTGGCGAAGAGGAAAGTAATGGTGCAGACTTCCACCCCAAGTTTTTACCAGCAATCCTCAGCAATATTGAATGATTCCTGAAGCCTCCATACCTCTCAAATTCACATTAACCTGAGCCTTCCAGATACGTTACAGAACCTGCCAACTTTGAAAATAAACTTAGGTGAGGAACATCTCTGTAATGGAAATGTACCTCAAGTTACAAAATTTTTGGAGTGGTCAGTGAAAATACTGGACAAATGCATCATATTTGTACTAATGAAGGAAAAAGTGCCAAGGTGTGGGTAACAGTACAGCCAGTCACCCATACTGGCCTAGTGACAACAGTCTTCACAAGATCACAGAATCATAGAATCAGTCAGGGTTGGAAGGGACCACAAGGATCATCTACTTCCAACCCCTGTGCCATGCCCAGGGACACCTTATCCTAGATCAGGCTGGCCAGAGCCCCATCCAGCCTGGCCTTAAACACCTCCAGGGACAGGGCCTCAACCACCTCCCTGGGCAACCCATTCCAGGTTCTCCACTCTCATGGTGAAGAATTTCCTCCGCACGTCCAGCCTGAATCTAACCATCTCCAGGTTTGCCACATTCCCCCTACTCCTATCAATACCTGATAGCCTAAAAAGTCCCTCACCAGCTTTCTTGTAGGCCCCCTTCAGATACTGAAAGGCCACAATAAGGTCACCTCAGAGCCTCCTCTTCTCCAGACTGAACAGCCCCAACTCTTTCAGTCAGCCCTCTAATCATCTCAGTGGCCCTTCTCTGGACACACTCCAGCATGTCCACACCCTTCTTGTAATGGGGGCTCCAGAACTGAGTGCAGTACTCCAGGCGGGGTCTCAGCAGAGCAGAGTAGAGGGGGAGAATCACTTCCCTCGCCCTG
>WAAF01010026.1:95705-127684 GCA_013400475.1 Tricholaema leucomelas | reverse complement strand
TGAAACTGGATGTTAGGAAGAAGTTGTTTGCAGTGAGGGCGGTGAGACACTGGCACAGGTTGCCCAGGGAGGTTGTGGAGCACAGAATCACCTAATGTGATCTATTAATCATATTGGGTGATTCTGTGTTCCACAACCTCCCTGGGGGTGTTCAAGGCCAGCTTGGATGAGTCCTCGAGCAACCTGTTCTAGTGGGAGGTGTCCCTGCCTATAGCAGTGCATTGGAACTGGCTGATCCTTGAGGTCCCTTCCAATCTAAACCATTCTATGACTCAATAATAATAATAATAATGATAACAATAATTGCAACTGCATGTTGAAGCACCACCAACATGGTGGTAAATAAGTACAAAAAGCTGTTTTCTGTGAAGCCAGACACACTTATCTGCATTATATAACATTAATGAGGCTCCCTGCTGTTTCTGAATTAGCTGCAAGTACCCTCAGCCTAGTATTTGTTTATAAAAAGTGTAATGTTATAGTATTTTGATCTCCTTTTATGGGGGTTTTAATATTTCCCTTGTTAATTCACTTAGCCTCATTGAAACAAAAGAAGTTCCAGACAGCTGCAGCAGGATCTTACCTAAACCTGCTGCCAATTTCAGACTCTGCCATTAAATTAATCCGTGCTAGAGTTTGATGTTTGTAGCTATGTGATGTTATATCACAGTCTCACAGTATCACCAAGGTTGGAAGAGACCTCACAGATCATCAAGTCCAAGCCGTTAGCACAGAGCTCAAGGCTAGACCATGGCACCAAGTGCCACGTCCAATCCTGCCTTGAACAGCTCCAGGGACGGCGACTCCACCACCTCCCTGGGCAGCCCATTCCAGTAGCCAATGACTCTCTCAGTGAAGAACTTTCTCCTCACCTCAAGCCTAAATTTCCCCTGGCGTAGCTTGAGGCTGTGTCCTCTTGTTCTGGTGCTGGCTGCCTGAGAGAAGAGAGCAACCTCCTCCTGGCTACAACCACCCCTCAGGTAGTTGTAGACAGCAATAAGGTCTGCCCTGAGCCTCCTCTTCTCCAGGCTAAACAATCCCAGCTCCCTCAGCCTCTCCTCGTAGGGCTGTGCTCGAGGCCTCTCACCAGCCTCGTTGCCCTTCTCTGGACACGTTCAAGCATCTCAATGTCCCTCTTAAACTGGGGGGCCCAGAACTGGACACAGTACTCAAGGTGTGGTCTAACCAGTGCAGAGTACAGGGGCAGAATGACCTCCCTGCTCCTGCTGGCCACACCATTCCTGATGCAGGCCAGGATGCCATTGGCTCTCTTGGCCACCTGGGCACACTGCTGGCTCATGTTCAGGTGGGTATCAATCAGCACCCCCAGATCCCTCTCTGTCTGGCTGCTCTCAGCCACTCTGACCCCAGCCTGTATCTCTGCATGGGGTTGTTGTGGCCAAAGTGCAGCCCCTGGCACTTGGAGCCATTGAACACCATCCCCTTGGACTCTGCCCATCTGTCCAGGCAGTCAAGGTCCCGCTCAGAGCCCTTCTGCCCTCCAACCCAGCAACGTCAGCCCCCAGCTTGGTGTCATCTGCAAACTTGCTGATGGCTGACTCGATGCCCTCCCAAACCTCAGTGACTGATTTTGCTACCTTAAAGCTTCATCCAGGGTAGATGCCTCAAAGAGGGACTGGGAGGTTTAATACAGTTAATAGAGTTAGACTGCATGATGGAAGCAGAACTAAGGGCTTACCTCGACATAGTAACAGAGCTTGCACTCAGGGAGTAGATTATGTTCCTGAAGTGTAGTGCAACACATTAAACTCCCTCTAATTCTGCAGCAGAGGTTTGGAAGATATGATTATCTGTATGAAAGACACAATCAATCCCATGTGATAGGTGAAGGAAGTGTGCCACAGGAAGCGGCTTGGCAAGCGCAGGACAGCTCTGCTTTTCGACACTAACCAATCCCCAAGATGGACTTTTTCAAAGCCTGGCACAACTTGGCTACCCAGAGCTTAGAGGGCATTGCAACGTGGCTCCTGATCTGGGGAGATGGCTAAGGAGGTAGCTCCTTTTGCTGTGAGGGAAAACACTGTGGATGAGAGGAGCAGGACAAATGGGAAGAAGGGAAGTTGTGCAGGCACAGCCACACACTGCAGCTCTGCAGACCTCTTCCCTGCCACCTTCTGCATATCAAACAGAATGTGGTTAGCTCCAAGTATCTGAATGCTCTAGGCGTGTGCAGCCCAAAGAGCAGGGCTGGGCAGACAGCCTTCCTTTAATCTGTATTTGCAGGAAGAGTTCTGACATCCCCAAGCTGTTGATAAACACCACAAAGCACCAGGAGGCATAAACTGTGCCAGAAATCTCTGCTTTCCACATATCCAGGCCTCCTTTGATTTGAAAGAAAACCAGAAACAAGAGTAAAAACACCACCTTGGATAACATTCAAGACCTTTTCCCAAGTCTGAGCTCCTGCTAAGCTACAGCTCTATTAAAAGAGACTGTAAAGACCTTACAGATTTAAATGGTTGCACTGGAACATGTTGGAGACAAGAAAGACAAATAAAAAACATCCAATAATTGAGATGTTTGTTCTCACAGACTGAGTGGCCATCAACAGCCACCTTCCCCCCAGGGGCCAAAGGGCCAGAACTGGAGAATTCAGGGCTAAATGCACACAAAATGAATACTCAAACCACCCAAACTTGCTGGACAACTGCTTTCATGGAAAAAAAGAAAAGAATCATCTACTGGCTTTGCAGTATCTGAAGGGAGCCTACAGGAAGGCTGGGGAGGGACTATTGACAAGGTCTGGTAATGTCAGGACGAGGGGGAATGGGTTTGAACTGGCAGAGGGGAGATTGAGACTGGATGTTAGGAGGAAGTTCTTTACAGTGAGGGTGGTGAGACACTGGCACAGGTTGCCCAGGGAGGTTGTGGATGCTTCCTCCCTGGAGGTGTTTAAGGCCAGGCTGGATGAGGCCTTGAGCAGCCTGCTCTAGTGGGAGGTGTCCCTGCCTATGGCAGGGGGTTGGAGCTGGATGATCCTTGAGGTCCCTTCCCACCTAAACCATTCTATGATTCTATGGTTCTACTGCTCTGAGCATGTTGATTTTGGAGCCTCATCCATATTCAGTACTTAGATGTTTCTTAATCAACTAATCAAAACACCTGACTAATTGAATGTTGATTGCTTGCTGCAGGAGGGTGAGAGTCAGCTCTCCCAATCCTGGTTGGTGCCATTCCAAGAACTGATTGTCTCCAGTTTTTAGCGCTGACTTACCCTTACCAACTGCATTATCTCCAGTGACAGAGCATTCCATTCTACTTATCACCTGTGGTTGGAGAGAAGCTGACTGCTGCTGTCAGATTTCTTTCTGGCTGTTTTAGCCATGATAAACCCCCCCCACATCCCTCTCCATTCCAAAGTCACCAGACAGCTTACGATTTGGGCTCCAGCTAGAACATTTTGCTGAAAGCCTTGATGGATCAGCAGGTGGAATAAAAGCTTCAGGACCTGATAACACAATCTATTTTCAGGAAAAACTGGCAGTGGTGTTGGGAAAAGCTTTCAGTTTGAGGAGGAGATGAAAACAAGAGGGAAAACAGGCCCAGGTTTTGTGTCAGACCTGTGCAACAAGAGGGAGTTTCTTAGCATCATAGAATCAAGCAGGTTGGAAGAGACCTCCAAGCTCAGCCAGCCCAACCTAGCACCCAGCCCTATCCAGTCAACCAGACCATGGCACTAAGTGCCCCAGCCAGGCTTGGCTTCAACACCTCCAGGGACAGCAACTCCACCACCTCCCTGGGCAGCCCATTCCAATGCAAATCACTCTCTCTGACAACAACTTCCTCCTAACATCCAGCCTAGACCTCCCCTGGCACAGTTTGAGGCTGTGTCCCCTTGTTCTGTTGCTGCTTGCCTGGGAGCAGAGCCCAACCCCACCTGGCTACAGCCTCCTTTCAGGTAGCTGCAGACAGCAATGAGCTCTGCCTTGAGCCTCCTGCAGGCTGCATACCCCCAGCCCCCTCAGCCTCTCCTCCCAGGGCTGTGCTCCAGGCCCCTCCCCAGCTTCACCCTAGGATTCTTCCTGGTTTCTTTCCCAGACTTTGCTTTGAATTTCAGTGGTTTCCTGTTATAACAAAAATATTTTTTACACTTCTTTTTTTTTTTTTTGGTAAAGCAAATGATGAAGTCCTTTGGGTTTTTGGGTTTAGTGGGTTGGTGGTTGGTTTGGTTTGGGGTTTGTTTGCCAGTTTGGGTTTTTTTTGGTTGGATTACTTCGTGTTTTTTTCATAGAATCATAGAATCATAGAATGGTTTAGGTTGGAAGGGACCTCAAGGATCAGCCAGCTCCAACCCCCTGCCATAGGCAGGGACACCTCCCACTAGAGCAGGTTGCTCAAGGCCTTGCTTGGTTGGTTGAGGTTTTTTTGGTTGGTTGTTTGGGTTTGTTGGTTGGTTGAGTTTATTGAGATATTTTCTTTGTTTGAGGTTTTGTTGGTTTTGTTTGGGTTTTTTTTGGGGGGGGTTGGTTGGTTGGTTTTGGTGTCTGTTGTGTTTTCTGTTTTGTTCCCTTGGAATTTTGTTTGCTTTGGTTTGGTTTTTTTTTGTTAGGTTTGGGGGTTTTTTTTTCATTTTTATGCAGAAAATACCTGAGAAGATTTCAATGAACATCAATGTTTTTGGTAGAGTTTTCATGTAAATAACAAGATGTAATGGAAAATTCCAACTTCAAGACATACATGAAGAAAAAGAACTCCTCTGATGTGGCTCCAAGGAACCATCTTTACTGCCACATCATTTCTAAACTATCTAATCAAGGTGACAGGTTGGGGGAAGAACACTGGAGAGAAATAGCTGAAGATGCCTCAAGAGGCAGGGCAATGACAGGTTTGAAAATTCAGATGATAGTGAAATATGTGTGCAGATAATGCTAAAAGTGAGGGGTGAAATGGGAGGCTGTTACCTGTTGATTTCAATTCTGCTCTAGGAGCACTGCTGTCAGACTCCAGGAAGGAATTGAAGGCTACTGTCACTTGGCAGCAAATGAGCTTGCTTGTGGAACTTGCTTTTATTGTTTTGGCTAAATCTAAGATCCATAAAGATGATGAACTGGTCTCACTGCCCTGGAAACTGAGGTTATTTGTGGATCCAGACTACTGAACTTACAAATTCAAAGCAAAGAAGCTTAATGCTTCTTGACATTACTATCGCTCAACCTCCCTAACTTAAAGGGCACTACAGTATCTATAGCCACTGGATTACAACTCCAGAGGCTTCCAAAAGTCATAAGCACAGAGGGATTATTTTTTTCCCTACTGGGAATATTTAGGCATAGCAAAGAGCATGTCCATGTCTTGTGGTTATATGGCTTATGTGAAAAAATAACATTGATCACTGCACCAGAACCACAGAATCACAGAACTGACCAGGTTGGAAAACACCTCTAAGATCATCGAGCCCAGCCCATTAAAACTGGCTGTGGCAGATTGTTTGTATGAAAGGCAAACAATCAGAGGGGAACAATTAAGAGCACTGTCTCAGATGCAGAGTTCTAAGCCTAAATATAAGGCTGCCTGAGTGAGTTTTGTCATTTCCACTCACTGGCAAATCTGCAGCGTGTTCCACCCAGCCCATTTCAGGAACCTGCATCCACCTTTTGCAGAGATGTCATCTGTGGAGTGAATTTACCTTGTTCTCTAACAGCTGCTTGTCATCAGGGATATATTCAGGAGCAAAGCAAGCTGCCTTTGGTACTGTTGTCCTTGCTATCAACTACAGTAGATGTATTCTATGATGCTATTTCAGTCTCCTCTCAGAAATCTCTGGTACTCTGTGTGTTCCTTTGCTGTGCTTTGCAGTGAGCTAGGCTGTGAGGGAATCCCTTCCAAGATTTTTGGGGTTGGAAGGGGTTGGAGCTTTGGAGGTCACAGAATCACAGAATTAACCAGGTTAGAAAAGATCTCTAGGTTCACTGAGTCCAACATTTCACCTAACCCTTCTAATTAACTAACCCACGGCACTAAGTGCCTCACCCAGCCTCCTCTTAGACACCTCCAGGGATGGTGACTCCACCACCTCCCAAGGCAGCCCATTCCCATGCCAGTCACTCTGTGAAGAACTTCTTCCTAATGTCCAACCTAAACCTGCCCTGGTGCAGTCTGAGACGGTGTCCTCTTGTTCTGTCACTGGGTGTTTGTACTTGCTCAAGCCACAGACCAAAATCTGGGTCATGTCTAACAAAATTTTAGGAGCAGATGCAGACAGGAGGAGGGCCCTAGAGAAAACCTCGAATCTGTAACAGAAAAGTTCCCTTTTAAAGTTTCAGAATTGAAATAAACCAAAAAAGGATGCCTATGATAAAAGCAGTGGCTTTGCCCATTCCACCCTTCACTGAGGAGCTGGTGTGTCACACAGTCACTCTGCTACACCAAGAAGTGGATGAAAGAGAGAAATGTTGACCTTACCAGAAACCAGCCTGAAGGAAAAAAGAAAAATATGAATCCCTTCCCTAAGATACAATGCAGGAGAAAACTTTCTTCTAAGCAAGACCTTTACACCGTGGGGCTCTTGTCACATTCTCCTACCTGTGGCTAAACCTGCAGAGCTGACAGCATCATCATAGGATCATAGAATGCTTTAGGTTGGAAGGGACCTCAAGGATCATCCAGTTCCAACCCCCTGCTATAGGCAGGGACACCTCCCACTAGAATAGGTTGCTGGAGGATTCATCCAACCCGGCCTTGAACACCTCCAGGGAGGTTGTGGGGCAACCTGTGCCAGTGTCTCACCACCCTCACTGCAAAGAACTCTTTCTTAACATCCAGTTTCAATCTCCTCTCCAACAGTTCAAACCCATTCCTCCTCATCCTGTCATTACAAGACCTTATCAAAAGTCTCTTCCCAGGCCTCCTGGAGCCCCCTTCAGATACTGGAAGGACACTCCAAGGTCTCCTCAAAGCCTTCTCTTCTCCAGGCTGCAGAGCCCCAACTCTTGTAGCCTGTCCTCATAGCAGAGCTGCTGCAGCCCACTGAGCATCTTGGTCGCCTCCTCTGGACTGGCTCCAACAGTTCCATGTCCTTCTTGTGTTGGGGGCTGCAGAACTGCACCCAGGACTGCAGGTGGAGTTTGAGGAGAGCAGAGCCAAGGGGCAGAATCCCCTCCCTTGCCCTGCTGCCCACACTGCTCTTGCTGCAGCCCAGCACAGGGTTGCTGTCTGGGCTGCACTCACCCTGCAGGCTCCTGTTGAGCTTTGCATCAGCCCAGACCCCCAGGGCCTGTTCCTCAGGGCTGCTCTCAGCCGTTTGCCAACCAGCCTGGAGTTGTGTTTGGGACTGCACCCACCCAGGTGTAGGACCTTACATTTGCTGCTACCTCGGGGCTTTGTTTTCACTCTTGTGCAAAATTTCAAGGGCAGCTCTTTTATTTTTCCTTTACTTCTAGTGTAAGAAGCAGAACTTCTTCTTGTCCTGTTATTTCAGTGTAAATTGAAAACAAAGCCTTGAAACTCTGTAGCATTAGTGTGGATTTACAGTTTTATAACTGAGTGGAGAAAAGCACCCCTAAATATTCTAGGTTATTGTGGAATGGTTTTGCAGAAGAGAAAGATATTACTTTAAGGATAGAATAGAGAAATTAATCAAAAAGGATTAAAGTTAGAAAAAAATCTGACACTTCCAATCACTTAAACAGCAGAAGAATGAATTCAACTTGTCTTACCATAGCTATATTACACTAATCCATTTCTGCATTTCTTCTCCAGCAGAAAGAGGTGTAAAGTAATTGCAGAACTAGCCAGACCCCAGGAGTCTATTGCTGGAGAAGAAAAATAATCCACTGAGAATGTTCCCAAAAGCTTTGCAGAACAAACTTTATTGCCAGACCAAAAATTGGCTCTTCTGTAACACACTGATGTCTGCTTTCTCTATGGGACGTGCATGCAGGGAAGTACTGGTAGATAGCAGCTGAAGATGAGCCAGCAGTGTGCCCAGGTAGCCAAGAGAGTCAGTGGCATCCTGGCCTGGCTCAGGAGCAGTGTGGCCAGCAGGACAAGGGAGGTTATTCTGCTCCTGTGCTCAGACTGCACAGGCCACACCTTGAGTGCTGTGTCCAGTTCTGGGTTCCTCAATTCAAGAGAGATGTTGAGGTGCTGGAAGGTGTCCAGAGAAGGGCACCAAAGCTGCTGAGGGGCCTGGAGCACAGCCCTGTGAGGAGAGGCTGAGGGAGTTGGGGTTGTTTAGCCTGGAGAAGAGGAGGCTCAGGGGTGACCTCATTGCTCTCTACAACTACCTGAAGGGAGGCTGTAGCCANGGTTGGACTGGATGATCTGGATGATCTTTGATCACATTGGGTGATTCTGTGCTCCAAAATCTCCCTGGAGGTGTTCAAGGCCAGCTTGGATGAGCCCCTGAGCGACCTGTTCTAGTGGGAGGTGTCCCTGCCTATGGCGGGGGGTTGGAACTGGCTGAGCTTTGAGGTCCCTTCCAACCCAAACCATTCTATGATTCTATGATCAGAAGAAGAGAGCCTTCAGAGCAGCACACAAAGGGTTAACCAGCTACCAGCACTGCTGATAGTGGGAGAAAGTAGGGAAAAGTCGTCAAGACTGCAAACGTTTCCTCTGCGCTGCTCCCAACAAGCCTTCAGCAGCCATCCAAACAGCAGGCAGAGCAGTGCCACAACTGAAGCAAAGGCCAAACACTGAGAGTAAAGCAAAATTCCCAAATCCTTGCCATGTATTTTTCTGCCAGCAGCAAAGCCCAAGAACTCAGCCTGTCAGAAACCACTCATGTGCTGCACACAGATTTACACAACGCTCACACCAGCCAGCACTTGAACCCCTGACCTCAGGATTTATAGGGTTTAAGTCTGGAAGGCAAAAGCAGGCTGAAAGAAGCTGGCTTTTAAAAAGAGAGCAAGAACACAAATGTTCATCATTTCCAAGTCTCTTTGTATGTGTTGCCAGGTCACTGACAGACATGGCCTGGAAAATTGTTCTCTTGACACCTTAACCCTAGCAAAGTCCAACAGAAAAGTCATTAGTATCAGAGTGCATTAAGAAACAAAAGCTGCTTCAGCAAAATCGTTTGGTTGGGTTTTTTTAATCTAGATTTGTTGTGACTGTTTGTGGGGGGGGGTTTAAGTTAATGTTACCAGAAACCTTAAAGGTTTGGCAGGAAAAAAAGTCTAAGCACTGTAAGCTGAGCACTTTGAAATGTCTTCTCGTTTGGACTTACTCAAACTGATAGAGGCATCCTAAATTTACTTAATAGAAGCAGTAAATGCAGAATCTTAGCACAGGCAGGGGATACAGAACTGTTTTCATAACCATTTGCTCAGCCAAGTATCAAGAGACTCTTTATCCCTACCTGCTGAAAAAGATTACAGGATGCTGGGTTTGACTGAGCCTGACTAAATGTCTATTACTTACATAAAATACCTTTAAAGAACTTAATGCTGAAAGCAGTTAAAGGCAATGCAAAAACAAACATTTTGAGAGATCAGCATGATCATGGAAGTGACAAAATACAAACAGACCTTACACTTCCACTAATCGCCCCATCTGCCAGTTTGCCTTTGCCACTGGGGAACAGCAAAGCCCTAATACCACACATTTTCAACCTTCTCTCAGTTCCAGATGAACAGAAAGTCCAGCTGGGGAAGAAATACATTTTAACTCTGTTAGCAGCAGTTTTACCATTGGTGTTGTCCTTTAAAGCACCCCATGAAGTCCAGAAGGGGCTTGAGGACTACCTAGCTCAAAGCAGCTCTGTTAGAGAAACTCATAGTGCAGGTAGATCAGGAGAGAAAAACAACAGGCTAAAAAAGACTGAAAGTACAAAGCTATACTAATTGCAGAATGCAAACCTCAACACTCTACCCTTAGAATCATAGCACAGAAACATACAATCAACCAGGCTGGAAGAGACCTCCAAGCTCATCCAGTCCAACCTAGCACCCAGCCCTGGCCAATCAACCAGACCATGGCACTAAGTGCCCCAGCCAGGCTTTGCTTCAACACCTCCAGGGATGGTGACTCCACCACCTCCCTGGGCAGCCCATTCCAATGCCAATCACTCTCTCTGCCAACAACTTCCTCCTAACATCCAGCCTAGACCTCCCCTGGCACAGCTTGAGGCTGTGTCCCCTTGTTCTGTTGCTGCTTGCCTGGGAGCAGAGCCCAACTCCACCTGGCTACAGCCTCCCTTCAGGGAGCTGCAGACAGCAATGAGGTCACCCCTGTGAAGCTTTCTCTCAGAAACACATCCTATCATTTGCTCTAAAAATCCAATATTAAGCATGAATATCATAACTGAGCTACTCAGCATTTTGTTATATCCCCTTAAATCCTTACTGTCATAAACAGGTTACAAGGTCCTGATTGTGACAGAGGTCCTTCTAGGGCTTCTTGTCACCCTGCTTTCAGACTGGTCTTTTTCTGCTGGGTTTTTCTGGGTCATGCTTTGAAGCCTTCAGACTACAGCAAGTCTTGTCTAGAATCTGCAGGCCATTCAATGCACTCATCTGGGAAATAGCTTCCTTTTGGTGATAAGGGAATGTGTTGTAGTTGGCACTTTGGTGTCTGGAGAAGCTTACCCTGGGTCACTTTTGCATCCTACTAATGAAGTCTCAGCAGTGTCTGTTTCCGTAGGTACTCAGGAGGTCGAGGGAGGTAACTCTCCCTCTCTATTCCACTCCAGTGGGACTCAGCTCTGGGCACCCAGACATAAGAAGAACATGGATCTCCTTGACAGAGTTCAGAGGAGACCACAAGGTTGATCAGAGGGCTGGAGCACCTCTCCTGTAAGGAGAAACTGAGAGAGTTGGGCTTGTTCAACCTGGACAAGAGAAGGCCCTGGTGAGACCCGACAGAAGCCTTCCAGTCCTGAAAAGGGACCTGTGGAAAAGATGGAGAGGGACTTTTTATCAGGATATGTAGTGACAGGACAAGGGGTAATGGCTTTAAACTGATAGAAGATAAACTTAGATTAGATACAAGGAAGAAATGCTTTGCTGGGAGAGTGCTGAGGCACTGGAACAGCTTGCCCAGAGAGGTGGCAGAAGTCCCATCCCTGGAAGTGTTTGAAGTCAGGCTAGATGGAGCACTGAGCAACCTGGTCTAGTGGAAATGTGCCTATGGCAGGAGGTTGAAACTAGATGATATTTAGGAGCTTCCAACCCCAACCAGCCTGTGATTCTATGACTGTGCTATTGCTTTCTGCTTGTGGTCACTGAATGCACTGGTGGGTTTAGGAGAAGTCACTGGTTGACAGGTTACATGGAAAAGGATTTCTTTGTCCATGTAGCTTAGAGCTTGCTTCCAAATAACTGATTTGTCCAGTGGCAATATTTTGATCTTAACAAGATTTCTAGGTTGTAGTTCATTGGAGACCCTGACCTTGCTAATTGTACTTGCTTCCAGTTTCTGTGTGCTGCTTCTCCCTCCTGCCAATTGCTTCCTTGACTCCTGCTGCTTGCAGTGCTGCTGAAGGCAGAGATACCTCCCTAGACGCGTATCGTGACAAGAAGTGCTGTCACTGGGAAGCAGCTGAGGCCATCTATGGAATTCTTATGCACTGAGTAATTGCATACCAAGAGGATTCTCTCTTCCTTCCAGCTGCTTCTAATCAGGCCTTAAATTAATTCTCATCTGAGCTCCTCATGTGCATGGTCACTATATGCTTAAACCCTTGTAAGAGACCTGGGAATCCACTGTCCTGCCATTGCTACACATCACACCAGCAGCTCCACACAGATCCTGGCATTCTTCTATGAGGACTATTTGCTTGTGGCATTGACTTTTGTCCACCTGCTAGTCTGATCCCAAATGTCATAGTCCAGCATCTCTATCTGCTGGCTGGTGTCCAGTATGTGGTAAATTGCTAACATGCATTTTCTCTTCCATTTTCTCCTCTGCACATTTGATTTCTTTTGCTGTCATTAAAGCCAGAGTCCCTGTGCTGGTTATTTTCCATTATCATGTTATTTCATCTATTAGCAGATAAAAGGCAACAGAAAAGGAATTCCATTGGCTCCTATCTGCTAAATTTGATGCCTCTATTTTTACATGAGTTTTGTTTCGATTCATCTGTCTGTTTTCATGAATTCCCTAACTTAATGAATTATCTCTGTCTGCTCCTTTTATTCTCTGTGTTTAGTATAAACCTCTCACTTGAGGCTTTTTTTTAATGTCTAGAGATCTTGACAGACTTAGGATAGATTCTCTGAATGCTCCTTTGATCTCCTTCTTTGTTCTTCCTCCTAATCCATCGAGAATTAACTCATCTTTTAATATCTGATAATTGCATGAGCCAATCGTTCGGTGTGGCTCAGCTAAGCAGTTCTTCAGCCTTTAGCCAGCTCTTTGACTGCACAGGTTGAGTATCTTTCTTGTGACATATTTGTGGTCTGTAAATATTCCTGGAGTGCTGCTAGAGCTTTGCGTGGATGCCTTTGTTTGCTGCTAGCTAATTGCTGGTGGTCTGTGTAATAAACGCTGCTGCTGCTCGTCTTTCATTTGCCTTTTCACACAGCACCCACTGCGATCTGAAGAACAGTCAACAGTAAACACATCAGGTTTAATGTCCATCTGCTCAGAGATTGGAGTTTGGTATTTTTCCATTAATACTCTTTGATCTTTCTGGTTTGTTTGCTTTTATGTACCTGTAGGAATAACCTGACTTTTAACTTTCTGTTCTCCTCTCAACATGAGAAGAAAGAAGGATCAAACCTGTTTAGGCTTTGTCTTTTCTCCCCACAGAGAATCTTCTCCTCAGCTTTAGCAGGCCTATTATCATACTCTGGTGGGATTTGAGCAGAACTGAATAGTCTGAGAACTGATAAGGAGGCACAGCTGCAGAAAAGTGGCCTTGGGGAGGCTAGCAGTGAAGCTGAGAAGTTAGCTGCTATCTGTAGGTGAGCCGTGCGAGGGAGCCTGGAAGAGGGGCCAGGCTGGTTAGCCCTGGGAACAAGCCAATGTTGTGACTAGCTGTGCAAAGGGGGATTAAGGGGGGTGGTTGGTCAGGTCTGCCTCTCTGCATGTGGACAGCTCATTTCTGCTAGGTAAGCCTATCAAAAGTACACGAGCTCCACCACATGAGCACCGCGCTTAGCTTCCATAAAGGGACTGACCACCTATGTACCATACTGGTATAGGCTCATGTCCTAAGTGAGGCCAACTCAACAGTACTCCCCACAGACTGCTACCTAACATAATGCTGCCTGTTGAAAGAAGTAAATTCCTGCCAGAAGAAACCCTTTTCCAACATCAAGCAAGTTTCCTGTGGCCCGCAGAACCGAAATGATGAACTGAAAAGATGAACCTCTTTTCTTTTATTAAAAAGAAGAAAGAAAAGTTACATTCTGGGGCATGGTAAGGGGAGATTTTCCTCCACATGGCAGCTGAAGAGAAAGTCCATGAGCTGAGAGCCTGAGTCTGCTGGGGCATGAGACTGTAGTAAATGGTTGAGGATCTTTTCCAGGATGCACTTATCTGAGGATGTATTTGATAGGAGTTTATGCACTTTATGCTGTTATTAGTGAACAGATATTAATGTATTTGGCATTACATGTAGTAGGCTGAAGATGAGCCAGCAGTGTGCCCAGGTGGCCAACAGAGCCAACGGCATCCTGGCCTGTATTAGGAACAGTGTGGCCAGTAGGATGAGGGAGGTTATTCTGCCCCTGTACTCAACAGTGGTCAGGCCACACCTTGAGTGCTGTGTCCAGTTCTGGGCTCCTCAGTTCAAGAGAGATGTTGAGGTGCTGGAAGGTGTCCAGAGAAGGGCAACAAGGCTGGGGAGGGGCCTGGAACACAAACCCTATGAGGAGAGGCTGAGGGAGCTGGGGGTGTGCAGCCTGCAGAAGAGGAGGCTCAGGGCAGAGCTCATTGCTGTCTGCAACTACCTGAAGGGAGGCTGTAGCCAGATGGGGTTGGTCTCTTCCGCCAGGCAAGCAGCAACAGGACAAGGGGACACAGTCTCAGGTTGTGCCAGGGGAGGTCTATGCTGGATGTTAGGAGGAAGTTGTTGGCAGAGAGAGTGATTGGCATTGGAATGGGCTGCCCAGGGAGGCAGTGCAGTCACCATCCCTGGAGGTGTTCAAGCAAAGCCTGGATGAGGCACTTAGTGCCATGGTCTGGTTGATTGGCCAGAGCTGGGTGCTAGGTTGGACTGGATGAGCTTGGAGGTCTCTTCCAACCTGGTTGAGTCTATGATTCTATGAAATATTACACCGTGTTTTTAACCACCATCTGCCGGTTCTTTTATCTGTTAATTAACTATTTACTCCTCGCAGCTCCCCTGTCATGCTTTGAATGAAGGTTTCTCTAAGCATGGGGTTTGCAAACACTGACAGAACCTAAACCATAGCCAAGAAAGTCCACATGCTTCATCTGTCACTGTCACAAAACCAGCCAATTACAAATGATCTGGCAAAGCTGCTTTAATCTAACCTCCTTTTATTTTCCTTGTCACTAATTTGTTAAACCAAAGCCATGCCTCAAAGAGAAGAGATTTAGTTCACTTCCAAAGCAAAATCAGGAAAGGAAAGTAGCCAACAACACCTCCAAAAATCGGTGGAAGCTGCTAATGCATATTTATACTTTCATCTGGAGACAGGAGGCTGGCTGGCAGATTTGACTGCCTTTGCTGATTGCTCACCTCTGTATGTACCAAAGGAAAACCTGAACTACAGGATCTAAAGGCTATGAGGATGATGAGGGGACTGCAGGGCATGCCCTGTGAGGAGAGGCTGAGGGACCTGGGGCTGTTTCATCTGGAGATGAGAAGACTGCAAGAGGATGGAATGAATGTCTATAAATCTCTGAGGGCTGGGGGTCAGGAGTGGGGGGGGACAGGCTCTGCTCACTGCTCCCTAGGATAGGACAAGGAGCAGTGGATGGAAGCTGCAGCACAGGAGGTTCCAGCTCAGCACAAGGGGGAACTTCTTTCCTGTAAGGGTCCCAGGGCACTGGCACAGGCTGCCCAGAGAGGTTGTGGAGTCTCCTTCTCTGGAGCCTTCCAAGGCCTGTCTGGATGTGTTCCTGTGTGATCTGTGTGGTCCTGCTCCAGCAGAAGGGTTAGACTCGATGATCTCCTTGGGTCCATTCCAACCCCTAATACCCCGTGAGCCTGTGGTCAGTGCTAGAAACATGGGTTATTGCAAAGGCAAATAGAACTTTCCAGAGAGAATCAGAGCAACCCATTCTCAGTTTGAATTCAGAAATCTTCTAGATGGACTAAAATATTACTGGTGTTGGATTCAGCCTGGATTTGGAGCCATTTGTACCAAGCACTACCCCTCAGCTGCATCTGAGGGCTGGCTGTGACACTCTGGCTGCAGATGCTTTGTGTTAACTGCCCATGGTCTTTTGTCTTTCTCCTTTTAAATTCTGTGCCATTTCCTTCATAAAGATTCATTAGCTGAGAATTGAATTTTGCAGTGACAATGACTGAGCTCTGACAAAATAAAGGAGTCAAACCTGGCTAATCATCATCACCATCCCTGAAGGTGTTGAAGAAAAGCCTGGCTGGGGCACTTAGTGCCATGGTCTGGTTGACTGGCTAGGGCTGGGTGCTAGGTTGGACTGGATGATCCTGGAGGTCTCTTCCAACCTGGTTGATTCTATTCTATTATCATTATTTTAATAAATCTAGACTATGGGAACATTTCCAGAAGCATGATTGCTCATTTCAAATATTCATCTTAAAGACCCTGTCAGTCAGGAGGGAGTTTTTTCAGGGTACATATATGATATATAATAATACACATGCAGTATGTAAAAGAATCATCATCATAATCTGTTCAGACTATCTAGAAGAGAGATGATTGCCAGAGCAGTTCTAGAGACATCATTGGAGATATCTTCTAGGTATGATCCTTCCTTTAGATGACATCACAGAATCACAGAACTTCAGAGAAGGGCCAGGAGAATGATCAGAGGAACTGGAAGTCCTGCCAGGTGAGGTAAGCCTGAGAAAGCTGAGTCTGTTCAGAGTTGAGAAGAGACCTCCAAGCTCATCCAGTCCAACCTAGCTCCCAGCCCTGGCCAAGCAACCAGACCATGGCACTAAGTGCCTCATCCAGGCTGTGCTCGAACACCTCCAGGGACGGTGACTCCACCACCTCCCTGGGCAGCCCATTCCAATGCCAATCACTCTCTCTGCCAACAACTTCCTCCTAACATCCAGCCTAGACCTCCCCTGGCACAACTTGAGGCTGGTATGAACCAGTAAGGAGGCCTTCTCTAAAAGCATGCAGCTATCTACACTTATGGAGAGTAAAGTAAGTATTAAACCCTGTTGCTAACAAAGCCAAATCTCCTAAATCCATTGTGGACAGACACAGAGAAGAGCTGTTTCCCAAGAGGTGGATGTGAGGCCCATTGCTTGCTGGTTTACCACTGCCACAACACCCAGAAACAGTAAAATCTCCACTATCCTAAGTAAAAGTAGGTTAGGACCAGCAAAAAGCAGTTCCTGTTGAATGCTGCATCTCTTCCCATTGATATTGCTGTTGATTTAAGCAAGAGTGGTTAGCACTCAGGACTACAGGTCACAGCATCTGCCAAAATTAAGCCAGCTGAGCAACAGTTTTGCCCCAGGCTGAGGTTTCTGCTCTCAGGGCTCCACTGCACCCCACCTTCTGAGCTTAGTTAATATGACTTAGTTAATATGTTGAATCTTTTTCTTACATATCAAAGACATTTACCACTTTACATAACACTTGACAGCACAGCTCAAGGATCTGTCAGCAACAGCTTTTACAGAAAGGTTTACAATAAAAACTAGAAGAATTTGCAGGTTTTCAGAACTGTTCAGTATCTGAGCCCAAAAAGAGTTGAAGGGCACTTCTGCACTCCCTGAGAACAGCTCTGCTGCTGAATGCCAGCTCTCAGGAAATAAACTGTAGTGAAGAAGTAATAGTAGAAAAAGTCTGTTGCTTGCCAGAGAATCCAAAACATAACAAATCCCTAATGTGGGTGAACACCTGGGGAAAACACTCTGATCTCTCCTGGAAAGGAGCAGCAGCATACATGCACCTGAACCTCACTAATAAGCAGGGTAAAGGAAACTCTGAACACACGCAGCAGCTTACTCTTCACCTGGCCAAACAGCTCATCTTGGCATGCTCTAAGCACTGCTGGGCACACTTCCAACCAGCACCACTTGGTTCTAGTTCCAGTACGAGGAGCTTTAATTTTCATCTTGAGGAGCTCAAGCTGTACAGTAATGTGCAGTCTGTGACAGGGGCAGTGTTTGGTCATTCTGAAATCCCTCTCTGCTTTAACAGGGTTAACATGCAGAAGCTGCAGAATGCCCCCGCCTCAGGTCATGGCAGCTTGTGGAGTGGTCCTAAACCAGGCTGTGATCTCTGTTTATAGTGTAGACTGCTGGCTGACAGGGAAGGTCACATCTGTTAAACAACAAAATATTCTCTTCTACTCATCCAGATGTCCTTTGACCTCCCCTAATAAACTAGGTTGGAAGAGACCTCCAAGCTCAGCCAGTCCAACCTAGCACCCAGCCCTGGCCAAGCAACCAGACCATGGCACTAAGTGCCCCAGCCAGGCTTGGCTTCAACACCTCCAGGGACGGTGACTCCACCACCTCCCTGGGCAGCCCATTCCAATGCCAATCCCTCTCTCTGCCAACAACTTCCTCCTAACATCCAGCCTAGACCTCCCCCAGCACAACTTGAGACTGTGTCCCCTTGTTCTGTTCACTAACTGCAACTGAAGCAAACGGAATAAAGCAATTTACAGCTTTGCAACACACTCACTCCATCTCTCCCTGCAACGACTCTCTTAACCTCTGCCCATTCACAACTTTGCAACTCATCCACAACTCTTTTAATGTTGCTCAAGCGACAGCTTTGCTCCATGAAAGAGTTTTTGGACCGACAGCAGCCAAAACGCAGATGCCAGAGAACTCACACAACTCTTCTTTACCAAAGTCGTTATCGTGGCCTCACAATTTTGCTGCCTCCCTGCTGAAACATTGGTGTGCACTTCTTAATCCTTCATGCACCTGAACAAACAGCTCCAGCAGCACAGGAGATTAATAAAATGCTGAAGAGATTCAAACAGCTTCTGTCTCACTCCTAGCCTGATAACTTGCTTATGCAGTCATCCGAGGTCATTCCTTATCTACTTACAAATAACTTGTAGCCATAATGCTTCCTTCCCCTCTCAACATTGATCTTATTTATGTTTTCTCTCTATTTCATTAATTTAACCAAATCTGAGGAGACACAAATGATCAGGAGCTTGATTAACTTTGTCACTTAAGCAATGGCTTTGTAGTAGTTTTGGAGCTCATCTTCCATCATGCAGAATGCATTAGGAGCATTACAGCTTTAATTCAATAAAAGGCTGCTGCCATTGCTCAGATACAAATAAAACTTTGCCTGACCAAGGGCCCCATTCTATCACTCACTTTACTGGCTGCTCCCCAGGCTCACAGCCATTATTTATCAACGATCAAAAATTCTTTTCACTGCATGGTACAGTTTTAATGGAGAGAGTTGTTAATGTCTATGGAATAAGCAACAAAGAAAGCAAAACTCTTTGACTGCAGTGGAAAGGTTTTGGACTTTTGAAGAGTCGTGAAATAATGATGTGCCTGTCTGAAGGCAGTTTCGGGAGAGCATCAGCAGCTCTTTTCCAGGAGAATCCCGAGGAAAAAAATCCAGACTAAATCAGTGGCAACAACTAATTTTTCCTGCTCGGTGAGTGCAATCCATCTATTACTGCCACAGTCAACTGGGAAGTGTTTTCTTTCCAGCCCTGAACTTATGGGATGCTTGTCAGAGCTTCCAAAGACAAAGTAGTATCTCCCCATTCTGCACGTCAGGGAAACATTCTTGACACATTCAGAAGTAGGTAACTTCAAATAAAAAGCAAAGGCTCAAAGCAACTCCAGAGCCGCTGCTCACCCTCTGGCTGATGCTACTCAATCATTTATATGGACTGCAATTGAATTTGAAGAGATCATTGCCCAAACTACCAAACACCAAATGTTATCCTACCTCATCCCCTAGCTGAAGACTCAGGAAATGAAGCACTAAGGAAGTTTCTTCTAGTAGAGTCTTCCTAGCTTAGTGGAAAACTACCAGCGGTCCTCACATGGACTACACAAGAAACACCACTCTGAGCACTGCATTAAAAACTTGCTGTCCACAGGACAAGTTCAAAACTGCAAAGATGTAACCAGGTGGATAGAGAATCATAGAATCAACCAGGATGATGGCAGAGCAGTGGATGTGCTTTACCTTGAGTTCACTAAAGCATCTGGCACTGTCTCCCAAAGCATCCTCACAGCTAAACTGAGCAGGTGTGGTCTGGGTGATAGAGCAGTGAGGTGGATTGGGAACTGGTGCAAGGAAAGAAGTCAGAGTTGTGGTCGATGGGACAGAGTCTAGCTGGAGGCCTGTAACTAGTGGAGTTCCCCAGGGGTCAGTACTGGGACCAGTAGCATACAATGCATTCATTGATGACCTGGATGAGGGCACAGCAAGTTTGGTGATGGCACCAAGCTGGGTGGAGTGGCTGAGACACACCAGAGAGTTGTGCTGCCATTCAGAGAGACTTGGACAGGCTGACAGTTGGGCAGGGAGAAACTGAAGGAAGTTCAAAAGGGGCAAGTGCAGAGTCTGGCACCTGGGAAAGGACAATCCCAGGGATCAGGATAGGTTGGGGACTGACCTGCTGGAGGCAGTGAAGTGGAGAAGGACTTGGGAGTGCTGGTGGGTGGAAGGATGGGCATGAGCCAGCAGTGTGCTCTGGTGGCCAGGGAGGCCAATGCCATTCTGGGGTGGACTAGAAGGGCTGTGGGTAGTAGGTCAAGGGAGGTTCTCCTGCCCCTCTACTCTGCCCTGGTGAGGCCTCATCTGGAGTGTTGTGACCAGTTCTGGGGCCCCAGCTCAAGAAGCACAGGGAGCTGCTTGAGACAAGAGTCCAGTGCAGAGCCACAAAAATGATGAAGGAAGTTGAACATCTTCCTTATGAGGAGAGCCTGAGGGAGCTGGGGCTGGGAGCTTGGACAGGAGGAGACTAAGAGGTGACCTCATCAATGGTTATCAATATGTGCAGGGTGAGTGCCAGGAGGCTGGAGCCAGGCTCTGCTGGGTGATGCCCAGTGCCAGGACAAGGGGCAGTGGGGGGAAGCTGAGGCACAGGAGGTTCCATGTGAACCTGGGGAGGAAATTTTTCCCTGTGAGGGTGACAGAGCCCTGGAACAGGCTGCCCAGGGGGGCTGTGGAGTCTCTCTCTCTTGAAATATTCAAGAACCATTTGGATGCATTCCAGTGTGATCTGCTCTGGGTGATCCTGCTCTGGCAGGGGGCTGGACCAGATGAGCTTTGGAGGTCCCTCCCAGCCTCTGACATTCTCTGATTCTATGAAAAGAGAAGAAACTCAAGAGAATTCTATTGACTTCAGTCAGTACCATCTATGCATTTGAAGTCTTGAATGTATCTTGGTTCTGGAATTTTCAACAAACTGGAAAATGAACTCAAACTGGAAAAGCCTTTTTTTGGTCTTGTTCTTTTCATCTCATTCCCCTCTAGGGGATTCTGGACATGACACCCTCTACAAAGTGTTTACAAGTGCAGAACGATGGAAGTCAGTAATGCACAATAACCAGAATTTGGTCTTATTTCATGTCATTTGTAACTAATGACTGAAGAATCACCAAGCTTGTCCAATAGGCTAAGAAAGCTGAGCAGGTAATTTCCTGCTCACTCTGCTTTTTAAGGCTGACTCAACCAACTTTCCATGCATGAGACTCCTGCTGCAATCAGCAGGAGGTCTGCACGGAAAGGAGAGGTGATAGTAATGCATAAGGCATCCCTCAATCTAACTCAGGAGGAAACATGCAGTAGCTGTTAAGCAGCTGAGGGAAGACCTGTTAATTGTTTTAGGACCTGAACATGTCACAAGATGGTTTTTATGGTCAGACACACATAGGATTTGAACCCAAGACCCCTGAAATCAATGGGAATCTCTTTTATTGCCAGGCTTTTCTGATTAGACTCGCAGCAGTCCATTTAATACAAGCTATGAAAGCATTTACAAGGTTAATGTATACCTTTTTCCCCCAAAGTGTACATGCTGTGCAGTGCATAATGCTATAAAAGGGAACGTGTTCATAATAGCCAGGCCAATTTATTACAGAGGCTTGGGATCTCTTTGCAGAGGTAATATCAATTCCAGTGATAGTCTTCATACCTAAAATGTTGGATATTTCAGCTACTAGTACTGCTTCTAAGATTGAAATGAACTTTTAAAGTGCATCTACTGTAACATTTATCTTCTGCTATCAATATAGGATGCTGTGAAGTATTTTGCTAGATAGGGCTAATAACAGCCAACCGAAGCAGAAGTGACTTTGCAGCATACAGCTGGTAGAATGTACCTTCCTGTGTGCACATTATCTGATTCCAGGTCAGTCAGCCAGCTTCTGATGGGGAAAGAAACAGAGGCTGCTCTGCAGTGCTTCTCAAAATAAAATATTTAGCTTGGTCCACAGGTGGAGGAGTGATAACAGAAAAATGCAGGCCAGAATTAAAGCTGTGCTCAGAAAGAAGGCAAAGCAGCAATGCTGAGGATTTCTCAAGACAACCCTATCAGCTGCTGCACACCTTTCTGTTCAATTAGACCTCCCTTACTCCAGACTTCATAACATTCTGCTGTATAATGCTTCTTTATAGAGATTGATGGGCATGGTTCATGCTAATTCCTTCCTGAGTTAGCAAACCTTTATTTGCCATGTCAAGGCAGAAATGATGGCAGGCAGCCTGGCAGAAATGCCAGCACATGCCTTAAAATGTCATTAAGTTGCAGACCAAATCAAACTATTGACCAAATCAAACTGTTTACCACAGGCTCCATCTACCCCTTGTGCTGGTGAAAGGCCAAGGTGACACCTCATGGGTGCCAAAGTGCATTTTCCAGAACTGACACTCAGATTTCACAGCAGAGACCAGATGGTAACGTGCCTGTGTGAGGAGCATTGATGTGTTTTCCCCACACACTGAACCAGCAAAAACTGGGGAATGCAGCAAAGAAAAGCATCAAATATTCCTGGAAATGGGATTCACTTCAGAGTCTTTGCATTTTACTTTATTTACCAGGCTATCCTGATTTGGGAGTCTGCTGATGTGGGGAGCTGTAAAGCTGGAAGGAGTGGCCACAAAGACTATTCTGCTCCTTGCTGATAGAGAAACTGCCGGATGCAGAGGTACAGCTGCCTACCAGAGCAGAACCACAGGCGGCTGCTGCCTGCAGTGAGCACAGGGCTCTGGCCACAGCAGCTCTCCCCCAGGCAGCACAGGCACAGGGGCAGTGCAGAAAGGACACACTCTCAGATTTCTTTCATGTACCAAGATGTGTGACTTGCATTTGCTGTTCTGTGCCTCAGCTGATGTTCCTTACACAAAACGTCTCTGTTCTTGTTAGGAAGTTTTCGACAGCTCAGCTTCTGATTAGGGGAGAAGGAGAAAGCCTGACAACGCCACCTGGACATCGTTTTGTCATTTGGCCAGGAGCTACTGCTTTGCTCCTAATGGCCTTGATTTAAGTTGAGGCACTATCAGCAGGAAAGATGCTGAGTTCCCAGCAGTGAGAACCAGGCTCCTGGGGTTTGACCAGTCTGATAGTCACCTTGCCAAACAGAACACACATTACCCTGGATCAGCATCCTCTTCCCACGGACCCACGAATCTGATGCATCTGTTCCCTTCCTATGGAATACTGGGCAGGATCAGTACCTTGGGCAGCTCAGTCCATAGACATCTACTCCCCAAACACCAACAAGCAAAACCAGCCAGCCAGCATAAGACCCACTGAAATGAAGACAGGGATCTGAGGAGCTATGGACTTTTGTACATCAGTGTGTTTTCAAAAGAGAGATGTTTGCTAATTGGCATGATTCAGTCAAATGAGGAGGTTATTTTGACATAAAACACCAGACTGACTGTTTGGATAATGGAATGGGGAGGAGGTTTATAAGCCTTAGAAATGAGGAGAGGAGCTGTCATGCTCTGGAGGTTACAGTGAAAAATGATCTTGGGGAACAGGACGAACAAGTAAGCCACAGTCAGTATATACAAATACAAACCAGCATCATCACACAGCAGAAATGCAAGGAATAAACACAAAATGGGGCTTGACTAGGTAGAAGTAATAGAAAACAGGATCCCAGAGTGGCAGTGAATTGCA
The DNA here is from genome assembly GCA_013400475.1 of Tricholaema leucomelas. Lineage (NCBI taxonomy): Eukaryota > Metazoa > Chordata > Aves > Piciformes > Lybiidae > Tricholaema lacrymosa > Tricholaema leucomelas. The sequence goes on along the minus strand of WAAF01010026.1, from coordinate 104,506 downwards.
GGCTGAACAGGAATCAAAATCGTCAAGCTGTGGCAAAAAAAAAAGCAAAACTCTTCTTTCTGGAGTGTATTAGCAGCAAAGTCTTAACTAAAACATGGGAGATAATTATTCTGCTCCATTAAGCATTGTTGATGCCCTCAGCTGCAATATGGTTCTGTCTGGGTAAAAGTACAAACAAGATATAGAGATAAGAGGATAAGATGAGGATAAGAGTTCAGGGGGGAACAGTAAAATTGATAAGATTTTGAATATGACTTGTAAAGAAATGAAGGAAGGAAATAGATTGAACGAGTCAAGGAAGGAAGGACTCGACAAGGGAGCCATGATGTGGCTTGGAATGAGCAAACGCTGCTCATAAAGCAGGCAGTAACTGTGGAAGATTGTTCTCCATATCTATGATGGTAGAAGGAGCATCAGACAAATTACAGCACAGGGCTTTTGGAGAAGTAGTGGGGGAGTCTTTACGAGGGGGAATCAGGCTGCCTCCTCCAGAAGTTTATTACTAGCCTAGGCAAACAATTGTGAAAGCTAGATGACCTCTTTGAGACCTCTGTTGGGGTTAGGGCCAGCAGCAAGAAGGGAGGAGAAGCAGGAATGAGTGCTTGATGCCTTCAAGGCCCTAGAAGATCACAGGTTCTGCTACTGACTTATTCTTTGGGAAAGTCTCCCAGCTTGCTAGGACAGGATACGAAAAAAGCAGGGAGCTTTTTTCAAGGTAAAGGATTTGTAGTGAGCTGACTGGATGCAGAAGTATTTGTACCTGGAAAGAAATAATGAACTGCTGTGATCCTAAATCCTTAAGAGTCAGTGGAGTTACAGATCTTCAATATAAAAACAGGGTAAAAACGAGGTATGTGCTGATAATCCTGAAGGAGTAAGATTCTACCCTGTCTGACACATCCACAGCCTCCTTTTCTTGGTCATCAGATATTTTAACATCTGGAAGAGAGGCTCTGAGGGCTATACAGGTGTATTTACCTGCACTCCGTGTATGACAGTCATAACAGAAAGAATCATAGATTCAATCAGGTTGGAAGAGACCTCTGAGATCATCCAGTCCAACCTAGCACCCAGCTCTATCCAGTCATCTAGACCATGGCACTAAATGCCTCATCCAGGCTTTTCTTGAATACCTCCAGGGACAGTGACTCCACCACCTCCCTGGGCAGCCCACTCCAATGCCAATCACTCTCTCTGCCAACAACTTCCACCTAACATCCAGCCTAGACCTCCCCTGGCACAACTTGAGACTGTGTCCCCTTGTTCTGTTGCTGGTTGTCTGGCAGAAGAGACCAACCCCACCTGGCCACAACCTCCCTTCAGGTAGTCATAGACAGCAATGAGGTCCCCTCTGAGCCTTGATTCTAGTTGCAAAAACTGCTGGAACCTTTCTAGCAATATCTCCCTTCTCTAATTGTCTGTTGGTTTGTTGTTTGTTTGAAATTGGTTATAATGCCATTAAAAACACCAAGACACCCTCGTGTGATAAACTACTGAGGATATGACCAATGTCACTACATCCATCTAGAGAAAAGGGTGCACTTATCACATCTAGTGACAGCCGAATGAAGACACACACCCTTCATTTCAGACAATGTTTGCAGTTGACAATTACAGAACCATTTCAGTTGGAAAAGATCTTTAAGATGACTTGGTGTAGATGAAGCAAGAAAGCTCTGACAGGAACTGCAAATGCTCTCTTGTGCAGCAGAAGCAGCATGTTAAAACAGCCTCTTCTTTTGGCCATTTTTCCATTCCTCTACGAGCAAATAATGCAAATTGGAAAAAAATGATCATTCCCATCAGGAGGTTCTGAAAAGACATAAAATAGATTAAACTGCTCTTGTCTTGGTGTCTGAATACAGAAGCAACAAAAAGTAATTTCAGTTCAGAGAAGCTGAAGGTAAACAACAGTAATCTTGGGTTTCATTTTCATTCTGGCAGGACTCCTCGCTGACGGCTTGCCCTTAATTGCTTTTCTCGTTACCTAGTTGAGCATAACTGTGTGAGACCATATTTAAACAAACTCGCTTTGCTTGCTCCACTCCTGCAGGACTAACCTTATTTCTTAACCCTGGCACGTGTAGTTCTGGCTTCTAGGAGGAAAAGGCCACACTTCAGTGGTTGGTTGTTTTCATTTAGTGCCCTTAGCATCATTGTTCTCCGAGCTGACGCAGACATGCAGCGTTTGGCACCAAGCCTTTCATTCAGTCATGGGAAGCATCTTCCTGCTCTCTAGGCTTATCTTTCCCATTTTCTCTGATGACTTTAAATACCATCTGGGTGCTCACATCACGGGGGCTAGAGTCTGATCCACCTGATCACAACCCAGGTTCCCAAAAGCAAAACTTGAAAATGAAATTTTATCTCCTGATAATGATGATCCTTGAGGTCCCTTCCAACCTAAACCATTCTATCATCATTCCATGATTCTCAATCTAACTTTTTAAGGAGTCAGGAAACAGAATCGTTCACAGCAGTGAAGGCAAGAATTAACAACCAGCCACAGAACAAGGGGACACAGCCTCAAGTTGTGCCAGGGCAGGTCTAGGCTGGATGTTAGGAGGAAGTTGTTGGCAGAGAGAGTGATTGGCATTGGAATGGGCTGCCCAGGGAGGTGGTGGAGTCACCGTCCCTGGAGGTGTTGAAGCCAAGCCTGGATGAGGCACTTAGTGCCATGGTCTGGTTGACTGGATAGGGCTGGGTGCTAGGTTGGACTGGATGAGCTTGGAGGTCTCTTCCCACCAGACTGATTCTATTCTATTCTATTAGAACATCTAATGGCACAGCCCATGCACTGTCATGAGAGTCCAGGAACAGAGGTTTATGTAACAGCACTTTCCATGGTCGTTTTCCACCTTCCATGGAGCAAAGGTGCAGAGTTCAGCTGCACTCCCTAAAAATGTAAATGCAGTCTCCAGGTTGAATTAATTTGGGCTTACTTCTGGCTGTTGTTTTTTATCATTTTCTTCTCCAGAAGCTTCTTAGCATGAAGGAATTTATACCACACAATCCATCACCCTCCAATTTAGTTTTTTAATGAACTAAATCTCTCAAAAGGTCTAAATAAAAGGCGGCTGCAGTGATACTTTCCCTAATAGATGTTAGCACAAAGATGATGGTGGCAAGGGACAGATTCCTGTTCTATGGAGATTCCAAAGCTAAAGCATGTTTCCTTCTCTCCAATAGGCAGGATCCCTAGTTACAGGCCAGTTTTGCTAACTCTCCAGTATGGCCAGACTGGGACAGAATGGTTTGGCATACAAGAGAAGATAAAAAGAAGACACAACATATCCACCTATTTGCTTGCCCCTGGCACATAGAAGACCACCCTCTAGACAGTCACTGCCCAAACAGGTTTTCCCAGCAAGCTTTGTGCATTTCTGGCATCGTGCCAGGCGGACAGCAACTGGTCTCACTTGATGACATCCAGTTTATAGACAGCTTTCAGCGCCAGGAACGTCGAACTGCTGCGCAACTGTACCCTTGTGCAAGGCATTACGAGGAAATTCGATGGCAGGGAGGGGATGCACAGCAGAGTGGCACCACTTGCACAGCCTGTCTTCTCCTGAAGTGCCAGCAGCTGAATTGGGCTCTCTGGACAAGAGTGGCTTGGCATAGAAAGTTCAGTCACGGTATTGCCGCTCAGAGTCGGGTTTGAGCAACAGAGCTGCTCTTTGTCACGCCAACGATTCACTTGTCGGTAAGTCAGAACCAGTCAGCCCTCCACACAGGCAAGAATTCTTGCCTTCTATTCTTTAATTTGATCCAGGAGACCATACTATCTGTAACTTCACAAATCAAAGCACATAAGTTAAATCATCACTAGCACCTAGTGATTCAGGGAGAGAGGTGTGCACACCGAGCACACATAAATCATACAGCACTGATACCCTGAAGGCAAAAGGAATGATTTTGGGCATGCACAATACTTTAGTGTTCAAAATGTAATTTAAAGATGCTAAACCCTTCCTGGTATGGCATCCTCGTGCCTTTGCTTTTTTTATTTCCTCATGATCTCTATGTGCTGCTAGATTCTAAAGGAATTCTTCTCTAATAAAATGCCATAATTTAATGCACTGGTGGTAATGCTGATTCAATTTTCTGCTTGCATAAATATCTTCTAAATCCATATTATATTGGAAATATCACTGGCCCTGGGTGTAAAAATCTGTACTAATCATCTATACAGCCAGAATTAATGGTCCAGTAATAACTGTCTCTTGATAAATCGATCAATCTCACCTTTTTTTTTGCACCATCATAGCCTAATTTCAACATCTTCACCTTTTTTTGCACCATCATAGCCTAATTTCAACATCTTCACCTTTTTTTGCACCATCATAGCCTAATTTCAACATCTTCACCTTTTTTTGCACCATCATAGCCTAATTTCAACATCTTCACCTTTTTTTGCACTATCTTGGCATAATTTCAACATCTTCACCTTTTTTTGCACTATCATAGCATAATTTCAACATCTTCACCTTTTTTTGCACTATCATAGCATAATTTCAACATCTTCACCTTTTTTTGCACTATCATAGCATAATATAAACATTTTCTAGCCCCCCTTAAAAACCACATTAGAAAATAAAAGACCTGTTGGTTCTGAGCATGGCTAAGAAGATAACTTAACCAGATGAATGCAATGAGGGTGAACTTATTTCAAACAAATGCAAACACCATTTGTTTTGAACCAAAAAAACCTGGAAGGGCACAGGGAATACAAATACTGGGTTGTATTATTTATGGAGGATGCAACCCTAGGAAAAATTGGAAGTGCAGGAAAGAAATGCTCAAGTTCTCTTCCATTTTACAGGCCAAGAAGTTGATAACTGGAGGAAGATGAAATGTGTTTTGTTCAAACGCAGGCACTGGGACAAGCACTTGAATGCAAATGTCTAAAAGCAGTCAAATAAAGCAGGAACAGTCACACACGACACCAAGAAGGTACCAGTGGCCTTCCTGCTCCACTAGACTGGAACTATTTATGGGTCTCAGTAGTTACTAGTCCAGTTTAGGAAACCATTCCTAAACCCTGGAGTTCTACAGCAGGGTGTACACATGTAATCACATCTCAGTTCTCTGCAGATTCAGAGCAAACAAGAGAAGGTGGAACTATCAGAAAGGAATGACAAATGAAGATTATATACTCCTGCTTACTTCAGGAATCACAGAATCAAGCAGGTTGGAAGAGGTCACAGTATCACAGTATCATCAGGGTTGGAAGAGACCTCACAGATCATCAAGTCCAACCCTTTACCACAGAGCTCAAGGCTAGACCATGGCACCAAGTGCCACATCCAATCCTGCCTTGAACAGCTCCAGGGACGGCGACTCCACCACCTCCCTGGGCAGCCCATTCCAGTGTCCAATGACTCTCTCAGTGAAGAACTTTCTCCTCACCTCAAGCCTAAATTTCCCCTGGCGCAGCTTGAGGCTGTGTCCTCTTGTTCTGGTGCTGGCTGCCTGAGACAAGAGAGCAACCTCCTCCTGGCCACAACCACCCCTCCAAGATCTCCAAGCTCAGCCAGCCCAACCTAGCACCCAGCCCTGTCCAATCAACCAGACCATGGCACTAAGTGCCCCATCCAGGCTTTGCTTCAACACCTCCAGCAATGGTGACTCCACCACCTCCCTGGGCAAAGGGAGAGAGTTAGGTTTGGCATCAAAGACCTCTGGAGAACTGTTGCAGATAGCGTCTGGTGATGGCGAGCGGCCACAGAGAACTGCTTCAAGAATCTCAGGTCTATGGAAAACTCTAGATCTTGGCAGTTCTGCCAACACCATAACACCAAGAAGCAACATATCCAACAAATGATAACCTTCTTCAGACCTGTAATAGATGGGGTGGAGAAGGTGGGTAAGAAGAGTGTTGGAGATGGAGTTAATCTGCCCTGGAAGTATCCTGACTTTGTTGCAGTCCCAGTTGCAAGTGCAAGGTTTATCACTGGACTGCCCAGTGAAGACTTGAAAACACACACAGGCTCCAAGGGCCAGATGCCCTGGCATCCCTAGAGCAGGGAGCAAGAAAGCATCTGATGTGGTCCCTGGAAAGCACATCAGCAAGTCTGCACAACAGAAACTGCTTCCACTTTTGTCACCCTTGGGAGGATGACAGGAATCTCTTTCAAACCGTTCAGCTGAACAGGGAAGAACAGAACATAAAAGTGTCATTTCAAACCCTGCTGCACACCATTCCTGGTTCTCTCATCCTGCCTATTTGCAAAACCAGCTCCAAATACACTCTCCTCCGTGCCCATGGACACACAGATCACTTCACACACAGCGAAACTCACAGGCAAGTGAGTACAGGCACAGGTGAACCATCAGAAGATGACCTTCTAGTTCCTTCACACTCAAGATCTGCTGCCATGAGTTTGAAAAGCTCCATTTTGACCCATCTGGGAGAAGCTAATATGACTATAAATGGTCTGTGAGGAAGAACTAACAGACCTGCGGTCAAGATGACAGCAGTGACAGCAAATGTAACCAGATGACTACACATAAAGAGGAGGGCAAATTACAGGTGGCACCCAATTGTTTGTCGCATCAACAACAAGCACCAAAGTTTTCAATTCAAAGATCATCTCAGGAATTTCTAATAGTTAAGAGCACCAGAATGAATTGCTGAGGAGACTGTGAAGTGTCCCTGACGGTCTTCATAAGAACATAGTGAGTGCCAGGAATCCCAGAATCATAGAATCAACCAGGTTGGAAGACAGCTCCAAGCTCAGCCAATCCAACCTAGCACCCAGCCCTAGACAATCAACCAGACCATGGCACTAAGTGCCCCAGCCAGGCTTGGCTTCAACACCTCCAGGGATGGTGACTCCACCACCTCCCTGGGCAGCCCATTCCAATGCCAATCACTCTCTCTGGCAGGAACTTCCTCCTAACATCCAGCCTAGACCTCCCCTGGCACAGCTTGAGACTGTGTCCCCTTGTTCTGTTGCTGCTTGCCTGGCAGAAGAGCCCAACCCCACCTGGCTACAGCCTCCCTTCAGGTAGTTGTAGACAGCAATGAGCTCTGCCCTGAGCCTCTTCTTCTGCAGGCTGCACACCCCCAGCTCCCTCAGCCTCTCCTCACAGGGCTGTGCTCCAGGTCCCTCACCAGCTTTGTTGTCCTTCTCTAGACACCTTCCAGCACCTCAACATCTCTCTTGATTTGAAGATGCCAGATATGATGCAGATATGGCTGCTATTGCCTTGGGGGAAAGCTGGACAAGGTAACTCTTTGAGAGTCTCTTGACATAACATCACCCCATGTCACTTCCACAGCTTTGCAAGTTTAGCGGCTTGAGGAAGGGATGAGCTAATTATTTATGTGAAAAGATTCCAATAGGATGATCTATCCACTAAACTAAGCTTTTGCTGGATTTATAGTTTGTTCCTTGCCATTTTAATCTCTGGCAGATGAGGTGTGAAATTGCTTCAGTAGAAGGACGCAGCACATAACAGCACCAGACAGCACTTAGAAGGAGAGAACTAAGCCTGTCAAACTTCAGGATCATGCTGAGCTCATCACTACCTCTGGATCTGCAGTTTCATCCTTTACATTACACCTTCCAGGAAACTGAAAATCAGAGACCTGGCCAAACGCTCAGCTTTTAGTGGTTGACTACTGATACTTTTTTCCAGTCTCTCCTATGAAGTCTTCTCCTTGAAAACAGCACTGAATAGCAAGACCTTGGCAGTGCTGAGTTAACAGTTGGGCTTGATGACCTTAAAGGTTCTTTCCAACCAAAACAGTTCTATGATTCTAAAGCTTTCATCTATTTCTACCAACATTACCAGCACTGCTTCTGCACCTTTGTACTTGTATTTCCCTGAGAAGAGAGAGGCTAAGTGTTGGGAATAGTAATATTCAATGCAGTGATTCTATAGAACTGCCTGGATATGGTACAGCTATTGGCGTTTGAACTCCGGAACAGAAGCCATGGCCAGGCGAGAGCGCAGCAGCTCAGAAGTGCTGAGTTGAGATAAAGTACAAGGTTGGAATGACCTTAGAGAAGGGTGTAACAAATACAAACAAGTGTAAGGCTGGAGTCTGTGGGTTTCACCTATCTCTGCTGACTTGGATTGCTTAGACATAATGTACTATTGATGAGAGAATATGATGAATGTCCATGCTAATTAGTATGTAATTTCTCAGGCAAGTGCATGTAACTAATTGCAGTCTAATGCAATTTGTAACCTTCTGATGAAAGGTATAAACCCAGATGTTTGGAATGCAATACAGGGATTGGATTGGAACTTGCTGACGTTAAGCACTGCCCCATCTCCTCTGACACCCATGGTATCCAGCCCATGGCAGCTAAGCCCACAAGCCAAATCAGAAATCTCACTGAGGTTTAAAAAGGAGAAGCTAATTGGGCACAGATTGCTTCAGCTACCCCCATAGCCTTTGACACCGTCTGCTACAACAAGCTCCTAGCCAAGGTGGCAGCTCATGGCTTGGACAGATTCAGCCTGATATGGGTCAGGAACTGGCTGGAAGGCCGAGCCCAGAGAGTGGTGGTGAATGGTGCCACATCCAGTTGGCAGCTGGCACTAGTGGTGTTCCCCAGGGATCAGTGCTAGGCCCAGTCCTGTTCAATATCTTTACTGATGATCTGGATGAGGGGATTGAGTCCAGCATCAGTAAGCTTGCAGATGACACCAAGCTAGGAGCAGGTGTAGAGCTGTTGGAAGGTAGGAGAGCCCTGCAGAGGGACCTGGCCAGGCTGGATGGGTGGGCAGAGGCCAATGGGATGAGATTGAACAAGGCCAAGTGCAGGGTTCTGCACTTTGGCCAC
>WAAF01010026.1:79829-95425 GCA_013400475.1 Tricholaema leucomelas | reverse complement strand
TGAGCTTGGAGGTCTCTTCCCACCTGCTTGATTCTATTCTATTCTACAGTACATGATGTCTCTGTGGACACGACACAAACGCCCTCTGGGCAGGACTGTATCAGACTGATTGAAAAGAAGAAAGGCCCAATGAGTGTGGATTTTCCACCCAAGTAATGCAAGGCTGAGTGAATTCTGACTCACTCTAAGCTCACCAAGGAGCCTGTGCAGAAGCGAGGGCAGAATTTGGCACCGCCGTAATTCCGCCTTTGTGTTCTACCTCTTAGTAATCCGTTTTAAATCTATTTGTCATACTCATCTTCCAGCTTTACAAGCTTAAAGGACTTTTTAGTACTTCTGCCACTCTCCCCAAAGGGAAAAAAAAAAATAAAGGATGCAAAGGCATTAATGAATTAAGATTTAATGCCCAACTTTAATTGCCAAGAGAGGGCAATTATATCCTAAGTCATTACCATCAAATCCATTCACCACACCTATCCGCACCCCAGGCTCTATCAGATGGGGACACATCACGTGGATTCACACCACTCACTGGCAAAAAGGAAACCCTAGTCCTAATTTCTATTAAAACACTGCTTAATTCACATCCACCATAATTGAAACACAAGACAAAACATTGTTATTAGCTCCCTGCGAGAGACCAGACAAAGACTTTAATGAACTTTTTTATTTAGTCAGCATGCTGGAAATTAATTTCTCAAACTAAGAGTTCTTATCATTGAGGAAATTGCCTTCATATAAGAATGGCCAATTATAATTGCCTTCAGAAATAAAAAGCAGGCTTCTGATGATTTCAGACTTCACTTTTTATTCATGTCCTTTTGAAGCACCTTAGTGTGCCACTAAATGGGACAAATACACCAAAACAGAATTGAATGTAGCTCTACCAAAGAATGCTACAAATCAAGAAGGTCAAGAATCACAGAATGTCAGGGGCTGGAAGGGACCTCAAAAGATATTCTCATGAGAAACCCCTTTGCTCCACACATACCTTCAAATCTTCCCTTTTTGGCCTCTCCATCACATAGAAAGAAATCTTTCCATCTTGTTTGAAGCTTGTGGAGCACTGAGGAAGTCTGCCCAGAAAAGTGGTGGAGTCTCCTTCTCTAGAGTCATTCCAAACCCACATGGATGCTGTCCCTGTGCAACCTGTTCTGGGTGAATCAGCTCTGGCAGGCAGGTCAGACTAGATGTTCTCCAGAGATCCTCTCCAACTCCTATCATTCTGCGATTCTCTCCCTGCATGCTAACTAGAAGTGAGATAAAAACTTCCTATCTCAAGGCCTGGGGAGTCTGGATTCATTATTTTAATTCCTAACAATAGTTTTTAATTTAAAAGCTGTCTAGAAATCACAGAATTCCAGCTCTCTCAGAAAAGCAAGCAAAAGACTCTTTTGCTGGTGACAAAACAAGGAGCATACTAATGGACAGGTACAAATCAGCTATGCCAAAGGACTGCCACGCAGAAAATCCATTATGAAACTAGCTGGTTCTTTTTCAAAGTGTTAAGCATCATCTACTGCATACTTCATTTTCACATCTCTCCCCTCTCTTTCTTCCTCACCTCTTCCCAATTCAAAGGCAAACAGTAAAAGTGACACAATCATCAATTTCCAGCTCCTGCAGCCTTCAACCCAACAGACTTTTTTCTCCCCGCTGACTCTCTGGTGTTCTGCCACATTCGTAGCTGGGTAAGCTTCAAGCACTGTGGCCTTCACAGAGATGATACAAACGCTTGGAGGGTTGTGATCCAGGAGAATCCTGCTGGTAAGGGACACCTGTCATGGTTACTTAATGTCACACGTTCCCTTCCAGCTCTCTGTTTCCTTGGGAAGCCTGGCAGAATCTGTTGTTCTTTAACATGGCAGAAAACTTGGATAAACAATTTCCAATGCATCCTGTCTAATTAGCACAGTGGTTGCTCTAAGCCCCTGAACTTCAGCTGACAGTGTCAGCAGAAGCAGATGAGGTAGGATCCATCTCCTGTCCAAACAGCAGAATGAACCTTGAATGGCTTTTGTGCACTGCTCATCAAGAAGTGCAAAGCTTTCAGAAGTGTCTTGAACAAGCACATAGTGAGCACCAGCAATGGCAGCAGTGAATCAGAAAGCTCACTAGGGAGGTTTTGTCTATACCATTCTGTAGCTAAGGGAACCAAAGAATCTCTGTGGGGAATCAGAAGGAACAGACTCTGGAGGGAAAGCAGAAGAGAGGGGAAGGCAGGAAACTGAGCAGGACCGAGGACTTGGCATGGCGTAGTCGGTATCACTACACTAATTTACTCAACTCTGCTGGACCACAACATCCCTCCCTGATCCTCCTGGTTTTCATATGAGAAATACTACTGCTGGATTTTCCTGAATGCTGAGATTCTGGTCATGCAGGACAGCAAACCCTGTGCTGGGCTGCAGCAAGAGCAGTGTGGGCAGCAGGGCAAGGGAGGGGATTCTGCCCCTTGGCTCTGCTCTCAGCAGACCCCAACTGGAGTCCTGTGTGCAGTTCTGGAGCTCCCAGCACAAGAAGGACATGGAACTGTTTGAGACAGGCCAGAGGAGGCCACCAAGATGCTGAGAGGGCTGCAGCAGCTCTGCTCTGAGGGGAGGCTGAGAGAGGTGGGGCTCTGCAGCCTGGAGAAGAGAAGGCTTCAAGGAGACCTCGGAGTGGCCTTCCAGTATCTGATGGGGGCTACAGGAAGGCTGGGGAGGGACTGTTGACAAGGTCTTGTAATGACAGGATGAGGAGGATGGGTTTGAACTCAAAGAGGGGAGATTCAAATTATATGTGAAGAAGAAGGTCTTTGCAGTGAAGGTGGTGAGACACTGGCACAGGTCACCCAGGGAATTTGTGGATGCTCCCTCCCTGGAGGTATTCAAGGCCAGGTTGGATGAGGCCTTGAGTGACTTGTTCTAGTGGGAGATGTCCCTGCCTAGGGCAGGGGGCTGGAACTGGATGACTTTGAGGTCCCTTCCAATCTAAACCATTCTATGATTCCTGCAGAACACAGAGGTCTAAGGTAAACCAATACCCTGCATGACTTCTCTGCTGCACTGCACCATCTCTTCCAGAAAACATGGAAGCAGTTACAGATGTAAAATTCACTCAATTTGAGCTTTGAAACTGGGACAACATCCTCATAAATTTAACAACTGTTGTGCATTTCACTTCTTCTCTGGGGAAGGTGAGATTCCATTGTCTAAAAAACGTCCCCATATACATTTCACCTTCCTGGACAGGATCTGTGCAATATCTGAGCCCATCTAATTTTAGCCTTCTGAAAGTTAGTCTTAGTCTGACCTCAAAGTGGCTTCCTAATCCAAAACACTTATTTCAGCATCTGCTACAAAGACAAAATAGACAACTCCCTCAGGCAAGGCACCTGCCTTTCAGGTAACTGCAGATGAGATGAAGCCAAGCAACTATACTCTGTTCAAAAGTGCAGCCTGTGAAAGGGAATTTCTTTGTTGTATCACATAAATACATTATACACAGCTCTTTGTAGAATCACAGAATCAAGCATGTTAGAAGAGACCTCCGAGCTCATCCAACCCAACCTAGCACCCAATCAACCAGACCATGGCACTAAGTGCCTCAGCCAGGCTTTTTTGGAACACTTCTAGAGATGGTGACTCCACCACCTCCCTGGGCAGCCCATTCCAATGCCAATCACTCTCTCTGGCAGGAACTTCCTCCTAACATCCACCTTAGACCTCCCCTGGCACAGCTTGAGACTGTGTCCCCTTGTTCTGTTGCTGGTTGCCTGGCAGAAGAGCCCAACCCCACCTGGCTACAGCCTCCCTGCAGGCAGCTGCAGACAGCAATGAGGTCTGCCCTGAGCCTCCTCTTCTGCAGGCTGCACACCCCCAGCTCCCTCAGCCTCTCCTCACAGGGCTGTGCTCCAGGGCCCTCTCCAGCTTCATCCCCCTTCTCTTGAGTGTATTCCTCCTTCAGGGCTCAAGCTCTCTGCTCCAACTAGACAGGTGGCCTCTTTCTCTCTCTCTCCTCTTTCATCTCAACCCTTCGTTTATTTTCCAGTTTGAAAAATGGATTGCCTGTCTGACTGATACAAACAGACCTATTTCCAAATCATATCAACAGCTCCATCAGTCCAAAAGTTCATCTTCAATGCAATTTGAAAGGCAAAGCCATCCGTGCTGGTGTCTGCAACGGTTCCATACATCAAGCATGCTACGCAGAAATGCACCGCGTGCCACTAACAGGGAATACAACTTCCTACCCAGAGTCAAGGGAGAGCAAAGTAATAGGAACTGAAGGAAGATAAAATGTTTTGCAGCGAGCAGAACCCCAGCTGATAGCAATTTCTCTTTCAAGCCACACTATACTTAATTTATTTATGGGCATTGGGAAAAAAAAAAAGTTATTGGCACAGTCCTGTGTAGGAAAACACACCACAAGTGCCACTTGATCAAAAAAGCAGCTGGGAAGGAGAAACAGAAAGAAAATGAAAAATGTTTGCCTAAATAGCAAGTCACTTCTCTTGCAACAGAATAATGATAAAGCTGGGAGCAAAGACAGGCAATTAGGAGGGAGGACAACTAAGCACAGCCTACACCTGGCACATAGCAGTGGCATATTTAGGAGCTCTGTCGGGGAAGTATCTAAAGATGGAAAGTAGTAACTCAGGATCTTTATGCTCTGAATTATCAAGACCAATATGTTTATGATTCTGATGCTGGGACTTATCATCCATGTTCAGGGCCACAAAGATGCTCAGCGGGCTACAGCAGCTCTGCTCTGAGGACAGGCTGAGAGAGTTGGGGCTCTGCAGCCTGGAGAAGAGAAGGCTTTGAGGAGACCTTTGAATGGCCTTTCAGTATCTGAAGGGGGCTGCAGGAAGGCTGAGGAAGGACTATTCNAAGACCCTGTCAACAGTCCCTCCTCAGCCTTCCTGCAGGCCCTCTTCAGATACTGGAAGGCCATTCCAAGGTCTCCTCACAGCCTTCTCTTCTCCAGGCTGCAGAGCTCCAACTCTCTCAGCCTGTCCTCAGAGCAGAGCTGCTGCAGCCCTCTGAGCATCTTGGTGGCCTCCTCTGGCCTGTCTTAAACAGTTCCATGTCCTGCTTGTGTTGGGGACTCCAGAACTGCACACAAGACTCTAGCTGGGATCTGCTGAGAGCAGAGATGACTGATGATAAAATCCAAGATGGAAATGTTGCTCACAGAAGTAGTACACAATTACTGCAGCATGCCCCCCTCTGAGGTAGCTAAATATAACCTGGATTTTGAGGAGAAATAGATTCTATGAGCTAAAGTGAACTGACTCTAATACATGAACCACTGAAGCTAGAGTTCAGAATGGAATTAAGAAATTATGGCTATTCTCTTCAGCTAATTTTGATTCCTTGGGTGGCTTTAAGGTCTGGTGAGAAAGCAGCAGACACATATTTTCTAAGCTGGCTGTATTCAACAGTACAGAAAGGAGAGGCTCCCTCTGAGCTTTGCAGCCTTCTTCAGCCTACTAGCAACATTTCATTGCTTGGGCTTAAATGTGAAAGCTCATGACTGAAGGCAGAGAGAGCCTTAGACGCTGCAACCTTCACAGCAAAGATACATTTGCTCTTAGAGACTACATCTATATTCTGCTCTTGGTGCTGTTTTTGAACCCCCAGTAATTAAAAGAAAGGAGAAACTCCAGGAACACACTTGGAGTATCACATTAAAATAATTACAGTAATGCCTCCTTACATTGCATTAAGGATTGCTGCAATGTGCAATGATCCCTAGGATTGCTTATCCGTACATCCATTTATCACAGAGCTCTGTCTGGGTGTTGTTAAGATGGCAAGTGAAGGGCTTAAGTGCTTCAATTGTTGAGCTTACAAATTAAACCCATCCCAGAAACAGAACCTACTTAGAGTGCAGATTTGATTCTATTGTCTTGCCTTGTAGTTAAAGTGAAAATGATAGTTGCAGATTTTGGCACAGCACTTCATCTGCATGCATCCCTCTTGGCTGGCTCTAGAGGCACTCCAAGGATGCACACATGCAAGGCACTGATGTTGCTCACTAACCTCTCTTAGATGAAACAGACCAAATCCTCAAACAGAGGTTTCAGGAAGGACACTGGACATCAACCCTCATCTTCAGATTTAGCTTTTCTGTCCCCACACTTTAAAGACAATGTACATTGCTGCCTACAACTACCTGAAAGGAGGTTGTAGCCAGGTGAGGTTGGGCTCTTCTGCCAGGCAAGCAGCAACAGAACAAGGGGACACAGTCTCAAGTTGTGCCAGGAGAGGTCTAGGCTGGATGTTAGGAGGAAGTTGTTGGCAGAGAGAGTGATTGGCATTGGAATGGGCTGCCCAGGGAGGTGGTGGAGTCGCTGTCCCTGAAGGTGTTGAAGAAAAGCCTGGCTGGGGCACTTAGTGCCATGGTCTGGTTGATTGGCTAGGGCCGGGTGCTAGGTTGGGCTGGATGAGCTTGGAGGTCTCTTCCCACCTAGTTGATTCTATGACTCTATATAGTTAACAAGCTCTTCACATAAAGCTGACACAGAGACACGTATCAATGCCCAGGTTCATCAATATATTGCAGCCCGAGGACACAGAGAGGAAAGCCAGAACATGACTGAGTACCTAAACAAGGCTCACCATGCTGGTACTCATTGCAACATCTTACTGCCAGGGAAGCTTTTAGTGCAGAACACCACCAGCACACACAGGGAAACAGTTTGTATTCATCTTGCTGTGCGCTGCTTAACACCACTTTGGGGTTTAAAGCAACTTTGCAGGTGACCAAGAACTGCCAAGCTAGAATACAAGCAACCAGATTAGAGCAGAAACAACATCATTTCATGCAAATGCACTTAATCTGAATTAATAAGAGCAGGAAGAAAGGTAGCTGTGATCCAATTAACGGTTTGATGACCTGGGCACCTGCTTTATAGCAAAAGCAGATTTAATTCCTAAATACACATGGGTTGTCATGTTTTGGCTAATGAACTGCAAGAGAATGCTGAATTGATTTTCATCCAGATCTTTAACTTTTGGTTTAGATCATGACTTCACTCCTGCCTGGACCTCACCACACAATCGCCTGCATGGAGCCCTCCTGACTCTATATTCCAAGTGAGACAGAGGGAAGCAGCCAGAGAAAATGGGCTGCCTTCTGCCAGCCCTTGTTTACCTTCATGGAGATCTGCAAGCCTGTGACAACCATGGTCAGTGTCTCTTTTGAAGTTTATGCACCTTACTGCCATCTAAAGAGAGCCTTTGTTTTTTCATGTGGTGCCAAAAGGTCTGTCAAAGATAGAGTCATTTATTTGCCCTTCTTTGCTTTGACTGGAAATCTGTTTTCAGAACTACCTCCTTCAGCATTTCTCCTGTGCTTGCACTGAAATTAGCTGATTTCCATCAATCAACACACAAGCACAGAACCAGAGTGCTAGAATGGCACTTCTGGGGAGGATGCCCATTCCATTCCCTTCTCCACAGCTCCATCAGCCACCAAGGTGTGATTATTTGGCCTGTTTGAGAAGACTTTCAAAGACAGAGTCTCCACAACCTCTTGAAAATCTCTCTCCCAAGGCTGAGGTGTTGCTGTCATTACAAGAGGCAGAATTGCTCCTCCTTGCTGCACGCACAATGGACAGCAAACAACTCCTCCATTCCACAGCTGATCTTCTGTGTTTAGGAATAGGATGGGAGGGTTGTTTTGAGCTTTTAGTTGGTTTGTTTTCTCTCCACGCTCTCCTTCAATCTTTCTTTGCAGAGTGTATTTTCTGCCGCTCTGAGCATAGCTGTTACTTTTCCCTAGGCACTTTCCAGCTGATTCATACTACTCTAGAAGCTTGGTACTGAAATCTGGACAAGGTATTGCAGCCAAAGGTCTTACTGGCACTGATTGAGAGCTGAAGGATTACTCATGGCTACACATGCCAGTGCAACATCTGCCTTTTGGGCCACAGAACAGTTGTTGTTGACTCATGCTCTATTTGTAATCCACTGTAATCCCCCCAGTTCCTCCAAATGTATCACTGCCCAATTGGTTGGCATCCTGTTTTGTGAGGGTGATGATTCTTACTGAAGCAAAGAACTTTGCACCTGCCCAGACTGAGCTTCAGCCTTTCTTTTCAGGCCACCTCTTCAATCTCCTAAGGTGACTGTGGGTTTAACTGCTGTGCTCCATTTCCCAAGCATACTCATTTCAGCATCTACACTCTCATGAAATGGTGAATACTGCACCCAACACAGATCACAGAGGAGCCCTACTCAACTCATCCCTCCAGCCTGACA
The DNA here is from genome assembly GCA_013400475.1 of Tricholaema leucomelas. Taxonomy (NCBI): domain Eukaryota; kingdom Metazoa; phylum Chordata; class Aves; order Piciformes; family Lybiidae; genus Tricholaema lacrymosa; species Tricholaema leucomelas. Next base: position 87,173 of record WAAF01010026.1, on the reverse strand, counting down.
TTGAACTATTAGCAGTTACTATCAGAATGCATTTTCCAACTCATTTTGGAGTCTACTCACAATTATGTCTTTCAGACACTATTTCCTTAACTTGCTTAAAAGACAGTAATGTAAGACCATGTCACAAGCCCTGTTAAAGTGAGCACAGGAGATTCAGAAAGCTCTTTGATGACTCTCAAGGCTTGCAAATTGGTTTAGATTGACATCCACAGCAGCTTTACTCCTCCCCTTATCTTCTGGATGCTAACTAATAGTTGCTTTAATATTTATCCTTCTACCCAGGATTTTGGGTTCATATCACAGGATATAGTTTCTTCTTTTCCTCCTTTCATGTTGGTCCTTTCCCAGTCTTCTATGATTCCACACATTGTCAAGGATAATTTCTGGTATCTTTAATTTTGGCCAATTCCCTTAAACCTTAGAGCAATTCCAGCTGATCTGCAAACATCTAATTTACTCAAGCCAATCCAGAACCTTACACTTCAATGGAAGACACTAACTACAATGGCCCCTGGTCACTGCTGACCTTTGAAGTGAAAGCCAGAGCCAAGCCATGTAACACTGCTTTGGACTTCTCAGCAGTGCCTTTATCTAAGTGCCTGTTCTCCACTCAGCACTGAGCCATCCTTCTGCTGGGTTTGTGCCTGTTCTCCACTCAGCACTGAGCCATCCTTCTGCTGGGTTTGTGCCTGTTCTCCACTCAGCACTGAGTCATCCTTCTGCCTGGTTTGTGCCTGTTCTCCACTCAGCACTGAGCCATCCTTCTGCCTGGTTTGTGCCTGTTCTCCACTCAGCACTGAGCCATCCTTCTGCCTGGTTTGTGCCTGTTCTCCACTCAGCACTGAGTCATCCTTCTGCTTGGTTTGTGCCTGTTCTCCACTCAGCACTGAGTCATCCTTCTGCTCAGTTTGTGCCTGTTCTCCACTCAGCACTGAGTCATCCTTCTGCTCAGTTTGTGCCTGTTCTCCACTCAGCACTGAGCTGTTTTTTTCCCTTCTTTCTAATACATCTATAAAAAATTGTTATTCTGGAATCCCTCCCCAAATATTCCATTTAATACTTGGCCTTCTGAGTTTGGGCTTTCAGACTGGGCTCTCTCCTACATCACACAAAGCCTTGCAGGCATTTATTTTCCAAACACACCTAACTTTTGAGGCAGGTTTCCAAAACTGCTCTCCTATAACGAACTGAACCGAAGGAATGAGACTCCTGTTCACTAAGTGATGTCAACGAGAGCAGGGCTGGGCCCTGCAGTCCTGCCCAAAATGTATTCTACTTCAGTGGGAGCTGGATGAATGTGGGGAGGCAGGAATATGCCTTTAAAAATCCTATCTGCTTTACAGTTAACAAAGTAAGACATAGTAAAAGAAAAGTATCACCATTATTGACAGAGCTACCAAGTGCTCCCCGAGCGCTAACGCAATTCCAGACAAGCAACCTATCGATCACTGTCTCTGCTCAAAGCACATCAGTCATAACACAATCACAAGCAGCCACCCCACCTCTGTCACTCCTGATGCCATATTAAAACACCTCTGTCACTCCTGATGCCATATTAAATGACTAAATTGGTTGCTTACAAGCTTATAAGGAACTTAATCTTATGCCTCTTGCCCAAGAAGAAAACCACAAGCGTCTGTTTGGGGGAGGGCCACAAAGATGCTCAGAGGGCTGCAGCAGCTCTGCTCTGAGGACAGGCTGAGAGAGTTGGGGCTCTGCAGCCTGGAGAAGAGATGGCTTAGAGGAGACCTTAGAGTGGCCTTCCAGTATCTGAAGGGGGCTCCAGGAGGACTGGGGAGGGACTATTGACAAGGTCTTGTAATGACAGGAGGAGGAGGAATGGGTTTGAACTGGCAGAGAGGAGACTGGAACTGGATGTTAGGAAAGGGTTCTTTGTAGTGAGGGTGGTGAGACACTGGCACAGGTTGCCCAGGGAGGTTGTGGAGCACAGAATCACCCAATGTGATCTTTGATCACACTGGGTGATTCTGTGCTCCACAACCTCCCTGGAGGTGTTCAAGGCCAGGCTGGATGAGACCTTGAGTGACCTGTTCTAGTGGGAGGTGTCCCTGCCTATGGCAGGGGATTGGAACTGGCTGAGCTTTGAGGTCCCTTCCAACCTAAAGCATTCTATGACTCAGGCAGACATAGGTGCTTGCAATGCATGGGATGGGAGGCAGCACAGCTCCTGAGCTGCTTCTCAGCTGTTGTTTCCTGTTGATTCAGCTACCACGTTTGAAGATTGTACTGATTTACTGAAGATTTACAAACATAATTCATGTGCAGTGGTCCTATGAATAAGCCTCTAAAAGTAATTCAACCACAGTCAAAAAATAAATTGCAAAATAAGTTATTCAATTGAAATCTGCCATCTGAGGCACAGTAATAGAAAACATTTATTATAAAACTAACATATATTTGGGGCTAGAGATGTGTACAGTATTAAACAACTCTCTGAAAGGAATTTATTCAGGCTTTTCTGAAAGAACATCTTAACTGGGCTAAAAGAAAATTACACCTTCAGCAATAATTGTAGGTTCTATGATTTTCATCCTGCATCACAAGCATCCCATTACCTTCCTTTTTCTTTTGGAAGGCTGAAGAATTTTAGACAAACTTTATTTTGCACAGCTGCAGGAGCCTGTTTCTGGATTAGAGACTGGAAGACAGAGGTACAATTAAGTGCAGGAAGTGAGGAAGCAGAAATGCCAGTGTTTTGGATCAGGAATCACAGAATCAACCAGGTGGGAAGAGACCTCCAAGATCATCCACTCCAACCTAGCACCCAGCCCTATCCAGTCAGCCAGACCATGGCACTAAGTGCCTCAGCCAGGCTTTGCTTGAGCACCTCCAGGGACGGCAACTCCACCACCTCCCTGGGCAGCCCATTCCAATGCCAATCACTCTCTCTGCCAGGAACTTCCTCCTAACATCCAGCCTAGACCTCCCCTGGCACAGCTTGAGACTGTGTCCCCTTCTTCTGTTGCTGCTTGCCTGGCAGCAGAGCCCAACCCCACCTGGCTACAGCCTCCCTTCAGGGAGCTGCAGACAGCAATGAGCTCTGCCCTGAGCCTCCTCTTCTGCAGGCTGCACACCCCCAGCTCCCTCAGCCTCTCCTCACAGGGCTATGCTCCAGGCCCCTCACCAGCTTTGCTGCCCTTCTCTGGACACATTCCATTATCTCAACATCTCTCTCCAGTTGAGGGGCCCAGAACTGGACACAAGTATGTCAAGTTGGCCATCAAGCTCCTTAAGAACTCTCAAATGACCTTGTCAGAAAACAACAACCAAAGAACCCTTTGATTCACATTTCCAAATCGTGACTGACCTGCCCCTTCCCCTCCCATGCAGCTCAGGCAGGACTGAGTTCAATCTTAGTGCCCAGCAATCATTCGCAGGCTCTACCCTCCCCTGCCTGCCGCACTGCCAATGCCTCCTTAGCTCGGCTCGCTCCACAAGATGTTCCTCTTTGTGTTGGCTTCTCCTGGGTTCCAGATGAATAAAAAAATTGGGTTGGTAGCTAGGCTAAAAATAACTTCTGATCACTCAAGTACCCTCCGAGACACAACTGAAGCATTCAGGTTGACTTCCCTCCACAAGGCATGTTCTGCAAAGAGAGCTCCTGCGGCTCCCGACGGCTTGTTGCGGCCAGAGCTGTGTATGCCTTGCAACAAAACAAGGTATTGCTTTTCTTCAGACAGCCATGCAGAGATTTCTCCATGCTCTGCAAGCAGAAAGCTGTCAGCTTGATTACACCTCTATTGTTTTGAAATGTATAATTAAATAATTCAATCCGCTGAAAAAAGCTACCTCTGGTTTGGTTTATTTGAAAGAATACAGAGTTGGTCGGAACCAGCAGATTCCTCTTTAAAAGATGCAAATGAAATACAAGCCCAGGAGCAGAACTGCAGATATTCATAAGCTCTGACTACTGTTGGCTTTAAAATCTGTTAAACATACTGAATCCCCCAGCTGCCTTAGCCAGACCACCTCTGGCAGGTGCTAGCACCTTCAGCTACTTCTAAACTTTGCCTTCCCAACTCCTTTGTTGTGATTCTGCAGCCTGGCTTCCATAGAAAGACTTCACAATCAGAATATTCAAACGTGGTTTTGCAATTGAGAAATAGATTTTACACAGTAAAAACCTGTCAATCTGACCCAAAAAGTGGGTCTGCACCCAAGTCTGCCTCAGCTTAACAATGCTAGCCCCAAATTTCCCATGCAACTCAGGGAGGAAGGCAGTTGTCTGCTTTCCTTCACCCACCAAAGGAGTTTCCTCTCTTTAATCACTGTAAGAAGAACTTGGGTGGTGTGAGGTTAAAATTTGCCTTTGGGATATCCCTGAAAATAACAACTGTGTGGTGAGAACACAGAGCTGCCACTGAGTTCACAGGAGCCAGCTGCCTCCCTGGCTACAAGAACCCCCAAACCTACACAATAGAAGCTCTTCTATCTCCAAAATCATGCAAGAGCACAAGGAAGGGCATTTCAAAACCCAAAAGGAACGACTTGGAGGAAAATGTTAGGGCAGGGAGAATGAAGAAGTTGAAACCAAAGAGAGATGAAACAATTTTGTTGTGGCTTGCATCACAACAACAACAAAAATTCTGACTATTCTTTTTTTCTCTGCATGGAAAAAGACAGAAATTAAAGTTGTGGTGGAAAACACCTGGGAAAGAGAAAGAAAACTTCCTTCTCTTTGAGCACTTGCTATTGCACTGTTATTCTAGACTCATGCCGTGATGAGAGACAGGGAGCAGCCTGATGCAAGCTAAGTTCCATTCATTGTACTTTCAGCACTGGGTTACATACTCTTAACATACAAGCTAAAGATGGTGTCAAGCCCTATTTGATCATCAAGACAGACCTCAAGACAGACCTCGTACCTTAGTAACTAGATAAGCAAGGATTAACAAAACCCCCAAGTGCCTGCTTTACGTCCTTTCATCTGTTGCAACATCCTCTAAGGTAATCTTGACCCTCTATTTGACTTAGTACTTTTCCACTTAGACATTCTGGAGCCATGGCTTATGTTGCAGTGTGTCAAGATGAAGCAGCTGGCCAGCACTGAAAGTCCTACCATTCCCAACAGACTCATACTTAGCAGAATCATAGAATCAATCAGGTTGGAAGAGACCTCCAAGACCATCCAGTCCAAGTAGATAGCTACATTCACACACACACATACTCACATGCACACACAAACTGAGGAAGGGTCCTGTCACACTGTAAAGGGTTAGCCCTCCTGGGGGTGCTGTGACCCTGACCCCAGGTGCAGTGGTTAGCCCACTCCCACTTCCAGTCTAGACCCCTTATAAAACCAGAGGAACTGCCTGTTTCTCTGTCTCTTTGCCCTCCCTGCCTGCTAGCACCACCTTTGCTCCTGCCGTTCCTGTTTTGCCACATGGCCACCCTGCCACATGGTGGGAACACAACTTCTGGAATCTACCTCCATCCATTGCCATCAGTCTGGTTGTATATATATATATATTTGTATCTTGTTTCCCTTCCCTATACCTCTTTGTAACTCCCCTTACCTTAAACACCTTTTATTTATTGTTAAAGTCTGTCTTTTAACTTCCCAAAGCAAGACTGTTCTTTGGGTCTTTTGCCCCTTCTTCCTCTCTACATCTGATTCCTTTCTTTCCAAAAGAGGGAGAGGGGAAAGCATCCTGTTAATGTATTGTTCTGTTAGGTATCTGAGGCTCTGGGAAGCTTAAATCAGACCAATACACACATCTAATTCATAAGGCTGAAAGCAGCAAGGGGACAAGATTTCTCTTCAGGTTTTGAGTAACAACAACACAGGGATGAGTGCCTACAAACTCACATGCTCCACATAGATCTAACTGAACTGCTCCATGTAGATCCAACTGAACTGCTCCACGTAGATCTAACTGAATTGCTCAGTAGAGATCTTACTGAACTGCTCCATGTAGATCTAACTGAACTGCTCCACAAAGATCCTCCAAGCTCAGACAGTCCAACCTAGCACCCAGCCCTGGCCAATCAACCAGACCATGGCACTAAGTGCCCCAGCCAGACTTGGCTTCAACACCTCCAGGGATGGTGACTCCACCACCTCCCTGGGCAGCCCATTCCAATGCCAATCACTCTCTCTGACAACAACTTCCTCCTAACATCCAGCCTAGACCTCCCCAGGCACAACCTGAGACTGTGTCCCCTTGTTCTGTTGCTGGTTGTCTGGAGAAGACACAAATGATCTAACTGAACTGCTCCACGAAGCTCTAACCAAAGTGCTCTGTGCATATTTAACTGAACCAAGCAATAGTTCTCTAAGTTAATTCCTCTGTGTGACAAACCTTTGTAGAAAGGCATGAGTGGCTATCTGAATCCTTTACTCCAGGTGAATTTTGCCATGGCCAAGAGTAGTGCCTTTTTTGTTTTGTTTGGTTAAAAAGGATGAGTTCTTGGTCAAATAAAATCCATGAGTAAGATCTGAAGAGGACAGAAGCTGTTGGAGGCTCAGACTGCTTCACCTAGCCTGCACCATGCTCTCTGGTGCCAGACTATCCATAGTCTTGGAGAGATTTTACACCGAGAGGGAACTGATCCTTTCCTCTGTGAAGAGAAGGGAAGCTGTACCAGCAGAGTGACTGTCTGAGGTCTCCACATGCGATGTCAGGCTCTCTGCAACGATGTGTGGTTTTGCCCTGAGTCAGACAGCTCAGCAACACAACCAACAAGGCACTTTTAAAGCATGTCACTTCGAAATCTTTCTTGCAGTATTTTGCCAGGATTTATGTTTTCTCTTTTCCCTCTTGGGAAGAAAAAGGGTCAGGAGGCCTCTGAAAATGGCAGAAGCATAAGTTCCACTTGAAGTCAGTAGGATTTGTAATCCTAAATCCCTCAAATGCTTTTGAAAGTCACTGTGGATATATGCCTAGACAAAAACATCATCTCTCCCTTTCCTTTGACACTCAAGCTACATTTCCATAGACAGAGGATCTCCACTCTTCAGCTCTAACGTGCATAAGCTCGCAGTGCTGCTCCTGTGAGCTGCCTGCAGACAATACAAGGAACATGTTTGACAATGAAATACAGAAATAGACCTAAAGTGAATTTTTTAAAAGCTCCTTCAGAGACTTCCAAAGAGTATTTTCTTCCTGAGCACTTCAATACTTTTGAAGATTCAATCTCTGACCAGCAAAGCTGCTCTCTTTTCTGACTCCTGTTTATAAGAAATGGCTGCCAACCTCAAGTGGAAAGCAAATCAAGTATTGTAGTTTCTGCTCCTCCACTGCCCTGCCATTTATCTGCTCACCCCATCAAGTGTAGGGTTCTACACTTTGGCCACAACAAGCCCAAGCAGTGCTACAGGCT
>WAAF01010026.1:26574-66842 GCA_013400475.1 Tricholaema leucomelas | reverse complement strand
TAATAACAGCATAAAGTGCATAAACTCCTATCAAATACATCCTCAGATAAGCGCATCCTGGAAAAGATCCTCAACCATTTACTACAGTCTCATGCCCCAGCAGACTCAGGCTCTCAGCTCATGGACTTTCTCTTCAGCTGCCATGTGGAGGAAAATCTCCCCTTACCATGCCCCAGAATGTAACTTTTCTTTCTTCTTTTTAATAAAAGAAAAGAGGTTTTGTTTGGTTGGGATCGTTTGTGCTGCATTGGGATACAACTGCGATTCGGCCAATCTGCAGCTTGCTTCCTCCCAGTCTGCTGCTTCCCCAGCAAAGGAACAGCCCTGCCTCAAGATATGAGAAGCTCACCAGAGCCATGCTGCTGTCAGACCCTTGGGAAAATGGTTCTGATTTTCTCTCCTTCAACTGGAGAAGGGATGCACAACTCTTTACAAGGGCTTGTAGTCATAGCACAAGAGGGAATGGATCGAAGCTGGAAGAGGGAAGGTTTAGATTGTATACTACGAAGAAATCCTCTACAGTGAGGGTGGTGAGACACTGGCACAGGTTGTCCAGGGAGGTTATGGATGTTCCTCCCTGGAAGTGTTCCAGGCCAGGTTGGATGAGGCCTTGAGCAACCTGGGCTAGCAAGAGGCAGGGGGTTGGAATCGAATGAGCTGTAAGGTCCCTTCCACCCAAATGATTCTATGATCCTACGAACTTTTGCCATTCCCATTCCAGAACTTTTCACAAGCAGTTCTAAGTGGTAAGCAAAACTTCCAGCTTAGCCTTTGTCACTCACAGTGATGATGATTTAGCAGGGTGGCAAAAATGTCAGAAATTTAGTTTGTGAAATTTGAAGAGGAAAAAAAGGGGGAGGAAAAGTGATCACAGAGCCCCTGTCAGACAGAGCAAGAATTGTCATTCTTTAGACCTCAGAACTCTTCTGGCTGCCCTCTTGGTGGAGGGGTTTGGGGTTTTTTTTGTGGTTGTTTTGGTTTTGTGGTTTTTTTTCAGGTAAAATGACAAATATGGCAGAAATTAAAACTATTTTTTACAGAAAACCCAAAGCACTCTTGGATTATTCACAAGAATGAAGCCAGAAGGTATCTGCAACGTGGAGGGCAACCAGGTGCTGACTGCCTGTGGTTGTGCTGCAGGCAGGAGGAAGGAGGGCAGCTGTCTGCCAGCAGCTCCGTGCCAACGCACGCAGCTGACCTGTTTGGGTGGCTGCAGCGATCACACCACTGCCTGCACTGCCTTGTGCTGGAATACCTAAAACTCAATATAACCATAGCAATAAAAAGCCTTGGTTTGACTCCTCTTTGCTGGCCCTTTTAGCAGACTAACTTTAGAAACACATTATCACTTCTGCCCCAACTCTTCCTTTCATTAGCATGTGCTGAAATTCCTGTTGTCCTTGCCCACAGCTAACAATCCTTTCTGCCTTTACTTCCAGTAGGCTTTTCCCACCAGCCACACTAGGTTAAGCTGTAACACTCTCACAACCCCAGAAAGGTGAAAGTCAGGAGTTTCCCTAGCAACAGTGTCACTGATCCTTGTTGGGTTGGAAGTGCTATACTGCAGTATTCTGGGACAAAGATGAGTGCTGCTCCACAGGGTGCAAGAGGTCTAATTCGCTCGTTAGCAAGGAGCTCCCAGCCAAGGAGCCAAGCCCAAGCAGGGTGGGAATGAGTGGTAAAGCTGAATGCCCTCATGGGAGGCCAGAGAACAAAGACAATTCATTAAAATAAACTTGAGAGGCCACTCTGTTTCAACGCTACTTGGCACTTGTGCTATCTGCTGTGGAATTTGTATCACCCGGCCAGAAAACAAAGGTCTGCCACAGAACAGACTCGAGGCAATGCAGTTACACTGCTTTCAGAAGACTGAGAAAGTAGAAAGGAAAGAAAGTAGAGTCATGGGTTTCTTACTTCTTAGCTATTAAACACCCACACCTCCTGCCCTATGAGCTGTGCGTCTGCTCTTGTTTGACCCACGAAGATCTACTTGCATTACGCAGCAGCATCATAGAATCAAAACAGGTTGGAAGAGACCTCCAAGCTCATCCAGCCCAACCTACTATCCAGCCCCAGACAATCGATCAGACCATGGCACTAAGTGCCCCCAGCCAGGCTTTTTCGGAACACTTCTAGGGATGGGGACTCCACCACCTCCCTGGGCAGCCCATTCCAATGCCAATCACTCTCTCTGCCAACAACTTCCTCCTCACATCCAGCCTGGATCTCCCCTGTCACAACTTGAGACTGTGTCCCCTTATTCTGTTGCTGGATACCTGGCAGAAGAGCCCAACCCCACCTGGCTACAGCCTCCCTTCAGGTAGCTGCAGACAGCAATGAGCTCTGCCCTGAGCCTCCTCTGCTGCAGGCTGCACACCCCCAGCTCCCTCAGCCTCTCCTCACAGGGCTGTGCTCCAGGCCCCTCACCAGCCTTGCTGCCCTTCTCACAGAGCAGAGATGGAAGTCACCTGGGAACTGTCAGCTCCCACTTTCAGGAACCCAGTAGCACCTCATCAAATAGGGAACATGAAGCAGAGTGATCACAAAAGTGTATTTCCCTTTCCTCCCAGGTGCAGTTCCTTCAAGCTGCATTGCCTCTGATCTCTGAACTGACAGTAAGCATGAATTAGCAACTGGGTGAGGCAGGCTGACTCACTGAATGCAGTCAGCCTTAAAGACTCAGCTAATGCACCAAAATGACAGGAGTGTCCAGCCTGTGATGAGTCACAAGCTGAGGACCTGGCTTAACGTTTGCCCCTGTGCTCAATTGCTTGTTTTCTGCCCATCAACCCCCTGTGCTGTTGTCTGGGATGATCACTGTGACTGTTGGTGAAGAATGGCTCCCTGCAGGTTCTCTCTCTACAGGAAACATTATTGTTATTAAATCATGTTCTCAGCAGGAGCAATATTTAAAACATATACTGAAAGGAGAGCTGCTAAACTCTTTCAATGTCCTAATTTTCATTCAAAGACTCAAATTACGTACTTGGAAAGCAACTGTTTTCAGGCAGCCTGAGAGCCAAGCAGATTAAGCTTGAAGGTTACAAAGCCATTGGCAATGTTACTTCACTTTCAGTATCCTTGGTGCTCTGAGAGTACATTTGCAGTAGCTGTTTGTGACAGATTCAGTGCCCCTTTTCAACTGAACATTTGGGGCTTGTAGCTGGAAAACATGTAAAAATTCCTAATGCTACCCCTGCTTTCACATCTGAGAACTGATTTACAGTGAATGTGATGGTTTGGGTGTTCCCCCACCCCCCACTTTGGAAATCACCCAGACTAGATTCAGCGGCTCTGGAAATTGAATGAAGCTTTTGTATCTACAGCTTAGCACAACAGACAAGCAGATATTTACCATATATATGCAGTTATGTACAGAAATAGACAAGGTAAAAGGTAATACAGTAACACAACAGCCCTTCCAGAAAGCTGAGTCCCCAGGAGGGGCTCCCAACTGCTCTTCCACCTTCTCCCACCCCTCTCTACCTTACCCCAGACATTGCCTTGTGCCCAGGGAAGAATGGAGGGTCAGCCAGGGGGGTTAGGAAGCTGGTGGATTAATCAGGTTAGGTTAGAGAGAGAAAAAAATGCAGCTCAAAGCCCAGGCAGTGATCAAAAGTCTTATCTATATTTACAGTCATGTTCTTATACCGCTCAGCAAGCCTATGAGTGAAGTAGACATCACCCTTGTTTCCCTTTCACAGCCTGTGATCTAGTTCTTCTCACCAAAACATTCTAGCTAGCTTCAAACCAGCACAGTGAATAACACTGCAGAATGCTTAAATGCACAAAATTGTTTCTTAGTTTGTTTTACAAGAAGTCCTTAGAAATCTGTTCTGAGCCATGTGGTTATTTTTTAACAGTCATTATTCATCTACCATAGTGGGAACAATCTTATGATGAGAGAAAGGGATACCTCTAACATCAAAGTTATATAATAAGATATGAACAGAATCATACTGATAGTCCACTTAGACACACAAATCCCAGTGGTTAAAACATACAAAGGAGCAAACAGCAGTTGAATAAAATCAACTTATCTACCTTTGATACTTAGTGACACAATTTTGGAGACCTATATAATCATAAAATCATTTGGGTTGGAAAAGACCTTTAAGATGATTCGGTCCAACTATTATCTAACTCTACCAAGTCTGGTACTAAACCACATCCCTCAGCACCACATCTCTGTGTCTTTTAAACACCCTAGGGACAGTAATTCATTCACAATCACAGAATTGTCAGGGTTGGAAGGGATCCAGATCCAACCCTCATACCATGGGCTGGGACACTTCCCACTAGATCAGGTTGCCCAGAGCCACATCCAGCATGGCCTGAAGGACATCCAGGGATGAGGCTTCCACCACCTCCCTAGGCAACCTGTTCTAGCATCTCACCAGCCTCACGGTGAAGAACTTCTTCTTAACATCTAATCTAAACCTCTCCTCCTCTAGCCTGAATCCATTCCCCCTAGTCCCATCACTACTTGACCTCCTAAGAAGTCCCCCCCCAGCTTTCTCGTGGGCCCCCTTCATATACTGAAAGGCCACAATAAGGTCTCTTCATGTCCTAAGTCTTTAAAATTACTTCTTTAAATGGCTAGGAAGATACGAATTGTATTGAAGGATGAGCCATGAACCCCCCCTGGAAGCATGCATGCCTTTGTTTGGACTTCATTTGCAGCTTCAAAGAAAAGCTAGCTCCAAGTATTGCTGAGAAAAGCTGTGATGGCTTGGGAGTTATCTGCCCCCTCCCAACAATTCACCCAGACCAGACTCAGCAGGCTGGCAGTTAAGGAATGAAGCTTTATATTCACAGCTTAGCACAATGCACAAACAGAAACTTATAATATCTACAGCTGTATACAGAAATAGACAAGTTAAAGGTAACACAGAAACACAGCAGCCCTCTCAGAAATCAGAGTCCCCAGGAGGGGCTCCCAACCACCCTTCCACCTTCTTTCCACTCCTCTACCTTATCCCAGAGTCTGCCATACAGGCAAGGTGAGTTGGGAGGATCAGCAAGGGGGGTTAGAAGCAGAAGGATTAGTTGGGTTACACAGATCCAGGCAAAGCAGCAGGAGCCCAGGGAGAAAACACAGACACTGCCTCTGACAGATAGACACTGTCTTATCTACATTTGTGTGCTTGCTGTTATCCATCTCAGCAAGCCTATGAGTGCAGCACACATCAGTGTTTCCTTTTCACAGCCTGTAATCTCATTTTTCTCGTTAAAATATTCCAATTAGCCTCAAACCAGCACAAAAAAAAACATTGGAAAAGGTGAAAGCAAAGCAGCCATGCTGGTGGAAAGGACAGCTCTGAACCCTTGAGCCACTGCTAGCAGCATCTGAAACATCTGCATCAGGGAAACGGAGTCATGGTCAACTAGTCTGTGAAACAACCAGTTAGTGGCTGCCAGACAGATGCACACACTTCCAAGCAGAAGCCCTGTGAACCATCACAAATGTGTGGTTTCCATTCCAGTTAGAGGATCATTTTGTTAATTGTCTCTGGCAATTTACCCATTCCGAAGGGAAAAAGAAAAAGAGCAGGAGATCAAAAGTCATTAGGGAAAACTGACAGCAGCAAGCAGAGAAACACTGGCAGCAGCTGCTGCGAGCAGAACTCCCATCGTCCCCCCCCAAGAAAGGGCTCCTCAACTTTATCACAAACAATATGAGCCCCCAGTCTGTTATTTTCAACACCTTTATCACTTTGGAAAAGTTACCTCTTTTCCCTAGCTCTTCTCTAGTAGTTGGGGCTGGGTGATGCAAGCCAAGTCCCTTGTGACTGTTTTAGAAGCATAGAAGCATAGAATGGTTTAGGTTGGAAGGGTCCTCAAGGATCATCCAGCTCCAACCCCCTGCCATAGGCAGGGACACCTCCCACTAGAGCAGGCTGCTCAAGGCCTCATCCAGCCTGGCCTTAAATGCCTCCAGGGAGGAAGCATCCACAACCTCCCTGGGCAACCTGTGCCAGTGTCTCACCACCCTCACTGTAAAGAACTTCCTCCTAACATCCAGTCTAAATCTCCCCTCCTCCAGTTCAAACCCATTCCCCCTCGTCCTGACATTACCAGACCTTGTCAATAGTCCCTCCCCAGCCTTCCTGTAGGCTCCCTTCAGATACTGCAAAGCCACTCTAAGGTCTCCTCGAAGCCTTCTCTTCTCCAGGCTGCAGAGCCCCAACTCTCTCAGCCTGTCCTCATAGCAGAGCTGCTGCAGCCCTCTGAGCACCTTCGTGGCTCTCCTCTGGACTGGCTCCAGCAGTTCCATGTCCTTCTTGTGCTGGGGGCTCCAGAACTGCACACAGGACTGCAGGTGGGGTCTGAGGAGAGCAGAGCCAAGGGGCAGAATCACCTCCTTTGCCCTGCTGCCCACACTGCTCTTGCTGCAGCCCATTGTTAGCGGCAGAGCTGTGCTACCTTGACTCCTTCCCTGGGAAGCCACAGGAGATGCATGAATGCAGCATTCCACTGACAATACCTCATCATCCTCTTAAACTGCTGAAACACGACAGATTACTCTGCATATCAACAAACCACTCTCCTCTGTCAGCTGTGAAGTAGCACTAACAAAAAGTGACCTTTCAGAAATGGCTGCCGTTTGCCACCTGGTCGAAGCAGCAGCGTTTTGGAGAGAAACAGGGTTGGTTGGAATGGTATTACAAAAGATTTAGCTCAAATAATCAATTAATTAAAAAAAAAAACAAAAAAGAGGGGGGAAAAGGTAAGATAAAAAGGCCAAAGAAACAAAATATTCTGGTTCAGGCAAAGGATAACTAAACTGCAGTAATGGCTCTGCTGGGATTTAAATGCCGAGGCTGTTAGCGTCCACAGAACAAGGATTTCCATATGCATTGATCCTATTTTATTTCAGCAGGAGACAGCACCTGACTGCCCAATCTGTGCATAATTTGTTCTCCACAAGTCCACAGAATGCTGTCCAAAGGCAGCTTCAGAGCCGTGCTGAACATTTTAAGCCACAAAAGCCAAGCCAGAGTTCCGCTTGCACTGCAAGGAAAAAAGGTGATCCAATAGCTCCATTTGCTCACCTCCACTTGCTGGCAAGAGTCCCAGCTAGCACAGGCAACGTTGTTAGTACTGGTAAAGATTTTACTTCATTTGATAACTGCAACTGCCTTAGTATCTCCTCCTCAAGAAGTGAGAAAGTGATCCCTTACAGCTGATACCCCAGGCCCAGAAGTACTGTCACAGATACCACACCACTGTTGACTTGTATCTATTACAAGTCAAGAAGCTACCAAACATCATCGTGCCAGCTGCACTCAGACTATACTCTCATTCTGCCTCAAAGTCATGACGAGTGAGCCAACAGCAGCCTGATCTAGAGTAGGGTGTCCCTGCCCATGGCAGGGGGGTTGGAACTAGATGATCCTTGTGGTCCCTTCCAGCCCTGACTGATTCTATGAACCCTCACACGCTGGTGTTGCACCACTTCAGAAACTCTGAACGCTTTAGTTATGCTTTCACTGGCCCTTGATTCATCACTTCTAATTCTTAACTGTGTACATCAGGGACTTCACAGGCACATACTGCAGAAGCCACAATCACCCTCAGAAAAGGGTAAATTAAGACTATCACACATGTTTTGAATTCAGCTTCCATAGCTGTGGTTATGATGATAAAGCACCATTCAAACTACGTCCTTCTGACCAAATGGAGAAAGCTAAGTGACCTTTAACTTTGTACAGTAGCTTGCTTCTTGGATTAAGGACAGGCACCTGAAAGAGTCTCCTGCAGGGAGATAAAATGCACTCTTGAACTTGCCAGAACATGTGCCTGTGTGTGTCAGTAGTAAAAGGTCAGTCTGCAGTGTGGCAGGGCATGGAATGAACAATGACACCAGAAAGTAAGATGTTACACAATTGTATTTTACAACCTCAGGAGCTTTCTAACCAAGCAGCCATGGCTCAAGAGAATATACAGCTTCCAGACCTCCAAAAGGCATTTTGAACTGTTCTGCTGTAAACAGAAGGATGTTCCTGGTCTCCAGACATCCCAGTTCCTCTCTGTTAAAGGCATGAAATAGGCTTAAAGCAAATCAAAATGGCATTTTAACCAACAAAAAGAAAGCAATCACCATTGAGAGACATCTGACTAGTACTGAAGGTCATAAAGACTTCTCTAGGCAGGCAAGAACATTGGAATTTTGATCACCTGTAATTTTACCCCTGAGGTCTACTACAACTAGCTATTTAATTCTAACAACTGTAAAAGTAGTTCAAACATGTAGTGTAACTAATCTCCAAACCTTAGAGATGTAAAATCAGAGGAAATATATATCTCAGGCAGCAGCTGCATCCATAGAATATGGAATTAAGCAAATGTGATGAGGATCCCAGAAACACTCTCTAATTGAACCCTCCCTCCACCACAGTCACACAGCCACTCATCTACTATGCATTTCACACATCTATTAAGATTGCAGTGAGTAAACCTCATCATTAATCTCTTATTCTTACAAGGTCTTCTCCCTTCTGTTCAAAACTTTGTCCTTTAAACTGACCCTTCTCCTGCTTCCATAGACTGTAGAATGAGGAGGTTTGAGGCTCTGCAACCAATCTACCCAGTTGTGAGCAAAAAAAAAAAGTTAAAGTCAGTCTGTTCCCTTTGTTTCTTTCTTTCTATCTTTACTCACTAACTAATAAACCTATGCATGAACCACTTTTCATGGTGCTAAGCCAAAGCCCTGGCTTTATACATGAGCATCAAAAGGAAAGCTCTGAGGATCTCCAGCAGAATGTTTTACTTGCAAATTAACAATGCAGATTTCTTTACTAAACAGCAGGATTTGCCTGAGCTAAAGGCTGAGATTTGCAGTTGCATTTATTTCAATTTATACAAGAATGGGCTTAGGAAGGTGCTCATCCCAACAGATTTCAGCAAGAGGAATGAGGTGGAAACCTATCTTCCAAGAAGTGATTCTGCTTCACCTTTATTACATCTTTGTTGGAGGCAGGCACAGATTTATCATCGCCTCCACATCACCCAAGCACCATCTTTTTCCTGGTTTTTAGCTCCCTTCTGCTTCCACTGAAAACAAAATTTCATGCTGTTGTGTCCTAGGAAGGTCATCTCCTCAACTGCAGAAGTGATTGGGAAAGCAGGTGGTGGCTTTTTCTCTTAGTTCTATAAACCAGAATGCAAGTGGGATTCATAGAATGGTCTGGGTTGGAAGGCACATCTGAAGGTCACCCAGTCCAACCTCTCTGCAGTCAGCAGGGGCATCCTCAACTAGACCACAATGCCCAGAGTCATACAATCATAGAATGGTTTAGGTTGGAAGGGGCCTCAAAGCTCATCCAGTTCCAAACCCCACCATAGGGACACCTCTCACTAGAACAGCTCGCTCAAGGCCTCATCCAGCCTAGTCCTGTTGAGCCCCACCTTGAACACCTCCAGGGATGGGGCCCCAACATTCAGATG
This sequence comes from Tricholaema leucomelas, assembly GCA_013400475.1. Lineage (NCBI taxonomy): Eukaryota > Metazoa > Chordata > Aves > Piciformes > Lybiidae > Tricholaema lacrymosa > Tricholaema leucomelas. The sequence goes on along the minus strand of WAAF01010026.1, from coordinate 57,392 downwards.
ATGTTAAGTAACTTACAGAAAACCTTCTGAAACACCCCCAAAATTAGGAACACCTTAGAAATACATCCACAAAGCTATGAGCTGAGGTAGTGCAAACACTGCAAGATTTCAGCTACTAACTTGCCTAGCAAGGTAGTGCATGGAATTAAGACAGAGTGTTTAGTAAGGCAGATAAGGAAATCTGTGCATTAAAACTATAATGGCTGTTTGCAGGTCCTCTAAAATAGCTTTACCACCTAAGAAAGCTCAGATCAGAAACTGTACTTCAAATTCAGTAACACCATAGCACCCACACAACAAACTGGCTGAGGAACTAAATTACAGAGCAGGTCTTGCTTCTTCTCTTTGGAGATCCAACGAGTCTGAGCAGCTAATTAAAGCCCAGCATTTCTGCACTGAAGGTACTTCTTAGTAGCTGTACATTAAAGTCCTTCCCATTGTTCACCCTAGTATTTAAGGATCAATTTGAAACGTGTAACATTTATTGCCAGCTCATCGTGAAACCCGAATGAGAATCACCTGAAGACACAGACTGGAACCCCTACAATTACTGAGAAACAAACAAGTGGGGACTTGCTTGGTTCCAGCTGAACTAAAGGAAGTCAGGAAGGCAGCTGCTCAGCTGCAGCAACATTCATTTCCATTATTACCTTGCCTGGCATTGTCATTTCTGAAATTGTATTTTGGCAGACTCCAGGAATGCTGTCAAGCCATTTGTCAGCTCAGTCAAACATTCTATGAGCTGGTAGAATATTTCAACTGAGGTGAACTCATTTTCACATAACTATTTTGAGATGTGTTTGGGAGGGAAAAGGCAACCTGAAACCCAGAGACAAAAATCCAGCCACATGAAAAGCACCCCAGAGAATTCTAATATGAGCTTGAGGACTGGGAAAAACCTGCCCTGTATGAGACTCTCCTAAATCTCCCAGTTTGTCTACATGGGGAACCACACTAAGGCGACCACAGCAGGTGCCTCAAAGGAAACTGAGTCCTTAGCACCAGCCTGGAGGCTGCATGAATTTGTTTTCATTTCAGAACCCTGCAGTCAGGCAATATAATGCAAGGGATGGTTGATGGGGTCATAGCTGATGGGAGGTTGACCATCAGCCAGCAATGTGGTCTTGTGGCCAGGAGGAGCAATGCCATGCTGGGGTGTATTAGAAGGGATGTGGTTAGTAGGTCGCGAAAAGCTCTCCTGCCCCTCTAACTCTCTACTTTCTCCTTACTGACACAACTGCCAGGCACAGAAAATGCTCACGGGGACAGCAAGTCAGGAACCCAGCATGGCTCAGTGGAGTGCACCTGCAGCACTACAATGGATTCCAACCCTGTGTAGGACCAAAGGGCAAGTGAAGCTACATAGAGAAGGAAATCGAGGCACAAAGGTCAAGAGAGGTTCTCCTGCCCCTCTACTCTGCCCTGGTGAGGCTGCATCTGGAGTGCTGTGTCCAATTCTGAGCCCCCCAGTTCAAGAGGGACACAGAACTGCTTGAGAGAGTCCAGCACAGAGCCACAAAGATGATGAAGGGAATAGAACAGCTCTGTTAGGAGGAAAGCCTGAGGGAGCTGGGGCTGTGCTGCTGGGAGAGGAGGTGACCTCATCAGTGGTTATCAATATGTGCAGGGTGAGTGCCAGGAGGCTGGAACCAGGCTCTGCTGGGGGATGCCCACTGCCAGCACAAGGGGCAATGGTGGAAGCTGAGGCATAGGAAGTTTCATTTAAACATGAGGAGATTTTTCTTCCCTGTGAGGGTGACAGAGCCCTGGAACAGGCTGCCCATGGTGGGCTGTAGAGTCTCTCTCTCTCTGGAGATATTCAAAACCTGCCTGGATGTGTTCCTGTGTGATCTGGCATAGGATATCCTGCTCTGGCAGGAGCTTGGACTGGATGAGCTTTCGAGGTCCCTTCCAGCCCCTGACACTCTGTGATTCTGTGAAATGCATCTGATGGCTGAAAAGCACTGTGGTGTGAAAGGGGAGGACTGGATCCTTCACCAGCTGCAATTTGCACCAGCAGGACAGCAGATGGATGCTATGGAAGGACAGAACACACAACAACAACTCTCCTACGGCACAGACCGACAGAGGCCTGAGGAACGGAGTTGCAGAAGGGAGTAATTTGTGCTGAGGATCCAACATCTGCTCTGCAAATGAAGGCCACACTTGGCTTCAGCCTGGTCCCCTGAACTACTCTCTTAGCTACCAGCTACATAACCTCTCCAAGCATGTCTGCTTTCTCCTTTCACCAATAAGGAATCCACTTCACATGCTCTGCAATGTGAACAGCAGCACCGTAACTGGAGACAACAGGGAGACTTGCTTCCAAGGAACACTCTGATGCCAGCTCAAATGCTCATGAAGAAATGCCCTCTGCTCACTGTACACTACTTTCCAAACCTTCAAAGGTGAAAACAGAACCTGGTTAAGAACCAGATGATTAAGCTGAGCTAGACTGTTGTGAGCTGAGCAATGTTACTAACCAAAGAGAAAGTGATGAGAAGGTGTGACACAGTGTGAGACAAGTCCAGAGAGCAGAAGGCAACAGCAAGAGGGAGAGCGGGGACCTCAAGAACCAGAGGCCAACTGACCACATTCTGGCTTTGTTAATGATTCTTTTCCTAAGAGCAGCCCCTCCACTAAACTTCCATTTATAATTCACCTCTGAGAAAGGCTGGCAGCTCCTGAAACTGGCCAGAGGGCATCAATATGCATCTGTGACTACCCGTTCAAAAAACGACTGTCATCAATCATGACAAGAGCCAGGAAGAGCTTCAGAGAACAGGCATGAGGAGTCTCACATCTGCTCAGAGGGATGAATAAACACACACCACACACCAAGACCCCTGCTCTGTCCAGTGCTGCTTCATCTGGCTACATACACTCAGTGTAAGTCCCTCTGCCACGCACCTACAAATACACTACAGAAACAGAGTCTTTTGTTGTTTGCAAAACTCACCTAAAGCTAACATCTTGGACATCTCCAAGAGCTACATTCAATGTCCTGAAAGAGTCTTTGTCACTCTAAGCTGTGACCCTGCAGCATCCTTCCCTGGTTACCACACCTGTGCAGCTACCTTTTCAACTAAGCCACCACTCAGAACTGCCTCCACCTGCTGGTTTCCAGCTTACCATCTCCAGTTCTGCATAGCTAATGGAAAAGTCATGGCTCAAAAAATCATCACCTTCTCACAATAAGATGTGAACTGTAAAAGTCCTTAATTACAGGTCTTGATAATTCTGGATGTTAAGACCTTCAGCATCTTCCAAGTGCCTCTTCAGCTTTTCTCCTGAAGGTCTGCACTAACGTTAAGGAGCTGCACAACTGCCTGCCTGTCTTTGCTTTCTTTCTGCAAGGTTCAGTGGTTCTACATTTTACAAACACTGCAAGGATTTCTCTGTGATTGCTGATGACTCCAGCAGCAGAATGAGGCTCTACTGAAGACTGTTAGCAGGTCTGGGTTTATTGTTCTGAGCTTATTGCTTCAACTTTAGTATGCAACTCCCTAACAGATTTCTCATTACCTGTGTTACTTCACCTTGCCTCAGACTTTCTTCTGGGTTTTGCACTCAATCAGGCTGATGCTTGCACTGATCTGGTACATTTCTCTCACCTTCACACTGGTTTTCAGCCACCCACGTTGAATTGTTCAGTAAAAGACAGTTGGCAGCTCCTCTCTTCTGTCTTTCCCTTTTCCATCCCTTTTCTCATCTTTCCCTTCTTCGTCCCAGTATCTGTAAGTTATCTTCAGGATATGCATCCAATTTTCTTACTTCCTCTTATTAGGATCCTTTTGTTTCTCTGCAACTGGCATCTCCAGTGCATTCTCACTTCCACTCTGGCTTTTCTTCAACATGTTTTAGGACAACAACTCCTACCCTGCTTTCTATTTCACTCCTGGCTGTCACCTAGATACCCTGATTTTTCACTTTCAGCCCTGATGTATTTGATGGATTCTCACTAGAGTTTCTGTCTCCTATGTGCCCTTCATATACTTAATTACCTATTTCCTCTTTATTAGTTTTGCACTGCCTGGGTCAGATTATATTCTCAGCTAGATCAGTATAAATCAGGAGCAGATGAACTGAAATTAGCAGATTGGAGCAGCTGTAAAAGCGCTGGAAATGAGAGCAGGATGTGGAGTAAAGAATTAATGTCTCATTTATTTCTCTGCAAACAGAAAATCGTGGCTGAGAATTTATAGTACTCCCTCCTAAGCCTAAGCATAACAGAGTCCTGTCTGAATATATTGGGCAGCTACAGCAACAGCAGTGGCCAGAGCACTGACTGGTGATATGCTGATGCTGCAGAGGAAGAGGAATGCTACATAGCTGTCAGGTACCTGTAAATAAAACCAACGTTGGAAGACATTTCCTGAAATCCTATTCTTTAGAGGATGCTCACAGAATCTTGCCTTTCCTCACCACCCTGCTGCTTCCAGATTCTTCCCCTGCTGAACAGTGATTATACCTCTAGCACCCATCAGCTAGACAATGCCTTACATTTCCGAAGCAGAGAACCTTGGCTTTTAGAGAAATCCAAACCAGACTGGAGATTAGTTGTTTGAAGATTGAATTGTCCAGGAGCTCTGTGAAAAGCTGAGATGAAGAATTTATCTTTAGACACTTGGACAGTTGCCACAATGCAATCTTCTGGACATACCTCAACAACTTCACTGCTGGTAGGCTCAGAACACAATAAGGCTCTCAATTTGTGGCAATTCCAGGACTCTCATATCGGATACATCAAAATCTAGTTTCAGTTCATTCCAGCCAGGCAATAATATTCTACTTTTTCACTCAGTGGATTAAGATGTCCAGCTCACTACGAAGAAATTCTCCAAGTGCTTCTAATCCATTATGACTTCTGATGTGTTATTTAAACTGTCAGGTCTCAGTTTGTGCTGAAAGCTGCAGAGCACTTTTTTGGGTTTATTTTACCATTAATCTCCTCATGAAGACATAGAGCAGTGCTGGTCAGGCTCCACCAGCCTGAATGCAGACCTACTTCCTCTCTTTGCAACAAAGCAGAGCCTGTGCTGCTGTGCCAACAGCACAAGACATTTTTGGCAGCAGTGGATGGTGAGGCAGTTCTGGAGTTTGAGCATCAGTTCATCTCAAACAGCACAGGATCACCAAATGGCTTGAGTTGGAAAGGACTGTAAAGACCATCATGTTGAAATCCCTCTGGGTGGACAGGAACACCTCCCACTAGACAAGGTTGCAAAGTCTCATCCAGCCTGGTCTTAAGGACTTGCAGGCATCACTGTGTGCTGGGCTGCAGCAAGAGCAGTGTGGGCAGCAGGGCAAGGGAGTGGATTCTGCCCCTTGGCTCTGCTCTCCTCAGACTCCACCTGGAGTCCTGTGTGCAGTTCTGGAGCCCCCAGCACAAGCAGGACATGGAACTATCTGAGCAAGCCCAGAGGAGGCCACCAAGATGCTCAGAGGGTTGCAGCAGCTCTGCTATGAGGACAGGCTGAGAGAGTTGGGGCTCTGCAGCCTGGAGAAGAGAAGGCTTCGAGGAGACCTTGGAGTGGCCTTGCAGTATCTGAAAGGGGCTACAGGAAGGCTGGGGAGGGACTATTGACAAGGTCTGGTAATGACAGGATGAGGAGGAATGGGTTTAAACTGGCAGAGGGGAGATTGAAACTGGATGTTAGGAAAGGGTTCTTTGCAGTGAGGGTGGTGAGACACTGACACAGGTTGCCCAGAGAGGTTGTGGAGCAAAGATCACATTGGGTGCTTCTGTGCTCCACAACCTCCATGGAGGTGTTCAAGACCAGGTTGGATGAGGCCTTGAGCAACCTGTTCTGGTGGGAGGTGTCCCTGCCTATGGCAGGGGGTTGGAAGTGGATGAGCTTTGAGGTCCCTTCCAACTTAAACCATTCTATGATCCTATGAGGCCTTCACAACATCTCCAGGCAGCCCTGTCCAGTGTCTCACCACCCTCACAGGAAAAAGCCTGTTTCTGGGAATGTATTCCCAGAGTGAGGCTGGGAGTATGCTGTGGGGCAAGAACACATGAGTACAGGTCTGGGTCTTAAATGCTACAGACAAAACCTGTGTGGGAGGACAAAAGATGCTGGGGCTTAAGGGCTGTTGAGAGATTAACTGTGTCTGGGGTATCTCATGGCTGCAGGCAATAAGCAGTCCTGAAGTAGGGATGCACACAAACCTGCTCCAAGGTCAAGCCTTCTGTGCAGGTTGGGCTGGACTGTGCTGGCCTTAGGGGCAAGTGAAGTGGGAGCACTGATGACAGCGACGAGAGGGAACGGTCTGTGATCCCTGAGCCAAACTTTCTGGCTACACATTTATCTGGGCTGCTCTCACAGCTGAGACCTTGCAGCTTCTTTTTCGGCTGGAGGCAGAGGAAACTTTGAAGGTAACTTTGGCAAAGTTAAAATGGATTTTCCCCGGAAGGCAGCAGCTGGCCTTTCTTTATTCTCTTACCTACCTACGTGCCCTGTGCTTCGCTCCTTCTCTGCCTGATTTGCACTGCTGTTGCCACACGTGGCTGACCTGCCCATTCCCCTCTTTCCAAGAGGAATGGTTTCCTTCCTTCAGACAGTTGCTTTCCCCAACTCTCTCCTCAATCATTTAAAAAACACCTCTCCTTTCCCGGTGCATGCACTTGGGAACCAATCATTCAGGAGCATCTTCATCCCTCCCCCCCCAATGACCTATTCAAGTTTCAGCAGCTAGGATTTTTCCAAACAGAATGATGATAAATCCTAACACTCCAAAACACTCTTTGGATCCCAGAGAGGACTCGTTTTTTTACTCAGTACATCTCTTGTAATGCCAAAACTTGCTTGGGTCTTTGGAGGAGAGAGCTCTGAGGCAGCTCTGAGCACTGAGCTACTGCAGGTATCTCTCCAGCTCAGAAGATTGATAGGTAAAATATTGCTTTTATTAACATCATATATATTCAGCTGCTGCCATAGGAGATGCTTAGCGGTACCAGAATGCATAACAAAAAAGCCTGAGATGCAAGAGAGAAAGAACAGGGCTGGACATACGTGCAACACAAAGCTGCTTCAGAAGCAGTGATTACTCTGTACTGGCTGCCTTGTATATGAACACAGAACCACAGGATGTCAGGGGCTGGAAGAGACCTCAAAACATCCACTCCAGCTCCTCAGTCAAAATAAGGTTATTCCAGAAAGAATCTGGGGATGGTCCGGGGACCTCTCATCTCCTGGGTTAAGTCCATATAAATCCATGGAATACCCAATTCTACTTAAAACAACTCTCTTCCTTTTGAAGTGTGAGGCCCTACCCTTTTGTATGCTAAGCAAGCTCCCACATTGTTTATTTAACACCATATTCTCTTTAGCAGTTGGAGCCACGTTCCCACTACAGCAGAGTGGTGTGATGATTGGTCCCACACTTGAAAACAATTTGCAGATGAAAGAATACATTGCTGTATAGTGCTGTAAGGAAAGCAGCCTTCCAGACTTTGAAGGAGACTACAGCAGAGCTGGAGAGAGAACCTTTTACAAAGGCAGCTAGTAACAGGACAAGGGCTACTGGCTTCAAACTGGAAGAAGTTTGGTTTAGACATCAGGACAAAGTTCTTCCCATGAGGGCGGTGAGGCACTGGAGCAGGCTGACAGGAGAAGCTGTGGAGGCTCCAACCCAGATCAAAACCAGAGCCAGGTTGGATGGGACCTTGAGCAACTTGGTCCAGCGGGAGGTGTCCCTGTCCGTGATAGGGGTGGGGTAGAACTAGATGATCTTTCAGATCCCTTCCAACCCAAACCATCTGATGATGACAAAAGTCTGACTATATTAGGTACAGTCTGCATTTTTTTTTCCCTGAATACTTAATTTTTGCCATAAGCAATTTCTGCCCTTAAAATACACATGACAAGAGAAACAGGAAAGTACATTTAGCTTCATTAGTAAACCTCCAAGGGTTTTCATCTGCATGTTTGCTGGGGGCAGTTGTATGCCTCTGGCTGCCAAAGAGCCTTCTAGTCCCAGCACATTTCCAAATCTACACAGAGTCCATCCTCTCCATCCCACTGCAGCATTCCACTGGGATGGGGCTGCTGAGCTGTTCCCCCACTGCTGCAGCGAGACGCTGATGGATGCATACAGGGTGTGAATGAAGACAGCTTCTGCAGCCAGCCATAAACTCAACCCACTTAAATTGCTAGCTGGCTGCTACCTGAGAGGAGCACTGCAAAAAGGGAAAGGAATAGGCTTTTTCTGTGTATTTATTTTAGAGATGCCCATTTGGCTTTATCATCTGGTGTGGCAAAGTGACTGACGGGATGCTGACACAGCCCTCAGTATCGCATCCGGTAACTCCTAAGGCACATATCTCCCAACAGGCAAAAATAATCACTCTGCCCCTGTACTCTGCACTGCTTAGACCACACCTTGAGTGCTGTGTTCAGTTCTGGGCCCCCCAGTTTAAGAGGGACATTGAGATGCTTGAACGTGTCCAGAGAAGGGCAACGAGGCTGGGGAGAGGCCTCGAGCACAGCCCTACGAGGAGAGGCTGAGGGAGCTGGGATTGTTTAGCCTGGAGAAGAGGAGGCTCAGGGCAGACCTTATTGCTGTCTACAACTACCTGAGGGGTGGTTGTGGCCAGGGGGAGGTTGCTCTCTTCTCTCAGGTGGCCAGTGCCAGAACGAGAGGACACAGCCTCAGGCTGTGCCGGGGGAAATTTAGGCTTGAGGTGAGGAGAAAGTTCTTCAGTGAGAGAGTCATTGGACACTGGAATGGGCTGCCCAGGGAGGTGGTGGAGTCGCCGTCCCTGGAGCTGTTCAAGGCAGGATTGGACGTGGCACTTGGTGCCATGGTCTAGCCTTGAGCTCTGTGGTGAAGAGTTGGACTTGATGATCTGTGAGGTCTCTTCCAACCCTGATGATACTGTGATAATGTGGAAGTATCAGGCTCCCTTCCCTCTGGAGCACACACTCCTGATCAGCAAACATCAGAGAGAACTTTCTGATGAATAACCTATCATAATCACATAAAGAGAACGTGGTCAAAATAAATAGACCAGGACAGAGCAGTGACCATGTTGCAGTGCAGGGCTCAAGAAGCTGCTAACTGTTCCTGCAGGACTGATTTGCTGATGCACTGACAGCCAGATGGAGAGAGCTGACCCAACCTTGAAAGCATGTGAGTTGAGGCTGACTTTGAAGTGTCTGAATTCACCACGAAGTGGTACAAAAGCAGTCCTCAGGGACACATCTTCTCCTTCAGTACAAAGGTTAAACAAATAAATAAATAAAAGATCAACAGACAAAGCAAAAGAGGAAAAAAAATCCTCTGGCAAACTTCCCTCTCCCAAATGTTACAGCTTTCTTTGTTGTTGTTGTTGTTCTTGGCTTGCTTTTTGTCTGGTTGTTTGGGTTTAAAGTATGCATCAGCCAGAGTGTTAATCCCTCTGCAATTTGCCACTTTCTCACACTCTCACCAGAGAAGCTTTCACTGGAGCCTGCTGCTGCCCTCCTTTATTGTGAATGGAGGAAATGCAAACAGACTGCAGCATCGCTTCCCTCTCTTCCACACAAGACAGAACTTTAAAGGTTGGAAAGGACCTTCAGAGATCATCCAGTCCAACCCCCACCCTGACAAGGCAGGATCACCCAGGGTAGTCTGCACAGGAATGCATCCAAGTAGGGTTTGAAAGTCTCCAGAGAAAAAGACTCCACAGCCACTCTGGGCAGCCTATTTCAGGGCTCTGTCACCCTCACTGTAAAGAAGTTTCTCCTCATTTTGAACTGAAATATTCTTTGTTCCGGTTTGTACCCACTGCTCCTTGCCTTACTGCTGCAGACCAGCAAAACCAGCTTGGCCCCATCCACTTGACACCCACCCCTCAGATATTTGTATACATTGGTAAGATCTCCTCTCAGTCTTCTCTTCTCCAGACTAAACAGCCCCAGGGCTCTCAGCCTCTCTTTGTAGAGGAGATGCTCAAGTCCCACAGCCATTCTCATGGCTCTCTGCTGGACTCTCTCCAGCAGGTCCCTGCCTCTCCTGAACTGGGGAGCCCAAAACCGGACGCAGTATTCCAGGTGTGGTCTCACCAGGGCAGAGTAGAGTGGGAGAAGAACCTCCCTAGATCTGCTGGCCACGCTTTTCCTGATGCCCCCCAGGATGCCACTGGCTCTCTTGGCCACAAGGGCACATTGCTGGCCCATGCAGAACTTACTGGCCACCAGCACTCCAAGACAATGAAGGCAGAAATGAGACAGCCTGCTACACAGGTTAGTCACAGGCCCTAACTCAAAACCTGGAAGCAGAAACGGGACATATGGCACAATATGACACAAGTCTAGAAGCAGTTCCACAGGATGGGGCATTGTGGGGAAACACAGACACCTGTGAGAGACTTGGAAGATAGTTGCTCTTAATCATCTTCTTTTATCACTAACAGTAGACAGAAAACTTACTCATCTTTTACGCTAGAGAAGACTGAGAATCATCTGCAATGTCAAAAGCACTGCATGAAGTGGCTTGTATTCTGACAGGGGAAAATAAGAGGGAGTAGAACTATCCCTCCTCAAACAGAGGAAACAGAAGCAAGTCAAACAGCTGTAAAGTCCAGCTAAATAAAGTTGGAGGTAAACTTCAGCCCCTGTGAGGATTGGAAGTTACACTCAACCAACAAGCAATGGAAAATTAGGGTCACAGAATCACAGAAGGTTAGGGGCTGGAAGAGACCTCAAAAGCTCCTCCAGTCCAACCCTCTGTGTGTGGATTTTCATTCAAAATGCTAATAACCCCTGAAAATCTAATCCCTTCCTCTCACTTCCTACCACAGTCAAGGAAAACGTCTGTGTCCAATTTTGGGCTCCTCAAGTCAAGAGAGATGTTGAGGTGCTGGAAGGTGTCCAGAGAAGGGCAGCAAGGCTGGGGAGGGGCCTGGAGCACAGCCCTGTGAGGAGAGGCTGAGGGAGCTGGGGGTGTGCAGCCTGCAGAAGAGGAGGCTCAGGGCAGAGCTCATTGCTGTCTGCAGCTCCCTGCAGGGAGGCTGTAGCCAGGTGGGGTTGGGCTCTGCTGCCAGGCAAGCAGCAACAGAAGAAGGGGACACAGCCTCAAGTTGTGCCAGGGGAGGTCTAGGTTGGATGTTTGGAGGAAGTTGTTGGCAGAGAGAGTGATTGGCATTGGAATGGGCTGCCCAGGGAGGTGGTGGAGTCACCGTCCCTGGGGGTGTTCAGGAAAAGCCTGGATGAGGCACTTAGTGCCATGGTCTGGTTGATTGGCCAGGGCTGGGTGCTAGGTTGGACTGGCTGAGCTTGGAGGTCTCTTCCATCCTGGCTGATTCTGTGATTCTGAGAGTCTCTGATTCTTTTGTAGAAATAACTGGAGAGAACCTAACAACCCTCCCTCACAGTCTTGCCACTGAGCTCTGGCACTTGCCCTGTGTTCAGTGCTAGCTGCTGTGGCTGGCAGGGAGCTGGAATGGACGGCACAGGCAATACTGAAGTTGGCAGCAACTCTCGAGCGCAGGCACCGACACACAGCACAGCAGCTCTGGAGTTTCCCTGCTCTGCTGTGGCCTGGCTGCTGCCTGGGCTCCAATGTGGCAGAGAAAATGAGCTGTTTGCAAATTGCTTTTCCAAATGGTTTGGGTTGGGAGGGACATTACAGATCCTCCAGTTCCCATCTGCCTGCCATGGGCAGGGACACCTTCCAGCAGACCAGATTGTTCAAAGGCCAATCCAACCTGGCTGTGAACACTTCCAGAGAGGTCATGCCCAGCTTCTCTGGGCAACTTGTTCCAGTACCTCTCCACCCTCACAGCAAAGAATTTCTTCCTAATACTTAATCAAATCTACCTTCCTTCAGTGCACCTAACCTTTAGCCATTACCTCTTGTCCTGCCACCACAGTCCCTGCTATCAAGTCCCTTCCCATCTCTCCTGTGGGCCCCTTTTAAGTACCAGAAGGTTGCTATAAGGCCTGCCTGGAGCCTTCTCTACTCCAGGCTGAACAACCCTAATTCTCTCAGCCTGTCTTTACAGGACAGGTGTGATGCTATGGGAGTTACTTGCCTGCTCCCCCTCTAATGAATTCACCCAGATTAGACTCAACCAGCTGGAAGTTAAGCAAGCTTTGTATTCACAGCTCAGCACAGTTTACAAGTAGATATATGTACTATACACAAATATTGACACTTATGTACAAGTTAAAGGTAATATGGAAACACAACAGCCCTCGCAAAAACAATCAGACTGCCCAGGGGGCTCCTGACCCAAACCTCCTCCCTGCCTTCCCCCTCTTTCCCTCCCATCAGAAATGCCCAGATCAATCCCCATATATGTCAGGAGATAAATCTGGAGAGAGCTCAGGGGAGATGTCAAAAAGACAACAAGGAGGTTAGGGGAAAAAGGTTAGATCAAAGAGTTAAGGCAGATGCAACCACTCAGACTGACAGAGAGAAGAACAAGTGAGAACTAACTGGGAAGTGTGTGAGCAGTGAGTGCCTTGTCTATATTTCCACTGGTTGCTTCTCTCAGCAGACGAATGAGTGATGTAGGGCACTGTTATTTTCTTCTTCTCGCAGCTAAGGATTTAATCTCTCTCAGTAAAACGTTCCAACCAGCCTCAAACCAGCACAGGAGGTCTTCCAGCACCTCTGATCATCTTCATGTCCCTCCTCTGGACTTGCCTCAACAGGTCCACACCTTTCCTGTGTTGAGGACTCTGACCATGGCCCTCCAGGTAGGGTGTCAGAGGAATGGAGGGGGAGAGGTTTTGCTTCTGATGCAGCCAGAAGACAGCTGGCATTCTGGACTGCAAATGGACATTGCCGGCTCACACTGAGCTTCCTGTCAATCAGCACCCCCAAGTCTTTCTCTGCAGGGCTGCTCTTCATCCACTCCTTGTCCAGCCTCTATTTGTGCTTGGCATTCTCCCACCCCATGTGCAGTGCCCTGGACTTGGCCTTCTTGAATGTCATGAAGTTTTTGTCATGAAGTTATGTCATGAAGATGGGCTCAATCCTCAAAGCTGTCAAGAGCTGACTTTCTTTGCAATGGTTTTCAAGTTGAGTGTACTTCAGCTTTCCCTGTACTTGAGTTCTGTTAGGCTTCACATTCTACTTTCAGGCTTCTGCTCATCCCTGATTTAAGTTGATTGTGGGAGTGGAATCATTACTAATACAGAGAATAAAACAGCTACTGAGAAAGCTTTCTCAGCTGCCCTCGCACTGCCTGGTTAAGACTACAGGGTAATAGTGACACCACCAAAAGGAGAATTTGATTCATTTTCTTCTTAGATAATGGTTGGGTTTAGAACAAACACAAATTGCAGAGGCTCAGCCTTTGCATTATGTAATTTAATTGTTATTCTCTCCTGCCTCTATAAGAGAAATGTCTCTTTGGCTTATTTCTTGTCCTTCAGAAAGACCAAGCATGGATGAACATATTAAACACTAGAGCTGCTGTGTCCTGGTGAGAGTGAGTGGACCATTTTCTTGGCTTCTTCTGACCTGCTATAGAAATCTATAGCACATTAATCATTTCTGAGCTCAGTGTGAGGAGGGAGCAGGGTAATTTACTGTGTCTGCATTAGACTCTTCTTTCATCAGGCTTTTATACAGTGCAGTGGAAGAGACTAATACCGGTAACTTGAACAGGAATGTATTTCTGTTCAGGCTACGTTACTCCTACCCAAATGTAAAAGAGAATAATTAAGTCTCTCTTAAATAAGCAGCCATTGCATAATAAATCCTAAACTCATCCATGCCATAAATTGAGCTAATTAAATTAGAGATGTTTCTCTCCTAAAACACAACTTGTATCTGTAAACAAAGTCCCTGGCAAACTAACAGAAGCAAACAGCAACTTTTTTGTACCGGGAACTAGTCAAAACACCAAAGGAAGTGATCCTCTGTTGTGCTGGTTTGAGGCTAATTGGAATATTTTAATGAGATAAATTAGATGCTAGGCTGTGAAAAGGAAACAGTGCTGATGTCTGCTGCACTCATAGGCTTGCTGAGATGGATAAAAGCAAGGACACAAACATAGATAAGACAGAGTGTGTTTCTCTGTCGTCGGAGTCTGTGTTTCTCCCTGGGCTTCTGTGTAACCAATCCTTCTGCTTCTAACCCCCTTGCCAATACTCCAAACTTACCTTGCATGGAAGGCAGACTCTGGGGTAGAATAGAATAGAATCAACCAGGTTGGAAGAGACCTCCAAGATCATCCAGCCCAACCTATCACCCAGCCCTAGCCAATCAACCAGACCATGGCACTAAGTGCCTCATCCAGGCTTTTGAAGGGTGGTTGGGAGCCCCTCCTGGGGACTCTGATTTCTGGGAGGGCTGCTGTGTTTCTGTATTACCTTTAACTTGTATGTTCCTGTCTATAGCTGTAAATAGTGTAAATCCCTGCTTGTATATATTGTGCTAAGCTGTGAACATAAAGCTTCATTCCTTAACTTTCAGCTGGCTGAGTCTGGTCTGGGTGATTTCATAAGAGTAGGGGGTGGGTAGCTCCCAAACCAGCACATCTGTATTTCCCTTAATTGTCCTCTGGAATGCATACACCACCTGGCACTAACAGATGTGTTACTGCTCTCTTCTGCACACTTGATTCTACTCACGCCTTGCTGCTGCAGAGAAAATGCTGAACATCCAAGCTCTGGAAAGTGCTACTGAACAGGGACCTTCAGACCTCATGCTGCTGCATTTAATGGGTAAGAAACTCTGGCAGAGCTTGTATATGCTGTGGCATAAAGAGGTAAGAAATAACTTTCTTAAGCAATACTTTTAACCACTGTGGTATGTTTCCAGGTCACTTCTTGTTCTGATACCTTCTTTTTCACATAGATTTCAAGGCTGTTTGCTTCAAATTATGCAAAGGGGAAAAAAACTCAAACCACACACACAAGCAACAAACCCTTCAGTTAAAGCATCATGCTCAAGAATTTGAAGTAGAAGAGAGGTCAGTGGCATCCAACTTTTGGCATCCTACAAATCACATATGGGAAGATTTGCACCACACTGTGCTGAGGTACACATTAGGTTGTACCTCTCTCGAAGCAGTTCAAACAGTGTGCTCAATACCTGCAGCACTGCGCTGGCTGTGCAACAGGACTGGCTAAAAACATGTCTGGGTCAGAAGACTCATCAGAATGATAGCAGCAGAGATAGCAGCAAATACAAGAGGAAAGAGCTTGAAAGAAGGTGTGTGCCTCAGCTTGCTAAACAAAACTAACCACAGAAGTAAATAATTTATGGGTTGAGAACGAGAATATCCCAAAGATGGCTGCATTTCAGATGAGACCTTCTGAAGGCCTTAATAAAAAAGGAAAGACTTACATTTTGCTTTTACAACCACGAGTTAGAATCAGAAGCAGTGAGGGGAGAAGTAGATCTTTGCCCTCACCCACAGAGCATCACTGATTCTTTTTGATGCATACACTGAATGAATGATGCAGGGCTTGTGGTACCTGCAGGGTGAGTGGAGTTGAGCTCACTTGTCCTTCTTGTTATGTACATCGGACTGCAAGCAAATCCTCCAGCACCTATTGCTGTGATTTTCCAGTCCTGGAATCCTCTGAACACTTCACATTTAACTGGAACTTCCTACCAACAGGTAGCAGTAAGTTTTCACTCACTCTGGGTACAGATCAGCATATATTGCAATATTCTCCACAGAAAGGGATAGAATTCCCTTGTTTTTCCTGAACCTGTGAGCCTAGGAGGTTTACATAAATTTACAGAGTGGTGGCATTCCTTGAATCCCTGCCCCTTTCCATACTCACAATGTTCTATTCTGCCTGCTGTTTATGCGTGGTTTTGTTCAGTGCTCGCTAACAGACAGCATCTAATGATGCTGGAAAAGGTCAGGTCCTCATTAGACTCCTCTAAAATTACTGAAGATTCCAACTGGGAAGACTGAAAGAGGATGTCACAAGTGCCTATTCTTACATTATCTTCCCTCAAACCATATGGATGGTTTTTATGCTGAGTTTCAAACTTAGCAACACTCCTGTTCAAAAAAAACGCTTGGAGTATTTCCCCCGGAGGAACTCTGCATATTTTACCTTCTCCCACAGAGACCAAGCATAAAAATAATGCAGTATGATTAACTGTGTTTGAAAGCTATGAAGGTAGAGGGGTGGGCTGAAGTGGAGACTGATTATAGATTCAATTTCAGGCACTCTCTTTGATATACATAATCCATTTATTTCTCCTAACTCAGGCTTTCTATAAGCAGGCAGGACAACTATTTATGTACTCAGATGAATGTTGTCTCACTTACTGACGCCTTCTCAAACCAGGAGGCACCAGAAAGAGTCAGCATTAGCACATCAATATTCCATCACTGACACTGGCACAGATTCAGACAAGTGGCAGCATTCAGGCTCTGAAACTGCATGGCAACCACTGGGCTTTCCCATGCGTCCAGACCTCCTGCAGACCTTGCCTCAAGGGTTAGGGCTTGGCTGGCCACTAAACAAGAGACAGAGGCTCTCTGTGAACCCCTCTGCCTTCCCAAAGTGGAAGAGAAAGGGAATAAGGGAGAGAGATTGACAGGTTGGAAAAGAAAATTAGAACAGTTTGAATGAAATCAAAACAAAAGAATAAAATGAAATAGATACAAAGAGAAACAAACCAACACTGAGGCCAACCCCTCTGATGGCACCGTCACTCCTGATGGCACTGTCACTCCTGATGCTACGGCAGGCATTGGGGATGTCCCACACTGGATTCAATGGCAGACAAGAACTGGATTCAGGAGTTGGATTCTAGCTCTGGATTTAAGAACACATGGATTGGATCAAAGGCAGAATAGATAGAGCCTACCCTGGGGACTGGCCACTGAAAAAGACTCTGGTGATCCCCCAGCTTTATACTGAACCTGATCTCCACAGGACGGAATCCCTTGTTGGTTAGCTTAGGGTCACCTGTCCTGTCTACTTCTCCTCACAGGTGCCACCTGTTACTGCACCTCAGCATGAGGCACAAGATTTGGCAGTGACTGTGGCCTGCACCCCAGTCCTTGGTACTGACTCTCACCGAGTGCTACCAGTGCCAGCAGCTGCTGGTCTGCAGGAGCCACATCGTGAACCGCAGAGTCCTGCTACCAACAAGAAACTGAGCTGAAAAGGAAAAGCACTCAACAGAATTAGCTCTAATTCAAACCAGGACACCTTGGAGCCTAACAGGCTCACAGGACTTAATCACCAGCTCTAAACACTTTCCCCCTGCAACTGCTGCTTCCCTACTTGCTTTAGCAATTTTCTGTTATTTAAAATGCTGAATGCAAGAGAAATAAATGCATGCATGAGTGAAAACAAACAATGCCACTTCCAGACATCAATACACACTGGAAATACACAACTGCAATAATGGGCACATTATATATTCCTAATGTTTCTTATTAATCATATCTTGTTTGTATTAGAAGGAGGAAATAACTGTATTCAAATTAACCTGCCAATATGATAGCCATTAATAATAAGACTCATGGAATGCAATTATGCTACCAAAGTAATAGTGGTACAAAAATAAAACATGATAGAGTTGATACAAAGGCTGAAACAATACATCCTCAGCTGCCTATAAGGAGGTATTTTTGCAGGTGCTCATTCCTCTAATTACAAGTTCTTAGCGTTGAAGATATCCATAGTCCACTTGACAGCTCAGGCTGAGGGGCAGGTGCATCACAGTGTCACAGTGACACCACCGAGAGGGAACTATTATAGCTTCTGAACAGGAAATTCAAAGCCTAAGTACAAACAATTCCATCTTTAGTGCCTTAAGTTCCAGACAAGAGTATTTATTAACGACACATGAAATGGATCTCTCTAAATGAGCACAAGAACCTGCAGGTTTCATTTCCCCTACCAAGCAGCATCAGGAGGCGATTTCAGAGCAGCTTCTCTAAGTTACTCTGCAGAATAGAGTTGATGTGTGAGTAAAAGAAGGTTCAAGTGGTGGAGGGATTTGATTGCCATAAGCCAGCAAAGAAGGAAGGATGAGAGAATGTGCAGTAAGATTCATTACTCCAGGAGAAACACCAGAAGGGGCTCGAAAACCTTTGTTTTACTTGGATGGGCAGTTGTTTGCTCCTCTTCAGGCACACTGCATGGTTTAACATCCTGTAGCCTGACTCCAGAGACCACCTGCAGCCATTACCAGGGGCTGGGATCTCACATTCCCCAATACCTCAACACAGAACACAGAGAGATCATTTTCAGAGTGAATCCAATCATTCCAAAGGTAGCTCAGGATCCACAGCAGCAGACAAAGCAGCCATTTATTTCATGGGGTTGGACTAAGAGTAGAAATAGATCCCAGCAGGCACAAACAAAATAATCACTGTGCATGGCTACACTGAGTCTGTAGCTGCTTTCCCAAGGACACACTGCACAGTCCTTCTGTGTTAGGGGCTGTGCACAGGTCTGTAAATCCCCTTCACCACCAAGTCACACACTGGCTGATTTCCTATCAGTGGGATAGAAGGGTAGGAGGTCTCAGAGATAACCACGAGGCAGCATGAGAGAGGGATGAGAAGAGAGCTTGTCTAACTGCCCCTAACAGAATACTAAGCAAGGGCTGTGGTATGAGCACATGCATTATTCATGTGCCTGGGGCTCCATGAAAGCTGGAAGAGCTTTCACATGGCACAAACGTGAGGGAAACCAAGCCTTGTTAGCTTGCTGCTCAGAGAGTATTTGCTCATTCCAACCTAATTACCAGTGGAGACACTGCAGACTTATCTATATTCTCCAATTCCACTTGTGTGATTCTAAGATTTTGGCATTTGGCCTACAGCTGACAGGGGCTGAAGGAGCCTGACACAACTGAGGGAGTATTCTCCATGCTGTGAATGCTGTGACCAATTATTTCATTTGCTACGATTGCCAGAAAAGAAAAAAGACTAAAAAGTGGCAAGCTTCTGGCAAGCTTCTGGCAAGCTTCATTATCCCTTAAAATACTTACAACTTCATAAAGCATTTTAGGACTTCGGCTGAACTACTGACAGAGTCCTCACTAGGGGTACTGCAGAGCTTTCCTAAGGCTTTAGCAATGGGAGATAATTTAACTGATCACAGAATTATTTTGGTTGGCAAATGACCATCGAGTCCCAGCATCACCACAGCCATTAAACCCTGTCCTGAGGTGCTGTGTCCACACGTGTCTTCAACACCTCCAGGGATGGTGACTCCACCACCTCCCTGGGCAACCTGTTCCAGTGCTTCAAGATTCCAATGCCTTAGATGTTCTCTGAAGAACAGAATGATTTTCCCACTGTGCAAAAGACAGCAGAGGTCTCCTGTGTTGCTTTGACACAAGGGCATCAATGTGTCGCACCCAACACTTGAAACGCTTGGTGAAGATCCTGACCAACTGAAGCTCAGATCTCCCAGGAGCCATAGGCACCACCTGATGGCCTCTGTCCCTGTGGTTTTGTTTAAGGGGGACCTGGGATCCCTCAAACTACCACAATGCTGCCATAGTGGTTGGTGGCACAGAAATGCTGCATCAGTTCTGGACGCTGCCCATTGAGCTGCTGCAGGTAGCTGACAGCAGCTAAGGTAAGCAGCGTAAAAACAGGTCTGAAAAGTTACTTCTTCATAGGAATGGAAGGTCTGACTTGAAAATTGTCTTACTCTGGGGATGTGAGCTGCTTTCTTGCTATCCATCTGTCAAGAATCCATGTTGCTTAGGAATTCATGACGGCAGAAGAACCTGGCAGAGGAACATGGGGAGCTGGGTTTTGGTTGGGTTTTGGTTGGTTTTAAACTACAACATAAAAAAAGGAGAGAACATTTTGATGCAGCCACCAAGGCACGACTTTAAGCACCTTTTCACATCCCAGAAGCACTCAAAAAGAAAAAACATAATTAACTCTGAGTAATGGCCACAGTAAGACAAAGAAGGAAACTTGCAGAGCAAAATTCCACTAAAAACAAACATTGCCTTATGATATTTATCACAGAAATGCAGACTCATAGAATGTCAGGGGTGGAAGGGACCTCAAATGATCATCTGGTCCAGCCCCCTGCCAAAGCAGGATCACCCAGAGCAGATCACAGAGGAACACATCCAGATAGTTCTTGAGTATCTCCAGAGAGGGAGACTCCACAACCTCCCTGGGCAGCCTGTTCCAGTGCTCTGTCCTCATCCAGGTCGTTAATGAATGCATTGAATGCTACTGGTCCCAGTACCAACCCCTGGGGAACTCCACTAGTTACAGGCCTCCAGCTAGACTCTGTCCCATTGACCACAACTCTCTGACTTCTTTCCTTGAACCAGTTCCCAAATGACTAAGACTATGCCAATGACTAAGGCTGGAGGAGCCTTGAGCTGCTCTGGTTGGTCAGTTGAGCAGGCTGCAGAGATGCAAGAAGTACTCAGGGTCAGCAGACAAAAGCAGGTTTATTCTCACTCCTGATCAAAGGCATTCTCTGACAGGTCACAGACTCCTGCATGTGCCTTGGAATTAAAAGTTTATTTGCCTGTTGGAAACTTTGCTGCTTGTGTCAGATACTCCAACAGTGGCTCATCCAAAAGGCCAGACAGATAATTTTCCTATTGCCAGCTGGATAGAAAAGTTGGAAGCAGCCCAAACAGACCCTAACAGAGACTCTCATCAATATTGACGTGTAACCATATCAGGCAAGAAGTCAGAGAACACAACAAATACATCACAAGACAGCTCCTCACTGTCTGAGAACATGAAGGTTAAACCTCTATAACTAGGAGAAGGATGTTAGCAGCCAAACTACACCTATGCTTAGGTGCACTCTCTGTTTGCAAAGGCTAGGCTAGAAAATAGTTTTATTCCTCCTATTTATTCCAGTATCTACTTGAAGAAAGAAAAACAAATACTTGTGGAGCAAAACATTTGCCCAAACGAGAGTGCAGACCCTTGCAGCTCTAGAATTAGGGCAAGGGGAAACGTGACAGTTTGTTATTGAACTGTGTACCTACAGAGCACAGGAGTCCCAATGTGACAGGAGTTCAGGTGATGCCTGGAGACATGCAGGCACCTCCACTACATCACCAGTGCAGGGCACATGTTAAGTACAAAAGTCAGCTGTTGGATGGAAAGAAATTGGCACAGATCACTTAGCTAACCTCGATGCCAGGGAAGATTCCTAACCTAGGTCCAAGTCCTGGACTACTTGTGACAGATGCTTGCTAGGGACTGTCAAAGAAAAGTACTTAGCAAGCAGCATCAAACAACAGTCAAGCAGCCTACATTTAAGTAAGTGCTAATTCCCTCTTCAAAATTGATCTTCTTCACACATATCTGCACATACAGACACCCATGGATGACAGCTCATCATAATTAATAGGGTCACTCAGAGTTTTAAGTAACAAGAAATGTGAAGATCTGCTCCAACTTATTGCAATCCTGGTTAATGTACCTTAATCTCTTAAATACTCAATTGACGACATTAAAATACAATGGGATGGTGTTCAATGGCTCCAAGTGCCAGGGGCTGCACTTTGGCCACAACAACCCCATGCAGAGCTACAGGCTGGGGTCGGAGTGGCTGAGAGCAGCCAAACAGAAAGGGATCTGGGGGTGCTGATTGATACCCGCCTGAACATGAGCCAGCAGTGTGCCCAGGTGGCCAAGAGAGCCAGTGACATCCTGGCCTGCATCAGGAATGGTGTGGCCAGCAGGAGCAGGGAGGTCATTCTGCCCCTGTACTCTGCACTGGTTAGACCACACCTTGAGTACTGTGTTCAGTTCTGGGCCCCCCAGTTTAGAAGGGACATTTTGATGCTTGAGCGTGTCCAGAGAAGGGCAACGAGGCTGGGGAGAGGCCTCGAGCACAGCCCTACGAGGACAGGCTGAGGGAGCTGGGATTGTTTAGCCTGGAGAAGAGGAGGCTCAGGGCAGACCTCATTGCTGTCTACAGCTACCTGAGGGGTGGTTGTGGCCAGGGGGAGGTTGATCTCTTCTCTCAGGTGGCCAGTGCCAGAACGAGAGGACACAGCCTCAGGCTGCACCAGGGGAAGTTTAGGCTTGAGGTGAGGAGAAAGTACTGGAATGGGCTGCCCAGGGAGGTGGTGGAGTCGCCGTCCCTGGAGCTGTTCAAGGCAGGATTGGACGTGGCACTTGGTGCCATGGTCTAGCCTTGAGCTCTGTGGTGAAGGGTTGGACTTGATGATCTGTGAGGTCTCTTCCAACCCTGATGATACTATGATATGATACATTTAACACATGACTAATGCACTCATCTGTGTGCTAAAGTCAATATTTAATTGTGTTAGAACATTGCAGTTCGGAATCATAGAATCAAAGAAGGACTTGAGTTCAAAGAGACACTAAAGATCACCTAGTTCCAACCTCCCTGCAGTTTGCAGGGACACTTCCCACTAGACCAGGTTGCTCAAAGCGTCATCCAGTCTGGTCCTAAACACTTCCAGGGGTGAGGGGTCCACAACTCCCCTTAAGACAGCCTTCATCCTGCAGTACATAAGCAGATGCTACACCACTGCACCGCATGAGTACGACGCCTAACGCAGATTACAGTGTGACTCCTGGGCAGCCTTTACGTTAGTAGTTAAAAGCTTACATCAAAGGGTCAAACATTGTTGAAATGCTTAAGATTTTTTTTTTCCACAACAATGATATTCCTCCCAAGAGACTGTAACTGAGCACTGGTTGCAGATATTAAATTTTAGTGCTGGGCTGAGTTTTATTTCTCTTGGCCATTACAGTATTGTTTTCTGTTTACCAGTAGCAATTAGTTAGTTTGTTCCCAAGAGAACCCATCTATCCTGCTCAGCCTCTGCTCTTTTGGGGATGAAAATGTGAGGCTAAAGCAGAAAAGAAAGTTTTCCTCACATTATTAGTTGACTATTAAGCAAAAAAATAACATCTGGGTGCCAATCTCAGTTTTGATATTAGAGCTATGCAGATATGCATGTTGACACAGACCTCATCTCATCTCTAGTGACAGCAGGACAGCTGCCACGTTTCATTATTTTATTGTGGAGGATCTGCTGGTCAAAAAACCCAGTGCACATTGTTGGATTTGAGATATAAAATGATAAAGTTAATATCACAAATTAAGGCCTACCTAATAAATTTCATTTTGTACAAATGTGAAGCAGAAAGTCAACACAAACTGACCTGGGCTGAGTAAGGATGTTCACCACTATGCTCGAGCATTCCAATGTTCTTCTTTGGTCAGGAGCACAAGTCCCTGTGCTAGTGGCCTGAAGACCTTCAGAATGCTATCTGCTTCAGTATGTCTATATTTACCTACTGCACTCTTAAATCATGACCCTCCTCAAAGCACTAAGCACAGGGACACAGGCTGCACACAACAAGCTGTAACACTCTGCCACATCCTGGGCTCTGCCCTGCAGCGTGTGCGTCAGAGCACTCCTGCACTGACCACGGCACATCAGGGCACACTCTGGGCATTTGCTTAGTCTTCTTCCTTTAAAATATGACTGTGTTCTCCTACAGAGGGTTGAGATTTATGGCTTCTCCTGTCCACTACCGTTGCTTTGATCAATTTTGAATTCTGCAGCAAGAAAGCTCCAAGACAACAACTTAGAGCGAGAGAGTCAGACAGAAGCTGCAGCCATGGATTTTAGCCCTTTTCTCAGCAAGAGTTATAGAAGTCAGGGGCTGGAAGGGACCTTGAAAGATCAGCTGGTCCAGCTCCCCTGCCAGAGCAGGATCACACAGAGCAGATCACACAGGAACATATCCAGATAGTTCTTGATTATCTCCAGAGAGGAAGACTCCACAACCTCCCTGGGCAGCCTGTTCCAGTGCTCTGCCACCCTGACAGAAAAAATTCCTCCCCAGGTTCACATGGAACCTTCTATGCCTCAACCTCCCCCCCACTGCCCCTTGTCCTGGCACTGGGCATCACCCAGCAGAGCCTGGCTCCAGCCTCCTGGCACTCACCCCTTATATATTTCTAAACATGAAAGAGGTCACCTCTTAGTCTCCTCCTCTCCAAGCTCCCAGCCCCAGCTCCCTCAGGCTCTCCTCATAAGGAAGATGTTCAACACAGCACAGGACAGAAAGTTTTCTGTTCTTCCTGGAGTCTCTGGAAGTCAGACACTGCTACAGAGCATCTTACACAGCTCTGCTGCCAGAGTTCCTTTTCAAGAGCTTCACAATTAAGTGTAAATTTGAAATAGTTAAAATAATGACCTTTAATCCTGTGGAACAGATTTTTTTCCTCCTTAAGGAATTACACCTGGGGACCTCAGGCCCTCTCTCCTGTTCTGATTTCAGCAGGATTTGACTGAAATCCTCAGAATCTTCCCCTGTATTATTCCTTCTCTAAGATTTTACTATAAAAAATTATCTGGCAGCCCAAAGAGCAATCCTCCTGGCTTTAAGTCCACTTTTACTGATAAAGCACTTTTCTCCCTGAAAACAAAACTCAGTCCTATCTATGACTTTGTTTACATTAACTGAGATTGCCCCTGAATGATTTATCACCCTTGAACAGAAGGCAACGCCGATCTTATCAGCACAGTTTGGGTGCCAAGAGTTCAATTAGAACGGTTGGTAGTAGGCTGTCCTATTGGAGCTGGGTGACCCAAGGTCAGCATTGATTGGATATTTATTGATGTGGATCTTTCCTTGACAGTTGCTCAGAGAAGCACCAAAATAAACAGATAAAACTACACACACACAAAACACAGCTTCGTAGTAGCGCTGCAAAACAAGCAGGTATTTATTAGGCTTCAACCCCTCTCCTGAATGGTCCTGCCATTGGGGGTTAGAATCGATCTCACAGATAGCCTTTGATAACCAGATTTTACCTTTAGCTCTGATTAGGTGCAGGGCTTGGACATGCCTTGTAAACACCAAGCCTCCAAAGCATCAAAATGACAAACGTTAGTCAGCAGATTCCAACACTGCAGGGACTGCTTCAGCGCTGCGCTGCAAACACCACAGCACTGCAGAACTAGGCTTAACAAAGCTCATGCCACAGTCTCCATGATCTTGTTGGATGTGTTGCTTACACAGAAGAGAGAAAGTTAGGAGCCACTGTGGATCTGTGGGAGGGTAGGAGAGCCCTGCAGAGGGACCTTATCAGGCTGGATGGGTGGGCAGAGGCCACTGGGATGAGACTGAACAAGGTTAAGTGCAGGGTTCACTGGGCACACTGCTGGCTCATCTTCATCCTACTACCCACCAGTACCCCCAGGTCCCTTTCCTCCTGGCTGCTCTCCAGCCACTCTGTCCCCAGTCTTTCTTAAAAGCAAATAACTCTGACTTAGCTAATTGTTAAAGCTGGTGGTTTCGATAGAATTGAACGGAAATACTGCAGTTAAGCATTTAAGACCTCAATACCCTTCCTAAAAAAAATAATGTTTCTTTTCAACAAGCTTCTCAGACTTCACAGCTCTAAGGAAACAGAAAAAACTCACAACACTCTGCATGTGTCTTCTTAGCAGAGGTTCCCTACAGAATGCCTATGCTGTGAAAATTTGGTTTAAATTATTATCTTTGGAAAGTTCTCTAAGAAAAGTGTGGAGGGGGGAAAAACAACCAACCAAGAAACAAACCCAGCACCACCCCAAAAATCAATATTTGGCTGGGGAGAGAGGGCCCAATCTGATCACTGCTTAGCTGCATATGTGTGGCTGTCAAAGAATGAGTGATTGTCTAAGAGGTCTGATGGTGAAGATCAATAGTTTCTCTAAATGGAGAGAGATTCATGGAAGCTCTTGGAGCCAAATAGTTTATTGGTCTGTGCTCACCCTTTTGTTTAATGGCAGCTCTCAGAGTCACCTAGGCAATTGTTCTTCAAGCTGACTTTCAAGTAACTTAGTTGCTCATCGTGTGGCCTTGTTAAAAATAAGTGTTCAAAGCACCATCTCCCTCTTCCAGAGTGTTCAAATATGGCCCACACTCCAGCAGCAGAAGACTGCGCTTAACAGGAGTTACACTACAAGGAGACATCACAATTTACTTTCAGCCTCTGGAGCAATCCTTTATCTCTAGGTTTAACCACCTGCTGGAAATGTCTTAGATTCGTGTTGCTGACTTTTGAATGTCAAAAGAGTGAATGACATCCAAATGTCTCTGGGTTTGTCTCAAGGTACCTGAGCTCCCAAACCTCTGAGTTTACCACAGTGATCTAAATCCATTCTTCTAGTAGTATTTNAAGCCTGGATGAGGCACTTAGTGCCATGGTCTGGTTGATTGGCCAGGGCTGGGTGCTAGGTTGGACTGGATGAGCTTGGAGGTCTCTTCCAACCTGGTTGATTCTATGAGGTGTAGTAGGCAGCTCTCATTGATCCACAGTTCCTGTGGCACTGAAATACAGGTTTGCTCATTTAGTAATTGTGTCCAAACTATGTTTCCTAGCTTCTGGCCTTCCCAGCTTCTCCTTTCTGTAGTTGCTCTCTTTATGCCACGCTCAGTGTCTGCTCCTTCCCACACCTCCCTCTAGTTTTACAGGGGAAAAAACAATTTTTGAAGGAATCATTAAATTATGAGAAGCTTTCAGCAAAAAAATTCAACCAAGCAACCTTTGATCCAAGAATCTAACAAAAGCAGCCCCAGAGGCTGGCAGCTCAGGTTCCTGCAAGGCAGCTTGCTCTCTTCCCCTCCTGGTGCAGTAACATGATGACAGGCCTTACCTATGCCAGCTGCTTTGGTGCTAGCAGCCAGGACTGAATTTTGGTCTCACTTGCTCTGGTGTCACATCAAAGTGCAGAGTGCAGCCTCCTGTGCCTATCATATCAGCACACACCCGAAGGAAGCTGTCAGCTCTTATTCAAGGCTCCCCTGCAGCAACACCAGTACGGGACTCCAGTGATGCCAGAGCCCTCCTCAGCCTTAGGTACAGCATGCTGCACCCTCTGCTGCAAAGTGATTTCTTTCTGCAGCAGTTGCCAAAACCTCCAAAGCCTTGAAGTGATTTCTTGACAAGCTTAACATTTATAATCGTGCCTCAGAAGTACAGAATACACAATCACAACTGAAACAAAGCCAGGATTAAATACAGTGTCAGAGGCTTGTCAAGGAATTGTAGCGGGGAGGATTCAGCTATCATGACTTGAAACCATGGCGACGGCGTGACAGACAGGTTTGTGTTCTCTGGGTGGGCAGATGCAGGATGCACAGCACCTGGGTTTATGTTTATTCATCACTTGTGCAAACAGCAGTAAGAAAAGAAGGCAGTATCTTGCAGCTCAGAAATAAAAACACCCTGAGAAGCTGCAGCAGCAATTCTCAGACAGACTTTCTTTCTTCTTATCTGCTCAGGAGCCGTGAGTACATTCTGTCGGCACCACGTTTCATACTTTGTATCAATCCCTGCTCTGAAACTGGCACCTTTTCCACACAGTTCCTTGTTTGACACGCCACCAAGAGCTACCTCAAAGGTGAAGCCACATCACCGAGTCGGGAAAGCAAAACACCTACTCTCCTGATCACTTTTTACCAGACAAGAAGCAAAACGCTGCTACGGAAGCTGCAACGAGCACTGTTGTGGAGGAGGAAGACACAGGACAGATCAAATCTGATGTCTGATGCTGAAACACCAATCCAAGTTTCCCACATTGTCTGCAGAGACACCCAGAGCAAACACACTCTGTCGTGGTTGAGAAGCCACTTATCAAAGCCACAACTTCCAGTCAAAATCCCTTTGTACTCTCCGCATCCCAGTGGGCTCCTTCCCCAGCAGCTCCTCTTTCACTGACACACTCCTGTGCTGCTTGCTGCCACATTCCAACTCCCATCACCTCGTTATTTTCTCCCAGCAGTACTGTGGGTCTCCAAGTTCTCCAGAATAAGCTCAGCTCAGTAGATGCCAGATAAAGCACTGTGTCTGTTTGCACTTCAGAAGGCTGAGAATCTGACTCCACACTAAATCCCAAGTAAAGCCATCAGATTTCATGCTCTGTCTTGTTACACAGGTGGAACAGAGAGCAGAATGCTGCCTTTGCCCCGCTGATGTCATCAGGGTATCAGTTCTTTTCTTATGCCAAATCAATACCACAGATTAGGCCAAACTCTTTGCTCAAGCTATGCTTGTTTAGACACTTG
Source organism: Tricholaema leucomelas (assembly GCA_013400475.1). Classification (NCBI taxonomy): domain Eukaryota; kingdom Metazoa; phylum Chordata; class Aves; order Piciformes; family Lybiidae; genus Tricholaema lacrymosa; species Tricholaema leucomelas. The sequence continues at coordinate 29,404 of WAAF01010026.1, read as the reverse complement.
AATGTGACATGAAACTCAGCAGCCACAGAAATAGAAAACTGAGACTTTTATATCTGTATCAGACCAAAAACTCATCTCTACTTCAGCCAGCCTTCGTCTCAGACAGTTCCTGGATCTGAATTCTACTCTGCCACAAAACAGCTGGAGAGGCAGAGGGCTGGAAAGAATCCTTTCAGCACCCAGGAGAGATTTTTATTGGAATAACCCCATCAGGTAAGCGTGGCCACAGTTCCTCCGTCAGGAATTACCAACCCGTTAACACCCAAGCGGAAGAAGCATTCCCACCACAGGCACACTCTTGCCATCAGAAGCAAAGGAGTTAGCACTTCTTAAGGCAGGTATCACCGCTGCATGAATAATGGATAACTTGACTACTTGAGGATTCCTGCTGTATGCCCAAAAGCAAAGCAGGATTCATCTATCTGGCTCCTGGTGCAGAGCTGGCCAGAGGTGGGGCCAGGGCACACTCTCTGCATTAAAACCAGACCCATCTTACTTTGCCATAGCTTGTGTCTCTGTAACCCCAGCACATTAGCAGCACTGCTAGCAAGGAGTCAAATAAATTATAATTAACATAGCAATAGCATTTTCCAGGTGTGATTTGTACAAGGCTTTACTGATAGAGAAGCATATGGCTTTGAGTACATTAAGGAGGGCTCATTTTAACAGTCCTAAGAAGTCCTAGTAAAAGTAACGCACGAAAGAAAGGACACAGCATTTTGGGAGGGTAGATTTAAAGCTGAGACTTTGGGTTTAGTGTTAGTCCTGGTAGAGAGTAGCTGAACATGGGGCAGCAGTGTGCCCAGGTGGGCAGCAGAGCCAATGGCATCCCGGCCTGGCTCAGGAACAGTGTGGTCAGTAGGACAAGGAAGGTTCTTCTGCCCCTGTGCTCAGCACTGCTCAGGTCACACCTTGAGTGCTGTGTCCAGTTCTGGGCTCCTTAATTCAAGAGAGATGTTGAGGTGCTGGAAGGTGTCCAGAGAAGGGCAGCAAGGCTGGTGAGGGGCCTCGAGCACAGCACTGTGAGGGGAGGGAGCTAGGGGTGTGCAGCCTGCAGAAGAAGAGGCTCAGGGCAGACCTCACTGATGTCTACAACTACCTGAAGGGAGGTTGTAGCCAGGTGGGGTTGGGCTCTTCTTCCTGGCAAGCAGCAACAGAACAAGGGGACAGAGTCTCAAGCTGTGCCAAGGGAAGTCTATGCTGGATGTTAGGAGGAAGTTGTTGGCAGAAAGAGTGATTGGCATTGGAATGGGCTGCCCAGGGAGGTGGCAGAGTCGCCACCTGCAGTGGTGTTGAAGCAAAGCCTGGCTGGGGCACTTAGTGCCATGGTCTGGTTGATTGGCCAGGGCTGGGTGCTAGGTTGGGCTAGATGAGCTTGGAGGTCTCTTCCAACCTGGCTGATTGTATGACTCTATGATTCATCTTCTTGTACTAACAACATTCCATGTGGCAAGAATTCCATGCTAATTCCTATAGCTGTTTTTCCCTTCTGCCAAAATGCTTTTCAAAATCCCATGAGAAATTCCACTAAAATGCCCAAAGTGTCCTAATCTCTTCACTTCTTACTGCATTTTTATTTTGTTTATACTTAAGATGAAAAAAAGCAGTTAGTCCTTGGAGAAATAAGCATTTTGGCATCTTCAAAGAGAGTCAGACTAGCTTCGTAGTTCATCACTGTATTACTCTAAGTGGCATATTGGCACCACTGTCAGGTGCCCCCCCTGTGTCTGGAACAAATACCTCTTCCATCAGATAAAAGCAGCCCACATCAGCAGGGGGGAAATATGCAGTGTTTATTAAAATGGTGTCAAGTGTGCTTGATCAACTGCCAGCAAACAGCTTTATCATCCCAGGGACAAATGCTGCTAACAGCTGCAAGGGAAAACTGCTCAGCTATTCCCTGAGGAGCACATCTCCTATCAGTCTGTCCACTCTTGTTAGAGGAGCTGCTCAGATATTTATATACAAGACCTGGCTCTTTCCAAAGGAAAAGGAAAAGTGGAGGCAAATAATGGGAATAGTGGGAAGAAATATGCCAAACATATATTTTATCTAAGTTTTTTTCTGTTGCTTTTTATAGTCTCTGTGTGCTTTGCTGCCTGTTCTGTCCTCCCAGGTTTTTGCCCCCAATATCCTTCCTACTTTGCCCTCCCTCTCCTCAAAAGGGCAAACATGGGTGGGAGAAATGAAATCTACTTTTTCTCCTAGTCTTATTTATTCTGGAGTAGGATTTTGTGATAATTATATAAACTCAGTGAATTTCTGTCATAGGAAGAACCAAAAATAGTGCACAAGATCAATCACAGCTGTTGAGGGCATTTGTTGAACATACAACTGAGTCCCTCTTATCCAGACACATTCACTACCAGAGCATGAATCAGCCCCAACCAGGAGACACAAGAACTTGGTCCTGCTGGGACAACTGCATATAAGAAGAAAACAGATTAAGAAACTGTTATGCTAACTTCTACTCCACATCCTTGAACATTTAAGGACCAAATTGGGTTTTGCCAGGTTAGCACAAGCCAACCACATGAGGTTCAACAAGAGCAAGTGCAAGGTCCTGCAGCTGGCTCGAGCCAACCCCAAGCACAAATCCAGGCTGGGCAGTGAGCGGCTGGAGAGCAGCCCTGAGGAGAGAGACTTGGGGGTGCTGCTGGACAAGAAGCTCAACATGAGCCAGCAGTGTGCACTTGCAGCCCAGAAAGCAACCAGAGCCTGGGCTGCAGCAGGAGAAGTGTGGCCAGCAGGGCCAGGGAGGTGATTCTCCCCCTCTGCTGCGCTCTGCTGAGAGCCCACCTGGAGTACTGCAGCCAGTTCTGGAGCCCCT
>WAAF01010026.1:0-26192 GCA_013400475.1 Tricholaema leucomelas | reverse complement strand
GCCCTGAGCCTCCTCTTCTCCAGGCTAAACAATCCCAGCTCCCTCAGCCTCTCCTCGTAGGGCTGTGCTCGAGGCCTCTCCCCAGCCTCGTTGCCCTTCTCTGGACACGTTCAAGCATCTCAATGTCCCTCTTAAACTGGGGGGCCCAGAACTGGACACAGTACTCAAGGTGTGGTCTAACAAGTACATAATACAGGGGCAGGTGTTTAAGGCCAGGCTGGATGAGGCTATGGGCAGCCTGCTCTAGGGTAGGGTGTCCCTGGGCATGGCAGGGGGGTTGGAACTGGCTGATCCTTGTGGTCCCTTCCAACCCTCACTGATTCTGTGATTCTAAGTAATGCAAAGAGCAGTACTTTCCAGACAGGAGGAGAAGCACTGGGGAGAGGGAGAAATCTATCCTATGGCAGAGAAATTGAGAGTTGCTTCATGTGTAGCAAAGCACCCCTGCACCTGGGTCTTTGCTTTTTGTCCAGGCATCCAGATGAGGCTCTGGGATACCTCTGCATCCTTCTGTGTGGCCTTAAATTGGAGGAAAAAAAAAAACCAAAAAATAGAGGTAAGAGACAATCTCAGCAGAGGAAACAGCAAAGAGTGGAGGAGAAAATGGCTTTCAGTAAGAATAAGATTTAAAAATTTTCCCCTCGGTGATTAAGATTGATGAGTTCTAAAATAGATAAAGAACTAAGTAATCTGGTATCATAATCTCAGTTCTAGCTCCTTTCATTTCTGTCTCATTTCAATACAGCGACAGGTAGCAGCTGAAATCGGCACAGGCCATCAATCATTTCAGCTCTGTGTACCACCCTGTAACAGCAAAAAGCCTTCCTAGCTCACATTTAATAGAAACAGGTATGCTGAGTGATTATTTTGTTTGTCAAATGTTTGTTTCCAAACTCCTAAACACATGCTCAGACAGAACTATTGCATCAGAAAACTGGGTCACAGCTTTCAAATGAATTTTAGACGCAAAGAGCTGAAAGCATTTGACAGAACCACTGCGGTTGGAAACGGCCTTTAAGATCATTAAGTCCAAGCATTTCACTTAGTGCCATTCAACAGGAGAGCAATGCTGCCAGACCCCCATCACGATCTTAAATACAACTGAAGGAGTGAACTTGAGTTAATAACTGGGAGGGACGCGGAGACAGATGGAGGAAGCTTCTGGGATGGTTCTGAAATACAGGCAGGTGTTGCAATCCTGATAGGTGCTTGTCTGGGTATTTTGGCACCTAAGCGCCTGCTCTAGACCTCTGCTAAAAATAAGCAGTGGCTGTTCTCTACACAATCTGTAAATTGGGACACATCCTAGCATGGTTTGTCTTCAATCAGAATCATCTGCTGATACTTTCTCCTTACTGACAACTGCCAGGCACAGAAAATGCTCACGGGGACAGCAAGTCAGGAACCCAGCATGGCTCAGTGGAGTGCACCTGCAGCACTACAATGGATTCCAACCCTGAGTAGGAACCAAAGGGCAAGTGAAGCTACACAGAGAAGGAAATTGAGGTACAAAGGTCAAGAGAGGTTCTCCTGCCCCTCTACTCTGCCTGGTGAGGCTGCATGTGGAGTACTGGAGTGTCCAGTTCTGAGCCCCCCAGTTCAAGAGGGACATGGAACTGCTTGAGAGAGTCCATCGCAAAATAATGATGACAATGAAGAGAGTGGAGCACCTCTGTTATAAGAGCCTGAGGGAGCTCGGGCTGTGCTGCTTGGAGAAGAGGAGATTGAGAGGTGACCTCATCAATGGGTATAATGATGTGCAGGGTGAGTGCCAGGAGGCTGAAGTCAGGCTCTGCTGGGTGATGCCCACTGACAGCACAAGGGGCAATGGTGGAAGCTGAGGCAGAGGAAGTTTCATTTAAACATGAGGAGGATTTTTTCCCTCTGAGGGTGACAGAGCCCTGGAACAGGCTGCCCAGGAGGGTTGTGGAGTCTCCCTCTCTGGAGATGTTCAAAACCTGCCTGGATGTGTTCCTGTGTGATTTGGTATAGGAGATGCTGCTCTGGCAGGGAGCTTGGACTAGATGAGCTTTTGAGGTCCCTTCCAGCCCCTGACACTCTATGATTCTGTGATTCACAAGGTCACCCAGCAGGCCAGCTACACAGCTGAGAAAACACCCCACATATCCTAGTCCTGTCCCCTCATCAGGCTGTCTGCCCATCTTACATGAAAGCATTCTCTTATGTTCTCCCTCTCCTATAATTTTGTTTAACAACCTGCAAAAGTTACAGCTGATGTAATTCTCTTGAATATTTACAACCTCTGCTTAAAACAACTGCAACCTATTAAAGTGTGTTATAACCTCACACAAAAGATCACCTTCTACCAAAATCCTCCACAGCTTAGCATTCCTGCATCTGAACCAGAAAGGGTAATTGTTAGCTGTACTCTTCCATCTCTTCAAAGTGTAACTGAACCAGAGAGCAGACAGCTAACATTGCAGAATGTAGGCACACTGAGGTGGAGTGAGGCTCCTGTAGACCAGCACAGCATGAATCAGATGAGGGTCAGCACCCCAGAGAGGTACATAGCTGGAACAAAGAGAACAGAGAATACGCAGTACATAATGAGCTGCATCAGCCTAGCACACATCCAATTAAGGCAAGCAGAGGTATTACTACACAGCACAGGCTCAGTATGAAACACTCAACATTGTGCACAGGCTTCCTGCTCAAAGCCTGGAGAAGAAAGCTAGAATATAAAGGACCTTTATAGTTAGCAAATCCAGCTTCTTGCAAATTATGATATAGAACTGCACAAATAAGGTAAAAGTGTGCAGTAAACCCCACTTTGTGTGTGTGTTTGGGTCTTGTTTCTTTGCATGGTTGTTTTCAGTGAACAAGGCTATTGCTATCATGGAATCACAGAATCACCTGGGTTGGAAGAGATCTCCAAAGGTCAACCAGTTCAACCCTATCTGCAGTCACAGCAGGGACATCTTCAACTAGATCAGGTTGCCCAGAGCCTTGTCAAGCCTCACCTTGAATACCTTCAGTGATGGGGCCACAACCACCTCTCTGGGCAGCCTGTTGTAGTGCAGCACAGATAAAGCAAGACAGGTGTTTAAAGAGCTGTGATCCAAGTCTTCACGAGTCAAAACCAGATGACTCCTCAACACTGAAGAACAGCCAGGGCAGAGGTGCTGGGAACGCTGTGCTGAGCTCCCTGGACAATCCATCACTGAAGAAATGGGCAGCTACAGCCACAATCTGCAGCATTTCAAAGGACAGCACTGGGTCATGCATGCTACGAGAGTTTAGGAACAGCCAGAACATCCTTCCTTGAGGGAAAATGGAGTTCTGTTGGGAACACAGCATGTGCACAGGGAAGGGGAAGGTCTGCCTTAGGAGAAAAGAGAATGCCTCCTGTCCTCACACAGCCCAGCAGCACCTGCCTCTTCACTCCTTCAGAGGCTTGTCATCATCAATTTCTAGTCATAAGGATTTGATTCTGATGACTTTGAAAGTCCTGAAGGACAATGCACTGCGTGGTTCAGTGCACACAATTCAAGGAAGGACCATTCAATACGCCCTTAGACAGGGAAATGTTTAAGCAGCAGAACTTAACTCACTACAGGTGATGAGCAAACCAGAAACCACAGGAGTCAGAGTAGCCCCATGTACACCACAGTCACGGAGATACAGCTAACCTGACTTTCTAAAGCTGCTCTTCTGAATCTCTCCACTGCCACTGCTGTGTCTTATCTAACCATCTGGCTGTGTTCTGTGGATAGTTTTTTCCATCTGTATTGGTTGGCTGTATCAAAGAGGCTCTCCATGCACTAATTCTAACACACTTTTTACATCTCAGCCCCTCTTGACTATGTTCACAGCTGTAGTTGTACATGGAATTTCTCCTGCTCAGTGTTGTTTGTACACCTCATTAATGTTTTTTACCTACATGCTGGCCTTCCACAAAAACAATCAGGGTTTAGTCCCTTTCCATTTTCTGAAGCTCCCCACATCACCTTCTCCATCCCACCTCTGAGCAGCCTATGTTTTTGCCAGCCTAATTCAATAGATTTTTCTAAGGAGAGATGGCAAAATCCTGAATGCTTCAATTAAATTAATCTCTTTGCCAAATGATGCCTTTCTAGTGCATTTATCACATCGTATCTAGGCTGCTGTAACAAAGATAAGAAGAAACAACTTGACTGACAGTTTAGGGCTCTGTCCTCGGTGCCGGTCACAAGTTGCACGTACGTAAACCTAGCCTCAGAGGTTTGATTACATCAGGAAAGAAACTCTGCTCTGCTCTGTTGTAACCTCTCTTCTTGCAGGAAGGTCAGTGTATGAAGATGAGCCTCCCACTGTGCTCTTAGCTTAATTACAGAGAGTGAGGAGTAAGTTGATGGATGACCCTCTCATGAGATCACTCATCCCTTAGCCAGCATGAGCTTCGGAAAGGATCTGGAAAAACTGTGACCATTCATAAGAGGAGAGACTTGAGACTTCTGTGAAAAGCTGCACCAGTTCAAAACGGCTAAACCTTGTGGCAGCACTTGAATTTCAAAGCTGGTTTTATTCTTAAAGCTCCAAAGTGACCTTTTTCATCACTGTGCTTTTCTTCCTTTTACATGTATAGCTAATAACTAAATTGGTTTCATTTCCCCAAGTGGCCCACACCAAACAGTGCTTTAGCAAAAAAACCCAAACTAACAAAACAACCAAAGTGAAAAACAGCTTTATAGAGAAGATTTCTGCATTTACATTAAAACTCATATTGCTAGAAAAAGAACTCACTTTGACACTGGTGAGAAGCCATCAATTAGTCTTTGACAGCCACTATCCCTTGAGAAGCTCAGAAACAAATGGGACCAGGATTATGAAGCAGAACTAATTCTGTATGCTGACCCACATGAAAAAGAATCCTCTTCTTTACCCAACATTTACAACCCTTAATAAACCATCTTTCATGTAACACACTTGATCATGCCACAGACCTAAATTCAATCTGTAACCTAACAGGTGGAACTTGCACAAAACTATCTTGTACAAAGTGTGCTCTGTAGATGACAGCAACTTTCTTCCCCCTAATAATTTCTCAGCTCCTGAACACAAACTCTCTTTCTTTCCCCTACAATATATTTTTATGTTGCAGCTAAATTTATCTGCAAGTGATGAAAAGGGTTTCCTTCCATTTGCTTCCTATATACACCCACCAACCAGAATGTGATACAGGCTCCTGGAGATCTTTGCAAGAAGCTTTGCTTGGGTAGATTAAGCACTTAAAAGCAGATTTCTCTTGTATCTCCTGCCTCGTGTCTAGCAGCCTTGAACTCCAACTGAAAAGTCACTTGTTGATACCACAGCAAGAACTAAATGACCACAAGAAGACACAGGGCTGCTTTTTCTGATATCATTTCTGCAAGTGAATTCTGAAAGAGTTTTCTCACAAGCCAGTTCACAGAATCACAGAAAAGCTCAAGCTGGAAAAGACCCTGAGGATCACCAAATCCAACCAAGAGCCTTACTCGACAAGGTTCACCCCTAAACCACATCCCTAAGCACCACATCCAAATAGCCTTTAAACACACCCAGGGCTGCTCTCCAAGGGAGGCTACAAAAACTCAGTAGGCAGCCTGCAGAATAAGTTCTGTATGAGAAACACTCTGAGGGAACTGTTGAAAAGGAGCACTTGCACCGTTAGGGAAGCCTGTCCCTGTCAGTCTCTAGGCAAACGGCAGGCTGGGACCGTTCAGAAAGGTGCACTTTGCATACTCTCTTCTTCAGCCCCATCAGCACTTGGGTCCCAAAGGAATATCCATGAGGCCACGTGCCCTGGAGCTCCTCAAAAAGGTTGGGTGAGTAGGAGAAAAGCAAGGAGAATTAAACAGCCCAAAATAAGTGCAGGTAGGTGGATTCCATTAGCACTTCTTGACGTGGCAATAGCTTCTATTTTTTGGCATTGGCAGTGCTTCCTTTTATTCTGTGGAAGCCCTCAGCAGTATGACTGTCTTGCAGGTCTAAAAGTTTCCAACAGCTGGAACAGGGTTTGCAAAGCAAGCAGGGGTTTTGTGGGGGGCTGGGAGCTACAGATTTGCTGAAAGTGCCCTCATCCTCTTTTCACAGTCCTCAACCTGAGGCCATGTTTCCAGAAGAAGAGACTTTCCCAAGGGCAACATCACCCCTAAATGTGTATTGAAATGTTAATGGGAAAAACAAACCACATACAAATCCCCCCAAAGGCCTGCCTGCTTGTGATGGTTTGGATGTTCCACTCCCCCCCCCCCACTTTGGAAATCACCCAGACTAGACTCAGAGGCTCTGGAAATTGAATGAAACTTTTATATTTACAGCTTAGCACAACATACAAGCAGATATGTACAGTATATGCAGTTATATACAGAAACCTCAGTCCCCAAAGGGGGCTCCCAACCGCCCTTCCACCTTCTCCCACCCCTCTCTCCCTTACCCCAGACATTGCCTTGTGCCCAGGGAAGAATGGAGGGTCAGCCAGGGCGGGTAGGAAGCAGGTGGATTAATCAGGTTAGGTTAGAGAGAGAAATGCAGCTCAAAGCCCAGGCAATGATCAAATGTCTTAACTGTACTTACAGTCTTGTTCTTATATTTCTCAGCAAGCCTATGAGTGAAGTAGACTTCACCATTGTTTCACATTCTTTCACAGCCTGTAATCTAGTTCTTCTCACCAAAACATTCTAGCTAGCTTCAAACTAGCACACTGCTCTTTCATGAAGGGAAAGAACTGAATTTAGATCTGTGGCATGCACAAGTGTGTTACATGAAAAATGGTTTATTAGGGTTTGTAAATGTTGGGTAAAGAAAAGGATTCTTTTCCACATAGGTCAACATACGGAATTAGTTCTGCTTCATAATCTTGGTCCCATTTGTTTCTGACCTTCTTAAGGGATAGAGGCTATCAAAGACTAATTGATGGCTTCTCACCAGTGTCAAATTTACTGACTGTAAGCAAGTACCCCATCACACAGGACAGTCTCCCTGGTTAGCTGTCTATGATTCTCCATAAAGTTTGTTACTTTGAAAATGCAACTTCCCCCCACCACCACCTCCTCTCAAGAAAGATAAAGCAAATAGCACCTGCCATTTCAGCATTGATTCTCTTCAGGAACCTCTGCACTTTATTCATCTCTGTCAAGCATTTGGAAGCAGACATTCATACAGCCTAACGATTGGATGCTACTCTACAGGCAGTGCCAATTCTTCTCCAAGGCAAGGGTGCCATGCTACACTGCTCATGGGTCATCTCATCAGCAGTGAAATAAAGAACTGCCAGACCTAATACAATTCCAGCTCTCCACCTGAATGAAGTGTGCTGCACATACCAGAGGGAATTGCTGCACTAAACCTGCACTGCAACAGTTAGAAGTTTGACTGGAGACTCATCCCAACCTCAAGGTTTCCATTTTAATGAACCTGTTTGTTTACACAGGAGCATCTTGGTTTGCCATTGTATCACAGCATGGGAAAATACAGCAGGCTAAGCAAATAAAGAGCTGCAGTCATGCAACTTAAAGTAGGAATAGAGAATACATACAAAGAGCTACATCTTCCCTGTGCATATACACATACAATTTCCACTGGGGTTCTGTTGGTTTTTTCAAGTCACTGGATCTTTTGAACTCAGAAAAGGGCAGAAACTAGGTCAGAGTCATAACTGAACAAACGTAAACAACCAGAAATTAACTCAGATGTCCTCCTCCTGTACAGAGCATGCAGGCGAGATACAGCTCTGCTAGCAGAGGGCAGAAGAAGCCCTTAGCAAGAGAATCTGGCACCTGAAGAATTGCTGACACTATCTGAAAGTTATGTTGATCTTGAAAAGCCCAAGAGACACCTGAACGGCTCTGAGAAACCTGTTGGCAGCTCTGGCCCGCAGCGAGGAAGGACACAGGTCTAAAAAAGGAGGCCCACTGACTTCCAAGCTGCATGTGTCTTTGCAGCCCTCTTGTGCAGCACAGCCAAAGGTCAATTCCTTCAGCAGGCAATGATTAAAAGCAGAAGCTTTTGTCTTTTCAATAGCCTTAGTGAATGATTTTCCTTGAGAGCAATCCATGATGCAAGGAGAGGATTTAACCGCAGCTGTGCTAGCAGCTACAGATTCTCTTTAACCTGATTCTTCTTCTTCTTTTTTTTTTATTAGTTCTTCTTTATCTCTTTATTGGCCCAGAGAGTATAAAGTTGGAATTGAATGAGAAACCCAAGGGAGTTTCACTCTCAGTCAATGCAATTTTCCTCTCTTTAGAGGCTAAGCACAAAGCCAATTGCTCTCCAGAGTTCCTTAAGATCTCATCCACCTATGAAAGCACATTCATCATCTTCAGCATTCTTCTCACCCAACACACACTGCTCCTTCAAGTCCTACAGCCTCTGCTTCTCTCCAAAACTTAATGAGACTCCAGAAACTTCTGCAGAGTCTTCTGTAAAATGTGGGGAGGTCTAGGCTGGATGTTAGGAAGAAGTTCTTCACAGAGAGAGTGATTGGCATTGGAATGGGCTGCCCAGGGAGGTAGTGGAGTCACCGTCCTTGGAGGTGTTCAAGAAAAGCCTGGCTGGGGCACTTAGTGCCATGGTCTGGTTGATTGGATAGGGCTGGGTGCTAGGTTGGACTGGATGAGCTTGGAGGTCTCTTCCAACCTGATTGATTCTATTCTATTCTATAGAGAAGCAGCTTTCATATACATCAGTTTTACATTTAATGTGCAGCTCAAAAGGACATGGGGAATATAATTAACAGGCAATTAAGCTGTTGCAAGGAGGAGGAAGTTGAAGTGAACCAGAAATCATATTAACTTCTTCATGGACACTGAATTCCTCAATAGGCCTTTGGAATTGTTCCAGGAGTGAAAGCTGACAAATGGAACAAGATCGTGGGAACAGTCAGTAAGTGAACAGCAGTGAAGCAAGCTCACACTGCCTTGGGAAATGGAGGGAAAAGGATACTGAGCCCTCTCCAGTAACCCTGAGCACATGTAGGCTGCAGGGAAGATAGGGAACAGTCCCCACAAGATCAACGCAAAGAGAAGTGTCTGTTCTTCACACACACTGTGTGGGGGCAGCCTCGGTGAGCATTTGTCCGGAGAGGCACAGGTATTGGAGCAAGAGGAAGAGCCAAATAACTCTGAGACCTTGCCAGCCCTGCCCCACTGTAACTCAGGCACCACATGCTGGTTGGCAGCCAGCTAATAAGCCTGCAGAGCCTGCAGCAGAACAAAGCAGTGTGTGTGCAGGAGCATCTTCAAGAAGGCACTCTCACATTTAAATTGTTCCAAGCAAAACCTCAAAAGGGATCTCACTGACACACAGAAAAAGTACCATAGGAAGCCTCACCGGGATACTGGACAGGTGTTTACAGAGTCTCAACAGTGCAAACAGGACAGGAGTCAGCAGATAATGCTACTTCCATCTGAAGAAGAAAGGCTTTGCAGGACTCCTAACAGCAGCTCTTAATGCTGGCTGCTAACACCTCAGATTTTATCCATTCTTTTCGTTAAAGCTGCTACAAAGTTTACTGAGCTCCCAAGAATCCCTTTAGCAATTCTTACACCACTGAGTCACAAACCAGTAGAGCAGGTGGGGTTTTCATAGTATCAACCAAGTTGGAAGAGACCTCCAAGCTCAGCCANCTGCAGGCTGCACACCCCCAGCTCCCTCAGCCTCTCCTCACAGGGCTGTGCTCCAGGCCCCTCCCCAGCCTTGCTGCCCTTCTCTGGACACCTTCCAGCACCTCAACATCTCTCTTGAATTGAGGAGCCCAGAACTGGACACAGCACTCAAGGTGTGGCCTGAGCAGTGCTGAGTACAGGGGCAGAAGAACCTCCCTTGTCCTGCTGGCCACACTGCTCCTGAGCCAGCCCAGGATGCCATTGGCTCTCCTGCCCACCTGGGCACACTGCTGGCTCATCTTCAGCTACTATCTACCAACACCCCCAGGTCTCTTTCTGCCTCTTCTCCAGCAAATGATATTACCACTCACTTCTCCCAACTGTCCATGTTTCTGTTTTCACCTGACATTTAGCTGACCTAAGGTTATGAAATAAAGGACTCCTCACATGTGCTCTTACCTTCACTGACACTGCAAAAGCTGCAGGGATTAAGGGCACATGGCCTATCACCACCTCGCTGATGGAGAGACCTTTCCTTTTCTATTTACAAGGTCTTGTAATGACAGAACAAGGATGAATGGGTTTAAACTGGCAGAGTGGAGATTGAAACTAGATGTTAGGAAGAAGTTGTTTGCAGTGAGGGTGGTGAGACACTGGCACAGGTTGCTCAGGGAGGTTGTGGAGCACAGAATCAGCAAACGTGATCTTCGATCACATTGAGTGATTCTGTGCTCCATAACCTCCCTCAAGGTGTTTGAGGCCAGGTTGGATGAGGCCTTGAGGAACCTGTCATAGTGAGAGGTGTCCCTGCCTATGGCAGGGGGTTGGAACTGGATAAGCTTTGAGGTCCCTTCCAACCTAAACCATTCTATGATTCCATAAAATGCTTTTACCTAAGCACCCTCTACACTGCCCTTGCACAATCCCTACCCACCCTGGCCTCTGGCAGCTCATATCAGAACACACATAAAGGCTCAGCTGATCAAGCTCAAACTCCAGGAGCGCATTCTAGACAAGCTTTAAGCCTTATGACAATGAAGCATAACACATGTTAGGCACTCTACACAAGCAGGAATGCCCCAGCATCACTTTGACATTGGTGTTCAGCTGACAGTATTACTGGCTGCTCTTGTCAACGACAGCTTTTAGTCGGCCAGAGGGTTTTCTTCCATCACACCCTGACTTCATGCACAATTCTGGACGTAGCTTTACATCACTTGCAGATTTGTCATGAGGTCTCCAAGTCTGCTCCTGCCTGGGACATGTGCTAACAACACTGGATTTGGTTCTGTGACAGCTGTAACTGCCTCTCCTGCAGCAGCTGGGTATTCCCTCCTTACGCTCTTCAAATGCCTGCCTAATCAGAACACTTAGTCGAAATCTATGAGATTTTAAGTTTATTAATGTAAAAACGTCTCTAGAGCTCAATTTATACTACATTATAATTTACTGCATTTTAAGCATGTGCAACAACTATTATTCATGCAATCAGAAATGTTTTCCTGATTGCATTTATGCAGTTTTCAAACATGTATTATGACTGACCTTATTAAATATGCTGAAGCACCACTTACACAAAATCATACAAAAGCACAGTTCCTCAACTGAGCATTCAAGTAGCACTTACAAGCATGAATCAGTGCTAATTGCTTCACATTTATCATCTCTGAAATCACAGTACGGGCAGGAGTTCTCAAGCAAACAGCTGTGCAGGTCACAGCTTGGCAACACTTGCTAAGCAACTTACTTGCTCCCCATCCACCTCCAGTTCTTTATTTAAAACCCATCTTCAGCCAAACAATCTGAGGGTGCAGAGAACATGTTCTTCCTCAGCACCTGAAAGTCTACTCTCAGTTTATAAATACTCCATCAAAATAGTCAAATTAAACTACTCAGTTTATGATCAGGAACTTTGAAGTTCAAGTTCCGAACTGTGCCATGCCCTTCACGTGCAGAAACCCTGAGACTGATGGACTGCAGCAATTTGTGTGCCAAGGGCTCTGATGTCATGTGCATGTGTTTGCTCCAAGACAAATCATGTTCTGCACTAAAAGGTTTCCTGACAGTAAGATGTTGCAAGGAGTACCTGCATGGTGAGCCTTGTTTAGTTAGTCATGTTCTGGCTTTTCTCTCTGTGCCCTCAGGCTGCATTATACTGATGAACCTGGGCATTGATATGTGTCTCTGTGTTGTCAGCAGCTTTAAGTGAAGGGCTTGTTCACCATATTGAATTATAGAATCAACCAGGTGGGAAGAGACCCCCAAGATCATCCAGTCCAAACTATCACCCAGCCCTGTCCAATCAACCAGACCATGGCACTAAGTGCCATGATGCACTCAAAGCTTGTACTTGAACAAAAATCAGAAAGAGAAGAGGCCAACCAGTTCTTTAGGAACCTGTGCCCTTCCTCTTCAGCAGGCAGAAAGAAATCACAAAGCTTGATTGCTGACAACTTTCATCCTTGTGCAGTCAATGTCCCTTTAAAGGGGGGCATCATCTAACTTCAACTGGAAGAAGCTCCCTTGTTTTGTTTGCTGCCTAACCCAGGAGAGCTAGCTCGTGCCCCAGGGCTACAACATCACTGCAGACTCCTGTTCAGATGGTACAAGAAAATCTCTCTTGCTTCCACCGAGATTTAGGTTGTTCCTCTCCTTAAAGACAACAGCTTTCTTCTCAGAAACCTGGACAATTTGGGAGCAAAGCCAGAAAGGCTTTGGAAACTATTTCAGACTGAAGTTGCTTTCAGAGCAGAGCAAGACCCTCTCTAGACAGTTAAGAGTGCTCTGACTCATTTGTGGTAGTGAAGATTAAAGCAACTTACCCTTCTCTGCTGTCAAAAAGCACAGAATGAGAAAAGATGGCCATGGCTGTGGAGCCCTACAGAAGATGCCTTTCTTAATAAAGATACTTTTAAATAAAGTGCTCTAATCCAAAGTGAAGTATAATGGCAGTGACAGGGAAGCTGAATGGGCCTCAGAAAGCTAATCTTACTTTTGCTTCCCTTTCTGCTTCAGTTTTTCCTGATTTATAAAATGAGAATAATGTGGTGAAAGGCACTTTGGAAGGGACTGGTGACCAAGTAACATTTTAGACCCAAGGATTGCTATTCTCCTTTAAGATTAGAGGTAAAGAGTGGCTTAAAACAAGGAAACATCAGGTTGATTGACAGGACTATTAACATCCTCACACTTCTTTGACTTACATAATGTGCTATGTAGTCCTTTTTGCAAACCAGAAGAATGAGGCACATCTGATTTATCTTCATAAATCACTTTATTTTTAGCTAGAACAGCCAAGCAAACTACCTAAGAGTAATAAACCCGGGCCTGACTGGTACCAAATTCTCACTTCTAAGACAATTTGATAATCAGATGCAAGTCTCAATTTTTTCCTGAAGTTGTTTAACTGGGAACTAATGCTAACAAGGCTATA
Source organism: Tricholaema leucomelas (assembly GCA_013400475.1). Lineage (NCBI taxonomy): Eukaryota > Metazoa > Chordata > Aves > Piciformes > Lybiidae > Tricholaema lacrymosa > Tricholaema leucomelas. The sequence goes on along the minus strand of WAAF01010026.1, from coordinate 13,175 downwards.
AAAGGGATGGGAAAGCAAAAGGTGAGGAATAAGAACAGCAAATTCAAAGCGAGGGGGAGTTGAAGAGGAATGAACCAAATGGTAAGAACACGTTGAGAAAAAGTTGAGAGAAGAATTCTACTCTGAGAGATTGGCTCTGCACAATGGCACTTACTCAGTAAAGAGTATGGCAGGGTAACAGGCTGCTGTAATAAAGACACCAGGCTTCCTAACACATCTGTTTGGGCAGTTTGCTGCAGTGGTGAAGTCATCAGTGCACTACGAGAGGCTTCAAATCAGCGATACCATCCTCCTCCATCACATATAAACCCATTATGTTCTTTTCAGCAATAATGAAATTCCTCTTATAATGAATTATGCTCACTTTTGAGAACACAGTTCCTGGCTATGAAATGCTTCCCTGAAGAAACAAAGACAGGGCAGATTTTTTGCCTTGGTTACCTTTGCCTCGGTAATGTTCTCCTAGGAAAGGTCACTGTAGATTAAGGTCATTGCCATAAATAAATGTCAAATGAATTAAGTCCTCGAGAAATACAGACAGAATGTAATGAGCTCCTTAAACGTTTGGGGATGCTTTTCACTCTCAAATTCAAACTGTAGTCAGTAGAATGCTTGAAGTGATGCATGGCCTGGTTAAGAATTCTGTGAAAAACCCACTTTGGCTGAAAGTAACATTTTCGACAACATGGCCTTTCCTCACGGGACTTCTGCTGGCCTTGGCGAACGTCACTGCTTTGGACTGGCAGAACATTTGGGAAGAATCTCTCTATGCACCGTTAGAAAAGACTCCAATAAGGAAAAAAATAACTTCTAGCCTTTCAGAAAGACAAATATGTTCCACTTAGTGCTAATAATGAATGACGAAAAGATGCTGGGAAAGGATGAGAAGAAGGAAAATCTGCTGAGACTTCACTGAACTCAGAGGTCCTTATCATGCAAGGAAAATATTTCCAACTGTACCTCTTACCACAGTTTCAAAAAGATTCTGACATACTTTGGCTCAATTCTTAAGGACAGGAAAATGTTCAGTGACAAACACAAGCAAGGGCAATGGCAGCACAAAGAGAATGTGTGCTTAGACTAAACTCTTCTGACCAGAAGCTCTCCATTGCTCCTCTTCTGAGCAGCAGCTCTCTGCTACTCCTCTTCTGAGCAGCAGCTCTCTATGGCTTCTCTTGTGACCAGAAGCTCTCTGTTACTCCATACTCAGGAATTGTCTTGAACAGTGCAGACTTTCCACCTGTTAGCTCTAACCCTTCCTGTAATGCAGAATGATCACTAATAGGAGGTAAAAGAATTCCAGGCCTTTTAAGAAGTATTACTGCATCAATTCTAAGCGATGACTGCTTAAAAGGTTTTTATAGATGATTTGTTTTCAGAGACTTTCCTCTGCACTGTGTTGGGCCCTACCCTGGATTCCACAGAGAATAAAAAAAAGAAAAAGATGTCTGAGTTGCTCAAGCATCTGCATAAATCATAGAATCCAAGAATGTGCATAGAATCATAGAATCAACCAGGTGGGAAGAGACCTCCAAGCTCAGCCAGTCCAACCTAGCACCCAGCCCTACCCAGTCAACCAGACCATGGCACCAAGTGCCCCAGCCAGTCTTCTCTTGAACACCTCCAGGGATGGTGACTGCACCACCTCCCTGGGCAGCCCATTCCAATGCCAATCACTCTCTCTGCCAACAACTTCCTCCTAACATCCAGCCTATACCTCTCCCAGCACAACTTGAGGCTGTGTCCCCTTGTTCTGTTGCTGGTTGTCTGGGAGAAGAGACCAAAGTGGCAAAAAGTGTCAGAGTATCATAAATACTAAAATTCTCTCCTAAAGGAGGGGAATGGGGAAAGGGCTGACTTAGGTATATGGCATCAGTTCATGAGCACATTGCAAGGCACTGAAAAGGGACACAAAGCAGCTGCCCACTTGGATTTTATCAAAATAGAAGCTGGCTTGCTGCTGATGACAGGCTCAAATTTAGCTCGGGATTAGGCAAGTACACAAATGCTTTTGATGGAAGAGATGAACTAATAATGAATGAAACCAACTACATTAATCACAGCCCCATTTGAAACGCAGCTTGATGAGCCTGGCACTACAAGGTCAAGTTGCTTTCTCCTGAGTATCAGAGTTGAGAATTGTTAAAGGGGAAAAGTCCTGCTTCTTCCTCCTGCATTGATGCTTTGAAGTTCTGTAATTGCCTGTAGGAAAACGTTTCACACACAGAGAGTAATGAAATATGTTGGTTGATATAGTTACCAGAAATTGAACAGATCTAATTTTCTGCTCTATTAAGTAGTGCCATGATTGTTCAGGAATCAAGGTATTCCATGACTCTGCAGTTTCCAGATTTGCATGAAATCATCCTGCTAGAGCTTCTGAGAGAGAAGGGATGCTCTGGAAGCTGGTTCTGGTTGTGGAAAGCCTGCAGGCCTCCATGTGGCAATAATTTCTGTGAGTCTATTCATAAATTGCAGATAATACAATTGTACTTTCTACAGCACAACAAGAAGAGTGCCAGGCAATATGCTGGCTGCATACTAACAATTACCAAGACATCAAAAACAAAATCATTTTAGCTGTTTTAATGAAGAACTTTCACCATTTCCAGCTGTGCTGATTTCAAGGTTTGCAGTACAGAGCTGAGCAGAGTAAGGCACAGGGTTGTTAACTGACTTGCAATCCAAACCAATAAGCAAAAGACAGAGGCAAGAAAAAGCTCCAACAACTCAATCATTCCTGCAGTGCAATTTATGCCACTGACTCCAGTTTTCAATCTACTGCCAGTCTTGATGGGTCTTCCCCAAAACACACCTTCTTGTTCCCACAAATCTCTCACCAGTGGCCAACTCAGTTCCCAGCTCCCTCAGCCTATCCAAGCTACATACTGCCCTGGCATGGCCAGTCCCCAGCACAGTGCAGAGTGAAGACAGGCTGGCATCTAACACTGGCCAGGCCTGAGTGTACACTCAAGCCAAGCCAGCTCTATCTGCTCCACAACATGCTGGAACCCCCAAGTGACTTCAGTGCTTTCCAAGTGCCCCCTGCACCTTCAGAGATGTTCAGTAACTAAATGAGCTACTTAAATTCAGTTGTTTTGGTGTAATCGATGATTGAGACAACGTTTAACAGGTCTGAGTACTCCTGCCACCATCTTTAGCATTGTTCTGGTCAGTCTGCACCAACAAGCTGTGAGCTCTCAGGCAGGAATGATACTCATAAGCACCTTGCAGAACTTCTTACTACAAGTTGGGAAGAAGGCTCATGTAGAAAACCACTTATGAATATCTAGAAAAAATCTAACCACACTTAAGGTACAGACCCAAATACTCTACAGAAATAGATTGAAGTATTTAAAGCAATGTTCCTCCCTCTTTCATTTTCTCCAACCTCAGTCCAGGAGGACCTGAAGCTAGGCATCAGAAGTGCACCAGGCCTGTAACATGTGCTATTGCCAGAGATCTAAATGCAAACCTTTTAAAGTGACTGCACAGAAGAGGGAGAAAGAGAACCAAAACCTCCAGTAGCTATGCCAGCATTTTAATACACGTTGAGAACAAAAATTAGGAGGGCACAGGACCTTGATCTCACAATTTAACAATGTGTTTCACAGCATCAGATTTTGAGTATTTCTGTAGCAAAAGCACATAAATCATAGAACCAACCAGGTTGGAGGAGACCTCCAAGCTCACCCAGTCCAACCTAGCACCCAGCCCTATCCAGTCAACCAGTCCGTGGCACTACGTGCCCCATCCAGGCTTTTCTTCAACACCTTCAGGGATGGTGACTCCACCACCTCCCTGGGCAGCACTTGGTGTCATCTGCAAACTTCCCGATGCTGGACTCAACCTCACAGTCCAGATCATCAATAAAGACATTGAACAGGACCGAGCCCAGCACTGCTTATGTCTAAGAAATAAATACCTGCCCCAGCCCTTCCTCGAACCAAACCAATCTCAAAAATAACCAAACCAGCTTCAACTCAACAAGGCAAGGAAGAAACTTCGTAAGACACAAGGTTAGCCCAGAGGCACTCTGGTTTTGCAGACCTCAGCAGGAAGCTAATATCAACCTTTCATCACAACAAAGATGCACTGTGCATTTGAAATGGTTTTCATTACCTTCAATGTATGTTAATCTCCTTAAACATAAAAGAGATCAAACAAACACAGATTCATCCTTACCTCAAAGACAGAATTCCCAGACCATAAGGGACAAGAGTTTGTGAGGCTCTAAGGTACAGGAAGAGAGACTTGCTGCTCAAAAGCTGCTGCTAAAGCGGCAGTGGCTTTTTATGCTCGCTTTTCATGAAGCTGTTTGCAGGGCAAAAAGCTTTCTTTGCAATGGTTTCTAACAGCTGTTGGATGTCTCAGAATATTTCAACCCTGTAATAACACAAGGGAAGGAAATTGTTTTGTGATTATTTTTTTCCCAGCTCCTCATTTTCCCTCATTCTATTAATCATCTCTTCTGTACGACACCACCGCAAAGAAACTCCATTTAGAAAGCCAAATGAAGCCAAATAATTTTAGCAAAAAGAGATATCACTCATTTGTGCTTGACATGTTTGAAGTGGTATGGTTCCTTTCAAGATTTGCTCCCTCAGAGGATTCAGCAAATGAGCATGTTCTCAAAAACTACTTAGATCTTAACAGTACTTCAATAAGGAGAAATAATAATGATACTGAAGAGGACAATTCCTTTCTGTCAAATGAACCAGAACCATAGAATGAACCAGGTTGGAATAGACCTCCAAGCTCATCCAGTCCAACCTAGCACCCAGCCCTAGCCAATCAACCAGACCATGGCACTAAGTGCCCCAGACAGGCTTTTAGGCAACTCCACCAACTCCCTGGGCAGCCCATTCCAATGCAAATCACTCTCTCTGGCAGGAACTTCCCCCTAACATCCAGCCTAGACCTCCCCTGGCACAACTTGAGGCTGTGTCCCCTTCTTCTGTTGCTGGTTGCCTGGCAGCAGAGCCCAACCCCACCTGGCTACAGCCTCCCTTCAGGGAGCTGCAGACAGCAATGAGGTCTGCCCTGAGCCTCCTCTTCTGCAGGCTGCACACCCCCAGCTCCCTCAGCCTCTCCTCACAGGGCTGTGCTCCAGGTTCCTCACCAGCTTCATCACCCTTCTCTGTGCTCCACAATCTCCCAAGGACAGGTTGGATGAGGCCTTGAGTGACCTGTTCTAGAGGGAGGTTTCTCTGCCCGTTGTGGGGAGATGAGCTTTGAGGTCCCTTCCAACCTAAACCATTCTATGATTCTTTGCTGTGCTGGTTTGAGGCTAATTGGAATATTTTAATGAGAAAAAATGAGATTACAGGCTGTGAAAAGGAAACACTGATGTGTGCTGCACTCATAGGCTTGCTGAGATGGATAAAAGCAAAGACACATAGATAAGTCAGTCAGAGGCTGGCTGTTGGAGTCTGTCAGTGTTTGTGTTTTCCCCCTGAGCTTCTGCTGATCTGCTTGGATCTGTGTAACCCAACTAATTCTACTGCTTCTAACCCCCCTTGCTGATCCTCCCAACTCACCTCACATGTAAGGCAGACTCTGGGATAAGGTAGAGGGGTGGAAAGAAGGTGGAAGGGTGGTTGGGAGCCCCTCTTGGGAGCTCTGATTTCTGGGAGGGCTGTTGTGTTTCTGTGTTACCTTTAACTTGCCTATTTCTGTCTATAGCTTTAGAGATTTGTAATCTGTTGTAACTCTCTGCTTGTGCATTGAGCTAAGCTGTGAATCTAAAGCTTCACTCCTTAACTGGCAGCTCAGTTGAGTCTAGTCTGGGTGATCTCATAAGAGGGGGGGGGGTGGATAAGTCCCAAACCAGCACATATGCCAAAAGGCAGTGAGAAGGTTCCACTGCTAGACCCAAGAGAACGAGGCAGTGCCCAGGTTTTCCAGGGAAAGCCTGCATGAGATTATGGATCAGAGAAACAAAGTCTGGCTTGGAAGTACAAAAAGCTAAATGCCATACTTTCATTAGGAAAAAAATCTGGTGCTGATTCAAGGAGATCCTTTCCCTCTATGGTTTCACTGAGAGTTACAATCAAAGTTGTCTCTACTGAACGTAGATGGCAAATTCAGGGGGGGAAAGCTTCTTTGAGAAGTTACTTCTGAAAGCTTCATTGAGAGCAGAAGTTCTAAGTGCAGCACCAGAGTGCCTCAAAGGTACAAGTGGCAGACAGGGAGCCTGCTCTCCTGTGCTGCTGGGTTGGTAAAGGTGCACTCAAGTTGTGCTGGGGGAGGTCTAGGCTGGATGTTAGGAGGAAGTTCTTCACAGAGAGAGTGATTGGCATTGGAATGGGCTGCCCAGGGAGGTGGTGGAGTCACCATCCCTGGGGGTGTTCAGGAAAAGCTTGGATGAGGCACTTAGTGCCATGGTCTGGTTGACTGGATAGGGCTGGGTGCTAGGTTGGACTGAATGATCTTGGAGGTGTCTTCCAACCTGGTTGATTCTATTCTATTCTACAATTCTGTAATTCTCTGATGCTGTGGTTCTCTCACTCCGTGATGCTGTGGTTCTCTCACTCCGTGACGCTGTGGTTCTCTCACTCCGTGACGCTGTGGTTCTCTCACTCCGTGACGCTGTGGTTCTCTCACTCCGTGACGCTGTGGTTCTCTCACTCCGTGATGCTGTGGTTCTCTGACTCCGTGATGCTGTGGTTCTCTCACTCCGTGATGCTGTGAGTCTCTGACTGTGAGTCTATGATTCTGTGGTTCTATCACTCTGTGATTCTATGATTCTGTGATTCAGTCAAGGACTTGTCAGTATGAAACTAATGATTAGACTTGATGATCTTGAAGGTCTTTTCCAATCTAAGCAATTCTGTAATTCTGTAACAAAGGAGGAATCTCTTTTGTTAGTAATGTGGCAGCTTCCAGAGTCAAACAGCTACAGCTAAGGAAATCTCCAACTACTGTCGAGCAAGGGAAATGCCAAAGGCCTTTAGGAGTATGAGAGCAGAAACATCAACACTGGAGCTAGTACTTTCTGATGACCAGAGGCTGGAGCCTGCTCAGTACTTCTGCAGCATCCTCAGCTTTACTCTTCTGGCCTGTCATGGGAGTATTCTCCCCGCTGTGGAGTTGCAGTGATGTGCTGACACTCAAGCAGCAGCTTCCTGCGCAAGGCACAGCAAAGGCTGGTTTACACTTTGTATGTAGCACAGGCTGCAAACACAGCAACCTTTCAGGTGCAATCACAAGCAAGGCAGCCACACTTTCAGAAGTGCTGTGTAGAGGTTATGTGACATTCTGCTGGGAAGTCATGCAAATGACTTCAGCTTTCTTGCTGGGCTCTCAAAACACTACTAGCCAAAGCTACAAGCACACATACACAAACACACGCACCCTTGGGAGGTTTTAGAAGGACTTCATCATTCAGCTGCACCTTTTAGTCTCGGTTCCATCAGAGGAAGATTTAAGAGGGACTATAATGATGATCTATAGCAATGAGTTTAGGCCACTAAGTCACTTTTCAAGAGCTGCCACTGAACTCTAGAAACTAGTGGTAAATGGATCTCTGAATTGCCTGTAGCCCAGCCAAAATACAGACAGTGAGACTAGACAGCCTGTCCATTTCACTGCATCAGCTAAATTCTGCACTCCACACACTCACTGCAGAAAAATCCAAATCAGATTTGACTTATAAATGGCTACAGACTGCTAACAAACACAGCACAAGCGCAGTTAAGTATATGATGCTGTAATTCTATGTTAATACACCTCATCTGTTATCAGTGATATTTGTCTGGACAGAAATGATGTAATATCCTTTCTCCAGGAACTAATCTAATGGCTTTGGTACAGACCTATTCATCTGCAGTCAGCAGTCAGCTTATCAAGAGTGCTATGTGCTGAATTTGCTACCTACCTCATGTGTTTTTCCTTAACACTACTTTTGTAGGTTACTTTAATACACATTTTGCCTCACACAGCTTTAACATCAGACAAAGCAGCTCCTTTCACTCCATTTTAACCAAGCCACCAATTCATGTACATTTTCACTCCCAGCAAGACTCTATTCCAGTTGTTTCAGGCAGAATTTCTGTTCAGGCAAGATTATTTTCTAAAAAGCATATCCCCCCCAAAAAAAAATTCTTTTGCACTTGTGTGATACAATCTGATCAGAATACAACAAAGAACAAATTAAAATTGTGAGCTTCTCATATCTGCCAGCCAAATGCAGGCCACAAGCAGAGCAGGAGGAAATAAAATCTAAAAGGAAAAAAAAAAAAAGATTGAACTGGAATAGTTGGAGGTTTATTGCTCAGGTTCAGAGGCAGCAAGTATCCTAAGCACATCATTCAGAAGCCTGGTTGCAAATGTATCAGTAATATCAACAGGTTCCCCTTCTACCAAGTTTAGCTACTAGAAAATATGGAATTTCCACTCTAAGGATCATAGAATCAACCAGGTTGGAAGAGACCTTCAAGCTCAGCCACTCCAACCTAGCACCCAGCCCTATCCAATCAACCAGACCATGGCACTAAGTGCCCCAGCCAGGCCTGGCTTCAACACTTCCAGGGACAGCAACACCACCTCCCTGGGCAGCCCATTCCAATGCAAATCACTCTCTCTGCCAACAACTTCCTCCTAACATCCAGCCTAGACCTCCCCTGGCACAGCTTGAGGCTGTGTCCCCTTGTTCTGTTGCTGGGTGCCTGGCAGAAGAGACCAACCCCACCTGGCCACAGCCTCCCTTCAGGTAGCTGTAGACAGCAATGAGGTCTACCCTGAGCCTCCTCTTCTGCAGGCTGCACACCTCCAGCTCCCTCAGCCTCTCCTAAATGTAAGAGTCCATGGCAGGATTTCACACTGTTGAAGTTCTTCTGTTGCAAAGGCAGCATTTATGGCAAATGTGCATCTCTGGCATTTGATCCTCTCCCTCCTTCTAACATGCTGTAAAACATAGCAGAGCATAACACATAACAGCCATGCAAGCCTTGTATTCTTGGAGCAACTACCACAGTCTCTACACAATCCTCATTCGCTGAAAGAAGTGGAAAAGTTTAGCTAAAACACCAAAATCAAATACATAAAAGGGGCCAAGACTCTGCACAAGTCAAATGCAATGTTGTGTTGTCAGTATGTTGGGAGTTTTTAACACAGACACCTTTTAAAACAGAGAACAAAGTCTCCTACTCCAGTTCTGGTTTCTTTGTTCTACACCTTCAAGTTTTCCCATTCAGAAACTAAACTCCAAAATTCAGCTCTGCTTAAGGTCAGCTTAGGATGACTCTAAGAAGTGTTCTGCTTCCTTCATTGCAAAATGTAGTAAGATTTACAATGATTCTGCTTGCCTAGATTAAATTTATTGAAATCTAGTGCAACAGCAGCAAATGATCCATGGAGAAGTCATTATGGAAAATGTGAGGACAATAACACAGTGCTCATGAAGGAAGTGGACTCACTGGCTGGTTCAGTCTCTTCTGAGCAAGCCTTGAATTAATCCATGTGCTATCTGGTGTCTAGACCCCCAGCTCTGAACCAGGATTAATGATTCTGTAACTCAAAAAATTCTTGCAACAATGAAATCCATTTACCTGAAGTCATCCAGATGATACAACAAAAAAAGAATACAAGAATTAGGCCTTGTAAAATCTGCAGCCCAGTGCCATCACCTACCAGAGAATGGATCATTCCCTCCTCATTTACATTACACCTGAATCTGCTGACTAAGCTCTTGGTTCTGTTCAGCTCCCCAGTAAATGTGGGATTTCCACCTTCAAAGAGTTAGTTTCTGGCTGTAATAGCCTCACAACTGGACAGTCCCAGAAACTCGCCCAAAAGCTTTGCTGCCAAAACATCTTTCTTGTCCTGCTTTACCTTGGTGCTAACCAACTATGACCACGGGCAGCAGTGGTGATGCTGAGAGCTGACTAAGCATAGAACTCTCAATGTACCTGACCTACTGTAAAGCCTCTTTTTGGCCTCCACACTGCTTATGTACCTGACCTACTGTAAAGCCTCTTTTTGGCCTCCACACTGCTTATGTACCTGACCTACTGTAAAGCCTCTTTTTGCCCTCCACACTGCTTATGTACCTGACCTACTGTAAAGCCTCTTTTTGGCCTCCGCACTGCTTATGTACCTGACCTATTGTAAAGCCTCTTTTTGGCCTCCACACTGCTTATGTACCTGACCTACTGTAAAGCCTCTTTTTGGCCTCCACACTTCTTTCAAGTAAATTATTTGAAATATTGATTCTTTTTGCCACGATTTACTTTCATTTAAAGGCAGAATTTAGGAGAGCCAAGGATCTGTTTCTATGAACTGTGCAAATGTCTGCATCTGTCCTGCTGGGAAAAGGCAGTGGTGGTGGACAGCCCTCAGTCACTGTCAGTACTTTGCATTCCACACAGCACTTCCAAAAGATTTAAATGGATCTAATTGCAGCAGGCAAGGAAACAGGAAACTGCAGACTGCTTTTAGAGACATTCAAAGGCTATTCAAGATGTTGAAGAGCTACCCAGGAAGCATTTTGGATGATGTTTACAAGCACTTTCTCTTTTTTTTCCATCCATTACACTGAGCAGTAAGTAACCATCAGCTTTTTGTGAGTCTGTTTACAGAGGTAGGGATGCTACTTGTATGACTTAAAGAGTCTATTGAGGCACATCTCCTGAATGCAGAGAGGAGAAAATAATCCAAAGGAATACCTCAGTCTGTTACAACACAGGAGAAGAAAACAAAACCACGAGATGCAGAAGAAGTGTTTTGATGAAATTAATGTTTCCCAATATACTTTTAAAGTCATGCTTTAGAAATACATGCATTAAAAAAATATATCAAAATCCCACACACATCCTCAGATCTACAGTAACTGTCACATGCACTAGCATCCAAGTGTTGCACAATCATTGCAACCAAAGACAACCTCAAGAGCAGAGCAGGAAACTTCAAACCAGATGGCTCCTTCAGAGGAGATGCCTCCCCCTCAAGCTGTCCTCCAAGTTATTCGGTCCATTTAGAAGGAGATTTCCCTGTCAGAGTTTGGAAACATGTATTGTGAGAGGAACACAAAACTAGAGATCCAACGAAGTGTCCTTTCTCTCCAGGGAATTCCTTCCCACCAGCATAGCAGCCTCAGGCTGGTAAGCCTTACTGAAGCCTGCCTTGCAGATTATGTGGCTCGTGACTCCTCAATGGTTTGGTGTTGTACAACAGCTAAACCTGACACGAGGAGGACATGCACCTCTTGGAGTGAGTCCAGAGGAGGGCAGTGAAGATGGATCAGAGGGCTGCAATCTCTCCTGTGAAGATGGTCTGAGAACTGGGATTGTTCAGGCTGGAATAGAGAAGGCTCCAGGAAGACTTAACAGCAGCCTTCCAGCATTTGAAAGGGGCCTACAGGAGAGCTGAAGAGGGACTTTTTATGAAGACATGTAGTGACAGGACAAGAGCTAATGGCTTCAAACTGCAAGAAGCTTGATTTAGATTAGACATGAGAAAGTTCTTCCCCATGAGGCACTGGAACACATTGCCCAGAGTGGCTGTGGAGGCTTCAGCCTTGGAAGTGTTCGAGGCCAGGCTGGATGGTCCCTTGAGTAACCTGATCTAGTAAGAGTCATCCTTGCACATAGCAGGGGGTTGGAACCAGATGATTTCTACCCAACCCATTCTGTTACCTCACACTGAGATCCCTCTACATTAGAAAAGGAGAAGTACCAGGAGCAGTGTGGCCAGCAGGACGAGGGAGGTTCTTCTGCCCCTGTAATCAGCACTGCTCAGGCCACACCTTCAGTGCTGTGTCCAGTTCTGGGCTCCTCAATTCAAGAGAGATGTTGAGGTGCTGGAAGGTGTTGAGAGAAGGGCAGCAAGGCTGGGGAGGGGCCTGGAGCACAGCCCTGTGAGGAGAGGCTAAGGGAGCTGGGGGTGTGCAGCCTGCAGAAGAGGAGGCTCAGGGCAGACCTCATTGCCGTCTACAACTACCTGAAGGGAGGCTGTAGCCAGGTGGGGTTGGGCTCTTCTTCCTGGCAACCAGCAACAGAAGAAGGGGACACAGTCTCAAGTAGTGCCAGGGGAGGTCTAGGCTGGAAGTTAGGAGGAAGTTGTTGGCAGAGAGAGTGATTGGCATTGGAATGGGCTGCCCAGGGAGGTGGTGGAGTCGCTGTCCCTGGAGGTGTTGAAGCAAAGCCTGGCTGGGGCACTTAGTGCCATGGTCTGGTTGACTGGATAGGGCTGGGTGCTAGGTTGGACTGGATGATCTTGGAGGTCTCTTCCAACCTGGTTCATTCTATGGTTCTATGATACTCTTGCCCCAGACTCACTCTGAGTACCACTGCAAGGACCATCCACTAAGACTTGTGCAAAAGGCTTGCCAACTGCTTTGCCTACCAATACTAAAGCAGTACAACAGTCACAGCAATCTCATCATCTGATGGACACCATTGTATGTGTCAGCAGGCAGTGCTTTCAGCATGACTAGCTCCAGACATTCAAAGAGTAAAGAAGATGCTGCAAAAAAACCAAACAGCCACGAAGAGTGATTCAAAAGGAATCAAATAAACCCCCTAAGATTACAGTGTTAAGAAAAAGAAATGTGTGAGCCTAGCAGCCTCTGATTCGTGGCCTCCTAACTTTCTATATTGTCTTGATAAACAGAAAAGCTGAGATTCAGATATAACCTAATGACTCAAGGAATAGGACATTAAAAAGAAATTACCTTTTGCAAGTGTCTAGTGCTCCTACATGCTATATTGTGCCTTCAGGCACTCAAACTGGCTCTGCAAAACTAATTTATCTCTAAAATCACAGAAAATATCTTTAGAGCACTACACTGCCTCTGAGCCAGAGCATGCAACTCAAAGGAAACCAAACTCACCCAACAGGCACTGGTTTGGTTTGCCTAAAAATGCAGACTGATGGAACCTATTTAATTGTGCATTTTCATTTCACCCCCTGCTCCATGCTGATTTTCTGGCCGGCTCCAGAACAAGGGCCATGAGGATGAGGAGAGGGCTGCAGCACCTCTGCTACCAGGAGAGATTGAGGGAGTTGGGGCTGTTCAGTCTGGAGAGGAGAAGGCTCTGAGATGACCTTATTGTGGCCTTTCAGTATCCGAAGGGGGCTACAAGGAAGCTGAGGAGGGACTTTTTAGGGTGTCAGGCAGTGATAGGAGTGAGGGAAACGGAATAAAGCTGGAGGTGGGGAGATTCAGATTGGAT
>WAAF01010024.1:0-25469 GCA_013400475.1 Tricholaema leucomelas | reverse complement strand
AATTGAGGAGCCCAGAACTGGACACAGGTCTTAAGGTGTGGCCTGACCAGAGCTGAGCACAGAGGAAGAACAACCTCCCCCATCCCATTGGCCAGCTCCTTTATCATCTGTGGGTGCATTCCATTTGGACTCATGGATTTGCGGGTGTCCAACTTGCCTTGGTGATCTCTAAGCCAATCCTCCTCAGTCAAGGAAGAGTCTTCCTTTTATTCTTTTATTCCTAGAAAAAAAACCTCACCAAGAGAGGGAGTCAACCCATAACAGCTCATGTAGTTTGAGGCTAACTGGAATATTTTAGTGAGAGAAATTGGATTGTAGGCTGTGAACATCACAATGGTGATGTTTACTTCTCTCATAGGCTTGCTGAGATGTATAAAACCAAGAACACAAATACAGATAAGACAGCTGGTGTGTGTGTGTCTGGGAGCCTGTGCTTTCTCTTGGCTGCTTTCTGTGTAACTAATCCTTCTGCTTTCTAACCCCCCTTGCTGACCCTCCAAGCTCACCTTGCATGGAAGACAAACTCTGAGATAAGATAGATGGTTGGAAGGAAGGTGGAAGGGTGGTTGGAAGCCCCTCCTGGGGACTCTAATTTCTGGGAGAAGTGTTGTGCTTCCAGAGAAACCAAGCTGCTTTCAAATGGTGTTGGTTAGCTCCCTGGTGAAAGTGGGTAGGCTTTTGATCTAGATCATAGAATCAGTCAGGGTTGGAAGGGACCACAAGGATCATCTAGTTCCAACCCCCCTGCCATGCCCAGGGACACCATACCCTAGAGCAGGCTGCACACAGCCTCATCCAGCCTGGCCTTAAACACCACCAGGGACAAGGTCTCAACCTCCTCCCTGGGAAACCCATTCCAGGCTCTCACCACTGTCATGCTGAAGATCATCCTCCTCAAGTCTAGTCTGAATCTCCCCACCTCCAGCTTTGCTCCATCTACTGAAAAGTGAAAGGCAGCATCCCCCAAACCACTGTGAAGAAAAAGGCCACCAAATACATTGAACAGCTTCTGCCTCTTTTAATGGAAACATCACATATTTGTACACATATACACAGTAAAGTATACAAAGGGTTAGAAAATGGGCTTTACTTTTAGCCTCTAATTCGAACATAATACCTGTTAATCCCTGAGAGCACCTGTCAGTTGCATGTCCTCTGCAAGTGATACTGAGAGTGCAAATTCAAGTGTTCACTGCAGCACAGGTTGCTGTTCGGATGCTGGATCTGCATGCTAGATCTTCACTATGATGGGTTGGCAGTAAAGAACAATTAAGTCATTCAGCACTCCAATTCCAAATCCATGTTGGTATCTTTGCCACAGACAGCTAAAAGATAGACATCCCCCCAAAAATGAGTTCATAAAGTAGAATCAACCAGGTTGGAAAAGACCTCCAAGATCATCCAGTCCAACCTAGCACCCAGCCCTATCCAGTCAACCAGACCATGGCTCTAAGTGCCTCATCCAGGCTTTTCCTGAACACCTCCAGGGACGGTGACTCCACCACCTACCTGGGCAGCCCATTCCAATGCCAATCACTCTCTCTGTGAAGAACTTCCTCCTAACATCCAGCCTAGACCTCCCCTGGCACAACTTGAGGCTGTGTCCTCTTGTCCTGTTGCTGGTTGTCTGGGAGAAGAGACCAACTCTCACCTGGCTACAACCTCCCTTCAGGTAGTTGTAGACAGCAATGAGGTCTGCCCTGAGCCTCCTCTTCTGCAGGCTGCACACTCCCAGCTCCCTCAGCCTCTCCTCATAGGGTTTGTTAGATTATATCTTATAATCTGGCCACAGCAATTGGTGCATACGGAGAGCACAGCACTGATGTGCATGGAGAATAAAAGCCTCTTCGTATTCACAGGGCTGGAGAGGTTTATTAGCAGGGTGCATATTCCTTCACCTCTGACCTGGGAGGCTACCTGCCAGTGAAGTCTAAGCCAGCACAGCTACTCCAGAATAAGCTGCATGGAAAAATCCTTGTTTCACACTTCTGTCATATCCTCTGTCAATCTCTGACCCCACAGACTCCACCTGGCAATGTCAATCTGGGCACTAGTCTTCAATCAACTGAATTTACCTCTCCCATCACACACAGTTTCTTTACAAGTTCAGTGACACTTTGTGCTGTGGGAGTAAAAGGATGGAAAAGTTTTCCCTCTCTCTAATTGAAGCAGATGACAGCAGCGGCAGGATCTGCCTGGGTTCCAGCAGTGCAACACCACCAGGACATTGCACAGCAGATTTCACTTCAAACAGGTGCAAAGCCTGAGCAAAAACCATAGCCTGAGCACGTGCTGTGTAACTTGGTGCTTGCATTGGAGCTCTACTTTGATGACTGTGATCTTTCTTCAGCAAGCAGCAGGTTTGTAGCCCTTTCTTAGAACTCACCAAGATTTGGTGTGCCATTCTGCCTGACTGCTGGTGAAACCTCACCACAGAACACAAGAACCTGCAGCAATCTGTGGGAACTGCCACTTTGACATGCACTCATATACCAGGAAAGGTTTTGTTCCAGTATTGAGAGAGAATAGTGAGCACTGACCTCTCCAGGCAGCCAGAGGCATACTACTAAAGCTGCCAATGACATCTGGCCATAGTTTCCAAACGTTTCTGGCTGAGCTGCCAGATACTGCATAGTGTATGGCTGGATATGATACCTGGGAACACAGCCTGAGCTTCTGGAAGCTGCATAATCTTCCTCTCCTGGCTGTAACCTGGAAAGGATCACAATAAACCTGCTGGGTTTTTAAAAAGGAACTTAAATATCATTCTAAAGAAAAAAAAGCCCACCCATGTCTCACCATGTCCTTTATTTGACAGTAAAATACAAGGACAAGAATTCCCTGAGACTAAAGAGGAGACAACAGATAGTGAATAGAGGGAAACTTAATGGGGGGGAGGCAAAAAGTGATGGTGGCATTGAAAAGTGAGCTCAGCCTCTCTGCTGCTCCAAAGAAATCAGTCCTTGCCTCTGATTTACATCTGCAGAGGATATGAATAACCTCAACTATAGAAATATTGCATATTCGACCCTTGTTAATATTCAAGAGAACAAACAACAGCATCCATACAGCTTGTATAGATCTGTATAGTATAGAATCATCGAATCACAGAATCAACCAGGTTGGAAGAGACCTCCAAGATCATCCTGTCCAACCTAGCACCCAGCCCTATCCAGTCAACCAGACCATGGCACTAAGTGCCTCATCCAGGCTTTTCCTGAACTCCGCCAGGGATGGCGACTCCTCCACCTCCCTGGGCAGCCCATTCCAATGCCAATCACTCTCTCTGCCAACAACTTCCTCCTAACATCCAGCCTAGACCTGCCCTGGCACAACTTGAGACTGTGTCCCCTTGTTCTGTTGCTGGTTGCCTGGCAGAAGAGACCAACCCCACCTGGCTACAATAATAATACCTATCCTGCCTTAAACTTTGATTACTGGAATTAAAATAAAGTGCTTAGTATATCATAGACTCATAGAATGGTTTAGGTTGGAAGGGACCTCAAGGATCATCCAATTCCAACCCCCTGCCATAGGCAGGGACACCTCCCACTCCAAAACAATTGTGGACCTGAATTTTCACTGCCCACCAACACTGTGGTACCTGTTTAACTTTTTGTTATTACCTTGTAGAACACCTACCTAGGGGAGGGTGGAATGTCTAGTGTCAAACGCACAACTCTGTAGTTTTTTGTCCATTCCAAGATGGACAAACACAAAATACACACACTTTATTTTTTTAAGCTGTCTCTCAGTAGTTCACCTGTAACTGCAAAAAAGGAAACCACAAAGAGACTGCACCATTTAAAACCTCCTATCGACAGCAGGCAGGTAAACTCAATAAACCTTTCAACCCAAATACCTTCCTGCTCCACCATCAGACACACTGTGGCATAGCCCTTGCCCTGTTTCTGCGCCTGAAAGGCAGCTATTACACTGTGTGAGCAGTGGGAATGCACAAAGGCATTCAGTTTGTTATCTTGCTCAGATAACAAGACTAAAGGTTCTAAAGCCTTCTAAACAGCTGCCTTTAAATCAGGTCCTGCATCTGGCAGGGGACACCTGCCTCTGCTTTTGGACCTCTGCCGCTTTTCTCTTCTCTTGTTCCTCTGCCTTCCTCCGCTCCTCTTTCAGCTCCTTGTATCTCCACTTGGGAATCTGCAAATAGGGGTCATCCTTTGCACTGCTCCTCCTCCTTGCCTTTTCCGGCTGGAAGGTGGGCGGAGGAGCCTTGCTGACGCGGACTTTGGGGATGACAAACCCCGGCCTGACGCTGCTTCGTCTAAGCAGGTGGAGAGGCAGCAGGCTTGCTTTCCTGGTGGCTACAGTGTTCACCTGGGAGACTGCAAGGCTGATGGGCTGCAGGCTGGCTCGCCGATCCTTCTTCTTGGGGATCAGCATGACCTTGGAGTTCTGAAATAGCTTCTCATAGCTGCTCAAGTGGTCTTTGTCCTGAGATCGGATCTCCTCAGCTCTCTGCTTCCTGACGATTTCCTGCACAGCCAGCCTGCGTTTCCCGACACATGGCGGGCTGCCCGGGCACACAGTCCGGCATGACAGAGCAATGAAAGGGCTGCTCAAGCTGGTTGTCACCTTCACCATGTGGTCAAGGACCCCGTCTTCTTCTGGACCGTAAAAGGACCGGAATGAGACTACTGCCCTCATGCACTCAGAAATCCTCTGCAAACAGCTTTTGGGCTCTGCAGCCTTGGCAAGAAGTTCCTTCATCTTTGGCCACTCTGGTTTATATTGTTCACAAAACTGTTCTGGGCATGGTCTGTCCATCAGCTTTTGTATGATGAAGGCAGATTCTGATCTTCCTGTGTAACAAGCCCATTCCCATGAAGTCAGTCCACGGCTTGGGTCAGTCGCATGAACATTTGCCCCTCAAACAAAAGAAAAAAACCAGTGGTGTTATTAATGAAACTGCCCTCACTTGTTGCTGTAATCAGAGTTGAACCCTGCAGATAGAACACAGCCATCTTTGTGTCAAAGTGAACACATGATAAGGAGAGATCAAGTTCCTGACTTTTCAAACTCCTGATGTATTTAAGAAAGTCATCAAATGCATTAAAGCTGTAGGGATGATTTGTTTCTTGAAACACTGCAAAGAATGAAATAAAGAATTCACACAATTATAGAATCAACCAGGTTGGGAGAGACCTCCAAGATCAGCCAGTCCAACTTAGCACCCAGCCTTATCCAGTCAACTGGCACTAAGTGCCCCATCCAGGCTTTGCTTGAACACCTCCAGGGACAGTGACTCCACCACCTCCCTGGGCAGCCCATTCCAATGCCAATCACTCTCTCTGCCAACAACTTCCTCCTGACATCCAGCCTAGACCTCCCCTGGCACAACTTGAGACTGTGACCCCTTTTTCTGTTGCTGGTTGCATGGCAGAAGAGCCCAACCCCACTTGGCTACAGCCTCCCTTCAGGTAGTTGCACCCAGCAATGAGGTCTGCCCTGAGCTTCCTGTTCTGCAGGCTGCACACCCCCAGCTCCCTCAGCCTCTCCTCATAGAGTTTGCATTCCAGGCCTTTCACCAGCTTTGTTGCCCTTCTCTGGACACACTCCAACTGCATTGAATGCTGTCTGCCAGTTTACAACTCATTCACTTGAACTCACAAGGAAAGAGCAACCAACGTGGACAGAAACACTTCTCCACACAGAAGTTTCCTGCCATACAGAATAACAGGCTTTGAAGTGATTGCTGCCCCTCAGAAGATTGGCTGTGGGCTAATGATCACAACTGCCATGAAAATATCAATTCTGCTCACTGTGGGCAAAAATAGCAAATGAAATACAAGGGACTTCTGGGAAAGCATTTTAAAATGTAGAGAAAAACTAGGAAAAATTAAAGATGAAACATAACAAACATCAAGTGTAGAGAGCCTAGGAAACAGCTGTGGAGGGACTTCTTAGGCTCTCAGGGAGTGACAGGACTGGGGGGAATGGAGCAAAGCTGGAGGTGGGGAGATGCAAACTGTACATGAGGAGGAAGTTGTTGAGCATGAGAGTGGTGAGACCCTGGAATGGGTTGCCCAGGGAGGTGGTTGAGGCCCCATGCTTGGAGGTGTTTAAGGCCAGGCTGGATGAGGCTGTGTGCAGCCTGCTCTAGGGTAGGGTGTCCCTGGGCATGGCAGGGGGGTTGGAACTGGATGATCCTTGTGGTCCCTTCCAACCCTGCCTGATTCTATGATTCTATGGTTCTGTGTGGTTGAATGAATGAAATGGATAGGACAACCAGTCGGGGTGAATGCTGTCTGGTTTCAGGCAGCCACTTTCTTAAGCTGCAAACTCTTTGTTTTATATTCTGCCATTAAACTTTAACTGCTGTCAGAGGGAGCTTCACATGCTGCAGAATGTAGGCTCTGGAGTATGTTCTCTGGCACAGTGCAACACTTTGTCCATGCTTTCAGCATAACTGAACATTGAACAGCTGGTTATGGGTTACATGAAAATTTCTGGGTTTCTTTAAACCCAGGGGGGGTTGGACTCCATGATCTCCTTGGGTCCCTTCCAACCTCTAATATCCTGTGATCCTGTGAAAGTGTTTCATGCTGGCATATGAAAGGGGTGCAGATGGGCATTGACTTCTTGAACAGCTTCTCTGTCATCTGAAACATTATCATAGAATCACAGAATGTCAGGGGGTAGAAGGGGCCTCAAAAGATCATCTGGTCCAGTCTCCCTGCCAGTGCACAATCACCTATACCAGATCATACTGGAATGCTTCCAGACCTTGAATATTTCCAGAGAGGGAGACCCCACAACCTCCCTGGGCAGCTGTGCTAGTTTGAAGCTAGCTAAAACGTTTTGGTGAGAAGAGCCAGATTACAGGCTGTGAAAGGAAAACAAGGGTGATGTCTACTTCACTCACAGGCTTGCTGAGAGGTACAAGAATCAAAACATAGATAAGGCACTCACTTCTGCTGGGGAGCTCTGAGTTGCATCTCTCTCTCTAACCTCACCCTCCGTCTCTCTGACTAATCCACTTTGCTTCCTAACCCCCTGGCCGAGCCTCCATTCTTCCTTGGGACTGGGGTAAGGTTGAGAGGGGTAGGGGGAAGGTGAGGGGGTGGTTGGGAGCCCCTCCTGGGGACTCAGGTTTCTGGGAGGGGAGTTGTGGTTCTGTATTACCTTTTACCTTGTCTATTTCTGTCTATAACTGTATACACTGTAACTATCTGCTTGTATATTGAGCTAAGCTGTAAATATAAGCTTCATTCAATTTCCAGAGCTGGCTGAGTCTAGTCTGGGTGATTTCCAAAGTGTGTGTGGGGGGAACACCCAAACCATCACATCCATTTAAACCCCAGTCTCTAAATCCACAGCCATTCAGATGACTTCACTAAAGTAGCACTGAGTTTACACTGGAGGTTAGAGCAGGGCTTGGCATGTGACTTACAGCTGGCATTTCTGCACTCTGCCTGGCTCCTTGGCTGAATGCTGGCAGCAGCACAGAGCTGGCAGTGCAGCAGCCTGTGACAAACTGCTGATGAGTGACTGGATCCCTTCTTACTTGCTGTGTGCTCACAAATACCAAATTCACATGTCCCAAGCACTCGCTTTGAAGAAGCATCATTACGGCCATGTCTCTCAAAGCACCTTAATCTTGTACTGATTGACCTTGGCCACCCCCTAGGCTCTCCAATGTCAGAAAGAGCAGTCATTTTGACAGCTCAGCTCCAGC
Source organism: Tricholaema leucomelas (assembly GCA_013400475.1). Taxonomy (NCBI): domain Eukaryota; kingdom Metazoa; phylum Chordata; class Aves; order Piciformes; family Lybiidae; genus Tricholaema lacrymosa; species Tricholaema leucomelas. Next base: position 17,773 of record WAAF01010024.1, on the reverse strand, counting down.
CATCTGTCACACGCTGCCGATACATCTTCCCCATCTGTGGGTTAAATCCATGCTTACGCAGCCAGGAAGGGGAGCTACTTTCCTTTACTGACCTCCTAGAATCACAGAATCAGTCAGGGTTGGAAGGGACCACAAGGATCACCTAGTTCTAACCCCCCTGTCATGCCCAGGGACACCCTACCCTAGAGCAGGCTGCCCACAGCCTCATCCAGCCTGGCCTTAAACACCTCCAGCCATGGGGCCTCAACCACCTCCCTGGGCAACCCATTCCAGCCTCTCACCACTCTCATGCTCAACAACTTCCTCCTCACCTCCACTCTGAATCTCCCCACCTCCAGCTTTGCTCCATTCCCCCCAGTCCTGTCACTCCCTCAGAGCCTAAAAAGTCCCTCCCCAGATTTTTTGTAGACCCCCTCCAGACACTGGAAGGCCACAAGAAGGCCACTTGGGAAACCTCCTCTTCTCCAGACTCAACAGCCCCAACTCTTTCAGTCTGTCCTCACAGCAGAGCTGTTGCAGCCCTCTGAGCATCCTCCTGGCCCTTTTCTGGACATGCTCCAGCATCTCCACATCCTTCTTGTAACAGAGGCTCCAGAGCTGGATGCAGTACTCCAGGTGGAGAACAAGCTTCTGGCAGAATTTCAGTAAGAGGAATTAAAAAGCCATGACGCTGGTAAGGACAATTTGACAAGCCATAAGCTCTTGGGGTTGAAGTTCCACTTTAAATGATAGTTTGTAACAGGCACTGGAAAATTCTGAGCTAGTACATGTCTGAAGTATGTACTAGTCCCAGAAACTGTATCTGCGCCTAGCAGTATCCAAGCCCTGGCAGTTACTTTACATAGAATCATAGAATCAATCAGGTTGGAAGAGACCTCCAAGCTCAGCCAGCCCAACCTATCCCCCAGCCCTATCCAGTCAACCAGACCATGGCACTAAGTGCCTCACCCAGGCTTTGTTTGAACACCTCCAGGGACGGTGACTCCACCACCTCCCTGGGCAGCCCATTCCAATGCCAATCACTCTCTCTGCCAACAACTTCCTCCTAACATCCAGCCTATATCTCACACTCCTTTCTTCAGTCTACAGTTAATGAACAATTTGGTTTGCTGTGCTAGTTTGAAGCTAGCTAGAATGTTTTGGTGAGAAGAACTAGATTACAGGCTGTGAAAGGAAAACAGTGGTGATGTCTACTTCACTCATAGGCTTGCTGAGATGAATAGGAACAAGAAATAGAAACACAGATAACCACTCTCACTTCTGCTGCTGTCGAGCTCCAAGCTGTATCTTTCTAACCTCACCCTTTGTTTTGCTTTTCTAATCCACTTTGCTTCCAAATCCCCCTGGCTGAACCTCCATTCTTCCTTTGGACTGGGGTAAGGTTGAGAGGGGTAGGGGGAAGGTGAGGGGGAGGTTGAGAGCCCCTCCTGGGGACTCAGGTTTCTGGGAGGGGAGTTGTGTTTCTGTATTACCTTTTACTTTGNAGGGGAGTTGTGTTTCTGTATTACCTTTTACTTTGTCTATTTCTGTCTATATGCTGTAACTATCTGCTTGTGTATTCTGCCAGCTGTAAATATAAGCTTCATTCAATTTCCAGAGCTGGCTGAGTCTAGTCTGGCTGATTTCCAAAGTTGGGGGGTGGGAACACCCAAACCATCACATTTGCCCAGTTCTTTCTCCTCTTTGTGACCTCTCTGCCTTCCAGCCTGGGCCCCATGAGGACTCTATGTGGTCCCCCTGTGCTTTCTTCCCGAGGGCTGCTTTCTGCAGATTTCACTGAGATTACACTGGAACTGAGATCAGCTCTTCTGCTTAGAATGCCTCCATCCACACTCCTCCTCGGTCTGCGTCCCAAGCATACTCTTAGGGATTTTCTCAGAGGCTTAGGAATCAGCTCAGTTTAAGCTGAGCTGTCAATCACTTTCCTCAAGTTCTCCTTCTCCCTCTGCTTTGCTGTAATGACAAAACATCCTCTGTGGGGAAAGCTCTACTGGACATACTCCAAATAGGATCCCAATCTCTATTCCTTATATCTAATCACACTTCTGCTAGTTTGAGATCACAGGCTCACAGGATATTAGAGGTTGGAAGGGACCCAAGGAGATCATCGAGTCCAACCCCCCTGCCAGAACTTCCTCCTAACATCCAGCCTAGACCTCCCCCAGCACAACTTCAGACTGTGTCCCCTTCTTCTGTTGCTGGTTGCCTGGGAGAAGAGACCAACCCCACCTGGCTACAGCCTCCCTTCAGGTAGTTGTAGACAGCAATGAGGTCTGCCCTGAGCCTCCTCTTCTCCAGGCTGCACAGCCCCAGCTCCCTCAGCCTCTCCTCATAGGGTTTGTGTTCCAGGCCCCTCCCCAGCCTTGTTGCCCTTCTCTGGACACCTTCCAGCACCTCAACATCTCTCTTGAATTGAGGAGCCCAGAACTGGAAACAGCACTCAAGGTGTGGCCTGACCAGTGCAGAGTACAGGGGAGAATGACCTCCCTGCTCCTGCTGGCCACACCATTCCTGACCCAGGCCAGGATGCCATTGGCTCTCTTGGCCACCTGGGCACACTGCTGCCTTGTGTTCAGCTACTATCTACCAGTACTCCTAGGTCCCTTTCTGCCTGGCTTCTCTCCAGCCACTCTGTCCCCAGCCTGTAGTATATTAATTTGTGTATATGTGTATATATATATATATACACTAATATATGCTAGTTATTTATTAACTAATAACTTCTATACAAATTGTTTAATGTAACAAAAAGATACACCACTGAGACTAAAAGGTGCTGTATGCTGGGACTGATGCTGTGGAGGCTGTTGCCTCAGTGCCTCTCACCTTTCTGAGTTTCCTCTTTAGGACCTCTTCACCTTGCAACACGTACAACTGTAAGTTCAACTGCCAGTTCAAAAGGCAACAGCAAGAAACATATTTTGTGTTCTCAGATAAGAAGAGAGGAAGAGAGGCAGCAATAGAACAAGGGGACACAGTCTCAAGTAGTGCCAGGGGGTGTCTAAGCTGGATTTAGGAGGAAGTTCTTTCCAGAGAGAGTGATTGGCATTGGAATGGGCTGCCCAGGGAGGTGGTGGAGTCACCGTCCCTGGAGGTGTTCAGGAAAAGCCTGGATGAGGCACTTAGTGCCATGGTCTGGTTGATTGGCTAGGGCTGGGTGCTAGGTTGGACTGGATGGGCTTGGAGGTCTCTTCCAACCTGGTTGAGTCTATGATGCTGTGATTTACAAATCTTGATGATCACACTTTCTAAACTTTCCTAGATAGAATAAATCTCACCCTGAGAGCTCTTAGAGAGCTCCTGGATGAGTTTCCACGGGCAAGCAGCGCTCCTGCGCTCACAGCTTCACTGCCTTGTCTATGCCTTATTTTAAAGCTGCACCCACTTCCAGGGAAGGCTGTAGCACATCTCTCAGAGAAAACACATTAAGAGCAGATTTCCTTCTTGGTGTTTGCATATGACTGTCTACTATTTACAGTCAGATGATGACAAAAAAGCAGCAAAGCACATTTCATACCTGCCAACATCAAGGCTTTCACACATTCGGTTCGCCCCTGCATGGCAGATTTCATCAGTGCTGTGAATCCAAACATGTTCCTCTTCTCAATATCAAGCCCAGGAAAATAGTTCAACAAATAGTTTGTAATGGTTATGTGCCCTTTAAAGAAATGGAAAAGCAGAGAAAATATGTCACAAAAATTAAGGTGCAGTCTCAAGGCCAAGCTAAAATTTACTCCTACAGGTTCAATAACTGGCAAAATACAAATGATAACATTTTTTCCCCTTGTATCTGCTTCCATTCACTGCAGATCACAGAAGCACAGAGCACAGAAGCACAGAATTTCTTAGATTGGAAAAGCCCTTCAAAGCTCATCCAGTCCAATCATCAGTTTCACACTGACAAGTCCTTGACCAAACCAAACCCCTCAGCACAACATCTCATCACTAGGAATCGCTATGGTTGGAAAGGACCACCAGGATCAGCCAGTCCAACCTTCATCCCAGCAGCCTTCATCACTAAACTATAGCCTCAAGCACCACATCCACTCTCCTTTTAAACACCTCCAGGGATGGTGACTCCACCACCTCCCTGGGCAGCCTGTTCCAGTGCCTGAGCACCTGCTCAGGAAAGAACTTCCTCCCAACATCCAACCTAAACCTCCCCTGATGCAACTTGAGGCCATTTCCTCTTCTCCTAGCATTAGTAACTGAGGAGAAGAGGCCAGCTCCAGCCTCACTACAACCTCCTTTTAGGTAGTTGTAGAGGGCAATAATGTCCCCTCTCAGCCTCCTCTTCTCCAGACCAAACACCCCCAGCTCCCTCAGCTGCTCCTCACAGGCCATGTTTGCCAGACCTCTCCCCAGCCTCGTCGCCCTTCCCTGCACCTGCTCCAGCACCTCAATGTCCCTCCTGTACTGTGCTGACCAAAACTGGATGCAGTACTCGAGGTGTGGTCTCACGAGTGCTGAGTAAAGGTGCATGATCACCTCCCTGCTCCTGCTGCTCACACCATTGCTGAGACAGATCAGCCTTAGGCTTATGTGGCACTGGCTTGTGACCACAGTGTTGGGTTGGAGACCTGGGTTCCCACCTTCTCTCAAGCTGATCTCCTCTCTGAAAAGTCCCTTCAGTTGGAAACCAGAGGTGCTCACTCTGAGTTTGCAAGGGTCCTTGGTTTCTTGACTCTGTGAGTAGCACTGTGTGATGGTTTGGGTGTTCCCTGCCCCCCCACACTTAGGAAAATCACCCAGACTAGACTCAGGCAGCTGGAAATTGAATGAAGCTTTATATTTACAGCTTAGCTCAATACACAAGCAGAGATTTACAATGTCTACAGCTATAGACAGAAACAGACAAGTTAAAAAGTAATACAGAAACACAGCAGCCCTCCCAGAAACCAGAGTCCCCAGGAGGGGCTCCCAACCAACCTGCCACATCCTTTCCACCCCTCTACCTTACCACAGACTTTCCCTTACGTTCAAGGTGAGTTGGGAGGCTCTGCTAGGGGCGTTAGGAAGCAGAAGGATTAGTCAGGCAGCAAGTTAGGGAGAGAGAAGTTCATGCAGCCTCAAAAGCCAGAGAGAGACTCCATTATCTGTGGTTTTGTTCTTGTTCTTATCCATCTCAGCAAGCCTATGAGTGCAGCAGACATCACCACTGTTTCCTTTTCACAGCCTGTAATCTAATTCTTCTCAGCAAAATATCTCAGCTAGGCTCAAACCAGCACACACTGCAAAGGGAATTTCTACAACTTGTGGAAGGAAGGACTGTTGCAGGGGTGAACTAAATGAGGAGGCTCAGCTTTTAGCCCGCCCTGGTAAATTGGAACCTTATTATGACAGCGCTTCATGGAAGCCTGATAGCTTCAGCCAAAACAGCTAACAAAACGTGCCAGGTCTGATAGGAGACAAAATGATGCTTTGTGATAAATTCCCTCATTCTAATTTTTCCATCTGACAGGGTGAAGCCACTTGTCCACTCTCCAGCAGTAGGAAAATGGGGGCGATTAGATTTGGCAGTAAAATAAAGGACTTGGTTGAGTTCTGGTTGCAAAAGAAACGTTTGTGGCGGTTCACGTCCCTTTTATGCCAGGACAACTGGTCCCAGCAAGGGCATGCTGAGTAGCTGGAAACAGATCTGGCTAAATGATTGGAAGGCCAATTAAAACATCAAGTCTTTATAAGTGGACTATCAGAAGAAGACAAATATCTATTGCCATAATGGCTCACTCAAAACAGTTTTCCCTTCAGTTGTCATTCATTTTATGATGCTTTCACACTTTATAACATAATGCAGTCTGTCAAGCAGCTGCAACAATCACAATTTAATTACTAAGAGCTGTAAAAATATCCTCATCTCACTCTGCAGTCCAGCTGAATAATCTGTGATGCATGTCATCCAAATTCATCTAGAAATGATACTGAGGGAGATCATAAATCATGCAGGACAATTTAAAAGTCTATAGTGTTGCATATATAGAGAGAGTCAGCAAGTTTGCAGAGGGCACCAAGCTGTGTGGCACAGTTGACTTGCTGGAGGGCAGGGATCCATCCAGAGGGAGCTGGACAGGCTGCAGAGGTGGGCCCAGGCCAATCTCATGACATTCAACAAGGCCAAGTGTAAGGTCCTGCACCTGGGTCGGTGCAATCCCAAGCACAACTCCAGGCTGGGTGGGGAATGGCTGAGAGCAGCCCTGAGGAGAAGGCCCTGGGGGTCTGGGGTGACGAAAAGCTCAACAGGAGCCTGCAGTGTGCACATGCAGCCCAGACAGCAACCCTGTGCTGGGCTGCAGCAAGAGCAGTGTGGGCAGCAGGGCAAGGGAGGGGATTCTGCCCCTTGGCTCTGCTCTCCTCAGACCCCACCTGCAGTACTGTGTGCAGTTCTGGAGCCCCCAGCACAAGAAGGACATGGAACTGCTGGAGCCAGTCCAGAGGAGAGCCACGAAGATGCTCAGAGGGCTGCAGCAGCTCTGCTATGAGGACAGGCTGAGAGAGTTGGGGCTCTGCAGCCTGGAGAAGAGAAGGCTTCGAGGAGACCTTAGAGTGGCTTTGCAGTATCTGAAGGGAGCCTACAGGAAGGCTGGGGAGGGACTATTGACAAGGTCTGGGAATGTCAGGACGAGGGGGAATGGGTTTAAGCTGGAGGAGGGGAGATTTAGACTGGATGTTAGGAGGAAGTTCTTTACAGTGAGGGTGGTGAGACACTGGCACAGGTTGCCCAGGGAGGTTGTGGATGCTTCCTCCCTGGAGGTGCTCAAGGCCAGGTTGGATGAGGCCTTGAGTGACCTGTTCTAGTGGGAGGTGTCCCTGCCTATGGCAGGGGGGTTGGAACTAAATGATCTTTGAGGTCCCTTCCATCTAAACTATTCCATGATTCTAAGGCAGTTTGGAAAGCCAGTTGCACAACAAGAGCTATTGGAGGAGTAACAGTTCTGTAGGAAGAAAGGCAGGATCTAAAACTATTTTTGATTCAAATCTTAGAATCACAGAATCATAGAATCAACCAGGTTGGAAGAGACCTCAAAGATCATCCAGTTCCAACCTAGCACCCAGCCCTCTCCAGTCAACTGGGTGCTAGGTTGGAACTGGATGATCTTTGAGGTCTCTTCCAACCTAAACCATTCAATGATTCTATGACTCTGTGATTTGGTGCAGATTTCATCAGCAGTTGCTTTGTACCAAGACAGTCCTGAATTCACTTTGGGAAGCAAGTTAAGAAAGTCTTTACCAATTACATTAAGATGTTTTGTAGCTGTCACTCTTTGTATCCTAGAGTTTGCTGGACTCTGCTACCTTGCTGTGTAACTGGAAACTCTCCTGAAACCTGAGCAACTGCAGAGATAGTGCAGATCAGTTTAGCAATGCCAGAGTCAGAGACAACCAAAGAAAGAGCTCTCTGTACCTTGCACAGTCTGATGCAAATGCAATGTAATGATACAGCAAACTTCACCACCTGAACAAAGCAAAAGCAAACAGTTCAAGGCAAGATCAAGTGACCTGGTCCTGCTTGCTCAGTACAGAGGCTTCTGTTTCACTGGCTATATCACCTAGGATCAAATCTTGGAAGGGTATTGGTTACTGGTGGGAGAATCTTTGTGCTCAGATTGTTTTGCAGGACGTGCTCTGTTCCACTGTGTACAGCATGTGTCTTTATGAAGGTTTTGGAACAGCAGAAATGCTGCTTTTTGACCACAGAAACCAGAGACAGGAACTGAAACATGGAAAGAACAGTTAGGATGGGAGTTTTTTCAGCAGTTGTTACATTGCTAAAGATGTTCTTCCATTTACCAAGAGTGTATCTGCAGTAAGAGATGCTTTGCAAATCTTGGATGATCCTTAGAGTCAGTCCTGAAAAGGCCTTGCTCAGATGGAACTCTCCAGGGGAATTCAGATGGTCTCAAACAAGACAGAACAAATACCAGCAATAAAAAAAAACAACAAAGAGCATGAAAGTTTGTGATTCTCAGAAGTTTTGTGTCTCAGGGATTCCTGAAAACCACTTCAGCTCCCATCTGCAGGCACTTCTGTCCTCTGAGGTTTGCTTCAAATTTCTAGTTCAAACAGATATCAAATTCAAAGCAAAACTCAGAGCTGACAAGTTTTTGTTCAAACCCTGTCATATGCTTTTGACTTCAGGCCATAAAGCTTGCTTCTGTTCTTCTGCTTTTAGGCAAACTAGAAGTGTGTATCTAAATCATAAACCAAGTGAGCCTTCAGTGATTTAAAGCCTGCAATGAAAGCTTTGTGCATCTCTAGAATAAATTAGTGTAGCTTCAGCCAATTTGGTGATACTGAATTCGTATCAGGCTCTCACAGTTTGTAAGGCAGATCTATCTTCTACCACAACTGGCATGCTAAGGGTACAACATCAGCACAGATGTCTGCAATAGCTTAGAATCATAGAATCAACCAGGTTGGAAGAGACCTCCAAGCTTATCCAGTCCAACCTAGCACCCAGCCCTAGCCAGTCAACCAGACCATGGCACTAAGTGCCTCATCCAGGCTTTGCTTCAACACCTCCAGGGACAAGGACTCCACCACCTCCCTGGGCAGCCCATTCCAATGCCAATCACTCTCTCTGCCAACAACTTCCTCCTAACATCCAGCCTAGACCTCCCCTGGCACAACTTGAGACTGTCCCCCCTTGTTCTGTTGCTGGTTGCCTGACAGAAGAGACCAACCCCACCTGGCTACCAAGTAATTAAATAATTGCTGTCAATTCTGTAGCTCAGGATTATAATAGACAGGGGAAAACATCCAAGTTGTTAGGGGTTTGTATAATGCTTCTGTTGACTACAGTAATTCCCAGTTGCTTTGGGAATCAACAGTACAGACGGTGTCCAATCAATGTCAGCCCTGTGGATTAATTCTGAGCTCATTATCATGACTTATATAGGTCAGGAAAGAGTCACTGATAAACCTTTTATAATCCAAACATACCCTAGGGGCAGATAAAGAAGAGTAGATTCAAGTTTTGGAGGCTTCACTTTCTTTGGGAATCATAGAATCATAGAATCATAGAATGGTTTAGGTTGGAAGGGACCTCAAGGATCATCCAGCTCCAACCCCCTGCCATAGGCAGGGACACCTCCCACTAGAGCAGGCTGCTCAAGGCCTCATCCAGCCTGGCCTTAAACACCTCCAGGGAGGAAGCATCCACAACCTCCCTGGGCAACCTGTGCCAGTGTCTCACCACCCTCACTGTAAAGAACTTCCTCCTAACATCCAGTCTAAATCTCCCCTCTTCCAGCTTAAACCCATTCCCCCTCGTCCTGACATTACTAGACCTTGTCAATAGTCCCTCCCCAGCCTTCCTGTAGGCTCCCTTCAGATACTGGAAAGCCACTCTAAGGTCTCCTCGAAGCCTTCTCTTCTCCAGGCTGCAGAGCCCCAACTCTCTCAGCCTGTCCTCATAGCAGAGCTGCTCCAGCCCTCTGTACTCGTTGCTTTGCTATGAATGTGACTACTGAGGTCACAATTTCGTCCAGCATTCAAGACCTCTCTCACTGAGACTTCTGTAGCTGAGTTCGCTTTTTGGTACAATGAAAAAAAACAAAGTTTGGTACTACCTGGAAGTGTCTTTAACATCAAAACTGCTTCAGTCTTCAGATGTGGCCTATAATGTTCATTGCTGCTGCCAGACAGAAATTTGTTACCTCCAGCTTGCCAAAGCCTGGGAGGGAATACATGAACTCCCACCAACATCCCCTACCCCTCACCAGTGAGTGGACCAGGTATGCATTTCCTTGTAAAGTGACTGCCAACAAGGAGCATGCTCAAGGAATGAAAAGGAACCCATGGATGCAGAGCAAGGCAGCCCTTGGAACAGCTGTTAGACCAAGTGATGGCTTCCTGGCTCGATTTTTTTCATCATTTACATGCTCTAGCACTTCAGTAATACTTGCAAGAGAAAAGTACAGGTTCCCCTCAAGCTTATCAGTTCTAAGAGAAATAATTGACTGATTGCTTTTAAACTGTACACTTAGAACCAGCAACCTGTGGGAGGACAAGGAGCAATGGGTGTGAGTTGCAGCACAACTGTTGTTGCCTCAACACAAGGGGGAACTTCTTTACTGTAAGGGTCACAGAGCACTGGAACAGACTACCCAGGGAGGTTGTGGAGTCTCCTTCTCTGGAGACTTTCAAGGCCTGTCCGGACGTGTTCCTCTGTGATCTGTGCTAGATAATATTGTCCTGCTCTGCAGGGGGGTTGGACTCAATGATTTCCTTGGGTCCCTTCCAACCCCTAACATCCTGTGAGCCTGTTGTGCTAGTTTGAAGCTAGCTAGAATGTTTTGGTGAGAAGGACTAGATCACTAGATCATAGGCTGTGAAATGAAAACAATGGTGATGTCTACATCCCTCACAGTCTTGCTGAGATGTGTAGAAAAGGAAAGGAAAATATAGATATAGTCACTTGCAACTTCACTCTTGACTTTGCTCTCGGCTCTTCACCTGCTGGGGAGCTGGGGCTGCTGGCTGAACTCCATCTCACTCTCTAACCTCACCCTCCATTTGCTTTGGCTGATTCACCTTTGCTTCTTAACCCCCCTGGCCAAACCTCCATTCTTCCTTGGGACTGGGGTAAGGTTGAGAGGGGTAGGGGGAAGGTGAGGGGTGGTTGAGAGCCCCTCCTGGGGACTCAGGTTTCTGGGAGGGGAGTTGTGTTTCTGTATCACCTTTTTCCCTTGTCTATTTCTGTCTATAACTGTATATACTGTAACTATCTGCTTGTACATTGTGCCAGCTGTAAATATAAGCTTCATTCAATTTCCAGAGGTGGCTGAGTCCAGTCTGGGTGATTTCTAAAGTGTATGTGTGTGGGGGGGAACGACACCCAAACCACCACACCTGTGAGCCTTTTTGGGAGCATTTATGTGATCTGTTAGATGTGCTCACTGAATATTACCATGCCAGGCAGGATAAAGGAAAACCTGGGCATAAACTTTGCTCTCACTCCAGTCTGCGTCAGGATTAACATGACTGATCACTAAATAACCAGTCTGCTATAAAAGCAGCATTGGTAAACACTGAATCCTGCTGAGACTATGGAAATAGGGTTTGGGTTTTTTAGCTTTTAACTGTAGAGTGGTTGAAGAATGTCTTAGCAGCTAAGCTGTTTCTTCATGATCATGAATCATACAATCAACCAGGTTGGAAGAGACCTCCAGGATCATCCAGTCCAACCTAGCACCCAGCCCTATCCAGTTAACTAGACCATGGCACTAAGTGCCTCATCCAGGCTTTAATTATACATTTTCCTACAGTTATCAGCTACTACAGGCCACAGAGGTAGAAGCAGCAAGAACGAGAAAAGAGACTGTCAGCACTGAAAGAATGCATTATGTGACCACAGTGTTGACCAGATGCTGGCTGGAGAGCAGCCAGGCAGAAAGGGACCTGGGGGTACTGGTAGATAGTAGCTGAAGATGAGCCAGCAGTGTGCCCAGGTGGGCAGTAAATCCAATGGCATCCTGGCTTGGATCAGGAGCAGTGTGGCCAGTAGGATGAGGGAGGTTATTGTTCCCCTGTACTCAGCTCTGGTCAGGCCACACCTTGAGTGCTGTGTCCAGTTCTGGGCTCCTCAGTTCGAGAGAGATGTTGAAACACTGAAATGTGTCCCGAGAAAGGCAGCAAGGCTGGTGAGGGGCCTGGAGCACAGCCCTGTGAGGAGAGGCTGAGGGAGCTGGGGGTGTGCAGCCTGCAGAAGAGGAGGTTCAGGGCAGACATCATTGCTGCCTACAACTACCTGAAGGGAGGCTGTAGCCAGGTGGGGTTGGTCTCTTGTGCCAGGCAACCAGCAACAGAACAAGGAGACACAGTCTCAAGTTGTGGTGGGGGAGGTATAGGCTGGCCATGATCTAATTGATTGGACAGGGCTGGGTGCTAGGTTGGACTGGGTGAGCTTGGAGGTCTCTTCCAACCTGGTTGATTCTGTGGTTCTATGATTCTAAGACAAGAAGCTTAAAGGGACAGAGCAGTGTAGTACTGCACATCTAGGACAGAGTTTTCTTTATTTTCAAGTTAAAATAGTTGTTGGCTTCTTTGAAATGTTTGCATTTTCTTTCTTAATCCTTTGGGTAAATATTATCATAGAACAATTTCAGAAAAAAATCATCATAGCTTACTAGACGTTAGGAAGAGATTCTACTCCATGAGGGTGGTGAGAGCCTGGAATGGGATGCCCAGGGAGGTGGTGGAATCCTCACCCCTGGAGGTGTTTAAGGCCAGGCTGGATGAGGCTCTAGACAGCCTGATGTAGCATGAGGTGTGCCTGCCCATGGCAGGGAGGTTGGAACTAGATGATTTCCAGTATCTGAAGGGAGCCTACAGGAAGGCTGGGGAGGGACTATTGACAAGGTCTGGGAATGTTAGGACGAGGGGGAATGGGTTTAAGCTGGAAGAGGGGAGATTTAGACTGGATGTTAGGAGGAAGTTCTTTACAGTGAGGGTGGTGAGACACTGGCACAGGTTGCCCAGGGAGGTTGTGGATGCTTCCTCCCTGGAGGTGTTTAAGGCCAGGCTGGATGAGGCCTTGAGCAACCTGCTCTAGTGGGAGGTGTCCCTGCCTATGGCAGGGGGTTGGAGCTGGATGATCCTTGAGGTCGCTTCCAACCTAAACCATTCTGTGATTCTATGGTTCTTGTGGTCCCTTCCAACCCTGAGTGATTCTACTTCCGAGTGGGCTTGGCAAGGATTACTTTATGCAGACTGATTTATTTTAATGCTTTGAAAAATTCTAAAACCAGTGGCCACAACACTCACCTCTCCTAAAATCCTGTAGGGAACAGGTGTAACAAAGAGCCTTACCTGCCTGTGCAGCTGTAATTAGAGCTGTATTCCCTTCGTTGTCCTGCCAGTTCACATCAAGGTGAGGGCATTGTGCTAAGGCTATTACAATATCCACATAACCTTGGTAACAAGCAACGATGAGACCATTCTGTAAGCAAAATATAAAGAGAGAGAGTTAGGTCTACTAGACTCAGAAAAGTTCACTGAGGAAGGATGCTAGTCTGCCTTTTTCTTTCTTACCAGACTGAAGCCCTGAAAGGGAATCAGCATAGCTACTGATTAGCTCCAGGCACAACGTTCAGATCAAAATCACTGCTTTTTATCTCTGCCCATTGGCAAGTAACATTTGGTGTTGCTCAGAAATACCTAAGAGAGTAGCTATTATATTATGCTCCTTGGAAAGTAACTGTTCAGAAATGGCTTATGGTTATATGGCTTTATAGTCTACATCCAAATGAGAATAAATCAGGTTTTATTATGTAATAAAAATGAACCTGGCAGGTAAGACAAACTGGACCTGCAAAGAATATTAATTCCCTGAAGAACAAATACTCGTTCTCTGAAGGGGAAGTAGCAGACAAAAGTTGTGTTCATACTGGCTGTTGCTGTCTTTAAGTAGTTACAGTTTCCCAATAGCCCTAGACCCTTTTTTTATAACCACAGATAAAATAAAATTGCTTTTAGAGCTCCTGTTTAATGTGTTTTATGACAGCTGGAAGCAGTGAAACTTTCAGGAGGTAAACCCTATAATTCTGCTTGGAACATAGATAGCATTTCACTCCACAGCAGCAAACTGACAGCTTCTTTAAACCACAGCAAAATACACTTGTCATTAACTAAATGGTACTATGGTACTTAATCCTGGCAGCTCACTTGACCACTGGGATTAAACCCATTAGCTCCAGCGATTTAGCACCATTCAGGCAGTCTATCTGCATAGAATCATATCATAGAATCATAGAATCAACCAGGGAATGTTGCAGGTTCTGGTGTTGAAGCTGTAAACAAGGTGAAACATCTCAAGCCCACTGAAGTAAAATGCAATTTCTAGGCACTTACTAACTTTTACAGAATCATGGAATCATCCAAGTTGGAAGAGACCTCCAAGATCATCCAGTCCAACCTAGCACCCAGCCCTGTCCAATCAACCAGACCATGGCACTAAGTGCCTCATCCAGGCTTTGCTTGAACACCTCCAGGGACGGTGACTCCACCACCTCCCTGGGCAGCCCATTCCAATGCCAATCACTCTCTCCGGCAACGACTTCCTCCTAATATCCAGCCTAGACCTCCCCTGGCACAACTTGAGACTGTGTCCCCTTGTTCTGTTGCTGCTTGCCTGACAGAAGAGACCAACCCCACCTGGCTACAACTTCCCTTCAGGTAGTTGTAGACAGCACAGTGTAAAGGGCAGGTGCAGCTAAATCAGTGCTCCCCACCATCCCTCGTCCCATCACTCAGTTTTCCTGAGCTCAGCATCAGTACTTGAGCACTGAAAAGACAAGGCCAGAGACATAAATCTCAACCTCTGTTAACCTTGCCTGCCTAAATGCACTCACAAACATGTCCAGGTTCATAACCACAGAAGACTAGCAAGAAGGGGAACCCAGTTATGAAACTCAAATGGCCCACCCTGGGTCCTCCACCATTTTTCTAAGCAGCTCTGGCATAAACATCCTCTATTCTCCACAGACACTACAGAAACAGAGACTTTGACCATATGACAACTGTTGCTTTTGATTTATTATCGTTAGAACTGGTTAATTCATATTTCAGTGTCTCATTTCATTGTTATTCTGCCTTTTTCTTTTATTTTTGTTTTCACACAATCATAGAACCAACCAGGTTGGAAGAGACCTCCAAGATCAGCCAGTCCAACCTAGCACCCAGCCCTAGCCAATCAACCAGACCATGGCACTAAGTGCCTCATCCAGGCTTTGCTTCAACACCTCCAGGGACAGCGACTCCTCCACCTCCCTGGTGTGCTAGTTTGAAGCTAGCTAGAATGTTTTGGTGAGAAGAACTAGATCACAGGCTGTGAAAGGAAAACAAGGGTGATGTCTGCTGCACTCATAGGCTTGCTGAGATGTATAAAAACATGAGTCAAAACATAGATAAGACACTTGGCACTTCTCTCGCTTGGGCTGCTGCCAGGGAACTGGCTGGGCTGCATCTCTCTCTCTAACCTCACCCTCCGTGTCTCTGACTAATCCACTTTGCTTCCTAACCCCCTGGCCAAACCTCCATTCTTCCTTAGGACTGGGGTAAGGATGAGAGAGGTAAGGGGAAGGTGTAGGGGCAGTTGAGAGCCCCTCCTGGGGACTCAGGTTTCTGGGAGGGGAGTTGTGTTTCTGTATTACCTTTTACCTTGTCTATTTCTGTCTATAACTGTATCTACTGTAACTATCTGCTTGTACATTGTGCCAGCTGTAAATATAAGCTTCATTCAATTTCCAGAGCCGACTGAGTCTAGTCTGGGTGATTTCTAAAGTAGGAGTGGGGAACACCCAAACCACTACACCTGGGCAGCCCATTCCAATGCCAATCACTCTCTTTGAGAAGAAGTCCTTTTGGCTTAGGTTTCAAACAGCTTCACCAAAGAACAAAGTCAATGCCAAGTCCTTGGGATACTAACAGGCTATGTAGGGTATTTCTCAGTTCACAGGATATTAGGATCACAGGATTCTAATGGTTGGAAGATGCCTCAGGACATCACTGAGTCCAGCCCCCAGTTAGAGCTTTCATTACAAATATTGCTGTAATTTAATTTCATTTAATTCTTGTCCACCATTATTTTATAGAGAGCATCTCCATTTCCTTGTGAAGAACCAAAATACTTCAAATCACTCTATGGAAGCTACAGAGGATTCTGCCTGAAGTCACATACAGATGGAGATAGATAGACAGACAGAAGGAAAGAAAGAAGGAAAGAAGGAAGGAAGGGAGGCTGAAGGAAGGAAGGAAAGAAAGAAAAAAGAGAGAAGGAGAGAAAGAAAGAAAGAAGGAAAGAAAGAAAAAAGAGAGAAGGAGAGAAAGAAAGAAAGAAGGAAAGAAAGAAAAAAGAGAGAAGGAGAGAAAGAAAGAAAGAAGGAAAGAAAGAAAAAAGAGAGAAGGAGAGAAAGAAAGAAAGAAGGAAAGAAAGAAAAAAGAGAGAAGGAGAGAAAGAAAGAAAGAAGGAAAGAAAGAAAAAAGAGAGAAGGAGAGAAAGAAAGAAAGAAGGAAAGAAAGAAAAAAGAGAGAAGGAGAGAAAGAAAGAAAGAAGGAAAGAAAGAAAAAAGAGAGAAGGAGAGAAAGAAAGAAAGAAGGAAAGAAAGAAAAAAGAGAGAAGGAGAGAAAGAAAGAAAGAAGGAAAGAAAGAAAAAAGAGAGAAGGAGAGAAAGAAAGAAAGAAGGAAAGAAAGAAAAAAGAGAGAAGGAGAGAAAGAAAGAAAGAAGGAAAGAAAGAAAAAAGAGAGAAGGAGAGAAAGAAAGAAAGAAGGAAAGAAAGAAAAAAGAGAGAAGGAGAGAAAGAAAGAAAGAAGGAAAGAAAGAAAAAAGAGAGAAGGAGAGAAAGAAAGAAAGAAGGAAAGAAAGAAAAAAGAGAGAAGGAGAGAAAGAAAGAAAGAAAGCAAGAAAGAAAGGAAGGAAGGAAAGGAAAGAACAAAAGAAAGAACAAAAGAAAGAAAGAAAGAAAGAAAGAAAGAAAGAAAGAAAGAAAGAAAGAAAGAAAGAAAGAAAGAAAGAAAGAAAGAAAGAAAGAAAGAAAGAAAGAAAGAAAGAAAGAAAGGAGAGAGCAGAAGAAAGAAAGAAAGAAAGGAGAGAGCAGCTTAAATGTATTTAGAAACAGCAGCTCTTTAGGCAAAAAAGAATCACAGAATCATGGAATGATAGAGGTTGGAAGTGACCTCTGGAGAACATCTCGTCCAAGTGCCCTGGGCCACAGGAGGTTCACTCAGAGCAGGTTGCAGGGGACAGTGACCATGGCAGGTTTTGAATCGGCGCAGTGATATCATAGCTACTTTTGCTAACATGCAAACTCACTTCTGGCAACGGACATGAATCATGTTTACTGAGATACTACTAGTCTTAATTTCTGGGAACTCTTAACAGATGCTGAGCTTAGAAAATGGCATCTGGCTGTTGATAATCACAAATGAAAGCATCCCTTTAAAGAGTAAAATTGAATGTGTCTGAGTCTGCAAAACTCATGACTGCAGAATAGGATGGGTGCAATGCAAACAGAGTGGCGATCCAGAGTAAGAATGGAAAGCACAAGCAGTGAGTGACAACATGGATTAGTCTGCAGTCTTTACCTTCATATACCAGTAAGTACTATTATCCACGGACATCATACATTACAAGCCCTTTCAGCAGTCTCATATAATAAATATAACAGATAGAAAAGCGCTCTCTGCAAACTGCCTTTTGAAGCAAATGGTAAAACTGCTGCCTGTGTCACAGCAGTGCCCAGGAAAATACAGCCATGCCCTGGTTTGGGGAGATACTGGTTGCCTTTGGGGCTGAGATGGTGTGGTTGGGTGGACATTCGGGATGGTGGGAATGACCCATAGGAAGAGGATGGGGTGAAAGCAATAGCCAAGAGCACAGAAGGCTGTGCTTGTGGGTAATATGGGTAAGAGAGGAGGTTATGCCTAAGAAGAGCCTACCCAGGGAGGTGGTGGAGCCCCCATCCCTGGAGGAGTTGAAGAAGCGTGTGGATGTTGCACTTGAGGGTCCAGTTTATCATTGCTGGTACCTGGCTTCCGGTTGGACTCGATGACCTTCAAGGTCTTTTCCAACCTTCATGGCTTGAATGAATGATTTTGTTTTTTTAAAGATGAAAATCAAGCAGTATAAATTAATTTTAACCTAGAAACTTCTAAACCTATGTCATGTGCTTATCCTCTGAAAAGAGATGACATTTTATCTCACTAGTGTTCTACCAAGACATCGATCAGCCTACTTCTCATATGAAGGGTGTGCTAGTTTGAGCCTAGCTGGAA